>OY735241.1:12306541-12396541 GCA_963457665.1 Thysanoteuthis rhombus | reverse complement strand
GGTTTATTTTATAAAATGCTTGATACATTCAACATTAAACATCAAGTTAGAGAAGATGGAAAAAATCTTTCTTTTTTAAATTCTTGTATATATATATATATATATATATATATATATATATATATAAAGTTTTTTAATGTTAAGCGTTTAAAGCTGTGAAGAGTTCCAGACTATATGTATATATATATATATATATATATATATATATATATATATATATATATATATATATATATATATATGCAATGCTCTTCCATAGGAATTGAGCACTCTAGTGGATGAGGAATTTCTGTGTGTAAATAGATATATCGCTTAAATTCAGCCTTACTGACTGTCCAGTTCTGTAGTCCAGAGGTAGGATATTGGCCTCCGGATCTGAAGTGGAGGTTTCAATTCTGGATGGGATAATTGAAAGTCTATAGCCACACTGAAGAGATGTTATACATCGAAACAGCTGTCTGTGGATGACGCAATAATAAATATATATATATATATATATATATATATATATATTATTGCGTCATCTACAGCTGTATATATATATATATAGTTAAAGTAAGCATTTCGTGCCTCTCACACTTGTCAGCAACCGGCTGTCTGTTGTTTCCTCTGCGTTCATGTGTGTGTGTATATATACATATATATATATATATATATATATATATATATATATATATATAGGGCTGCTACAGGAATTTGATATATATATATATGCATGTCTAGTTGGATATTTTGGACAAGGAACATCTTGTTAATTTTTTTTTTTTTTTCTATTTTCCGCTCAAGAGAATGATCAACTAGATCCATTTAATAAAAAATCAACCCAGATGTAACTTGTCCGTTGTATTCAACTGGACAAGTATTAATGAAGGATTGCTGCCTGAGTATGTATGTATGTATGTATAAATGAATATGATTATAAATTGCATTATATCTTAATTTAAACTCTCATTTGAAATATACATAATGTAACACAGTTTATAATCATTCAGTCAAATTATATATCCATTTCTAAATTGTACACACACACACACACACACACACACATATATATACATACATATATATATATATATATATACCCAAATTACAACCAAAAATTTTGGGAATTTGAAAAGATTAAGGTATTTATATTCACTAGAATAGTGCCCATCAAAAATGATATGGGAATTTATACACAAATAAATTATACAAATATATTTTTTGGTTTAACTGTATTTATTGCTAACAAAGAAATGTTTATCACAAATGAGATTAATATTTCTTTGATTTCCACAACACTTTATCTTTTCTGTCTTTTAATAAGACCATGCATCCACTAACACTTCATCATTCGACAGTTCTCATCGTCTATATTAACTTGATCTTGCTCCCTGTGACTTTTTCCTGTTCCTCAAGATGAAGTGTAGGAGACCCAGGCAGAATTAATGAGGAAGTTTGATACAGTCATGCTTGTAGATTTAAAAGCAATGCATAGAATCTTGGAATAATTGCTGTGATCATTGTATACATCCCATGGGGAGCTGCCTATGTACTGCATTTTCATTATACATATAATAGCCTTCTACCAAGAGTGGGGGACATTTTCTTGTTTGAGGGACACGTTGAAATTTATTGTCTTCTAATAAGGCTGCACTCAAGAAAATTTAGTACGTTAACAGCAAAATCTAAAGTTTTAAATGATTGGTTAACAATCTATGTGCTAATTTAATCAGTACACATGTAGATCTGTTAACGCAGCTTGGTATAACACAGAATTACTTAGAATGCAGTTGGATCCTAATTTTCAAAACATTGAATTTGGTTCTCAAAATAATAGCTAAATAGAAAAATAGAAAGACTTCTATTGAATCAGGTTTCACTAACAGTAAAAATGAGATGAATTATACGAAAACATTTCAAACGAAACTCATTGCCCTGTTCTGTTTCATCTGACACTAAAAAGATTACTTACATATTGTCTATCTCCTACTCTAAACACTTCATATAAATCAGAGTTTTGTCAAATTTGAAAAAAAACAAAACATTTATATCTATTTCTATTTTCTTGCTGGACCAGTTCCACCTTACCCCCAACCCCATGTTTTTTTCTTCATTTCTGCTTAAATAACAAAGTTCGGTCTTGAAGAAGTTGGTGGGCGGGACTTGTATCAAGGTTCGTAAAATAGGAAAATTCATTACAGTGCAGTCTCGCCTATAATGCAGTGGGAAATTATTGACCCCCAACTTCCACATTATGATGCATCCACTGTGTTTATACTACATGGAAGAAATGAAAAACTTACTGACCTTTTAATAACTTTTTTGAGATTGTTTTTTGAGAGGAAGTATTTGGAAGGATATCAAGGCTGTAGAGGGTTGCATAATATGGTCTATTAGGCTGCAGGTCCCCCCCCCCCCGGCCTTTACTCTGTGTAGTACATGTATTGATGACAATCCTTTTGTTCCTGTTTTTCAATGTAATTTCTTTAATGAGAATCAGTTCCAATGCATTTTTCAAGTAGATCTTTCCCAAATGACAAAATCAAGTCTGTTTAAGGATAAGTTTCATTCAAGGTAGGGGAAATTTGTTCAGGGAATTTTTTCATTTTGATATTGAATGCCCAAATGGCCTCAGAACCCACATAGATTGAGAATATAGCCAAAAACAAAAAGTGGTCAGGTTAGTCGCTCAATAGAAACTGTTACATGGCCAACCTTTTTGGCAGCATGCCTTGTTAGGGGTGATCAATTAAAAAATTGTTAAAAATAGTGATCAATGAATAAGTGGCTTGTCTCGCCTTTCGTTAGGTAGTCGTCACTAAAAAAAGTCTGGATTTTTAAAGTACGTGTGACACTGCCAGATACAAAGTAAAAGACCAACTTAGCATGCAATTACGTTGTAAATTGAACCACTAAAATCTTATTTGCGGGTATTTTGAAAAAAACAAAACGTACCATTTTTTTTCTAGACTTGTTAGGGAGTAAATGTTTGTTCAAATTTTCCGCCCCTTAGGTCCTTTGTGGCCTGTGTGCATGATATATACATTCTCACATTCAGAGCCAGCCAGCCAGTCAGCCTACCAAAATGACTTGATAACTGAAGTTGAAGTTTTGGTTGAGAATTTTTAAAATGTGTGGAATAAAGAGAATACAATGCGTAACTTCTGATTTTGATGTTACATATGATCCCCCCTGCCCAGGTTTCCCTCAAAATGGCTGAAAAGATGATCATGACCCTCATTGATCAGACTCAAATTGGCCTGAACTTGAGAAACCTGGGTGATAATTATGGGTAATTCAGGGAAATGTTTGGGTTTCTTTTATCAATATTCCCTGCTAAAATGGTGAAGGGTCTTATAAGCCATCAAATACGTCAGGAATCAGCAACTTCTTTTTGTAATTGATCACTTCTGATCTTTTTAGTTTTACCCATGCCTAACATGTATATATCATATCTTATATTGGCCTCAAGGGCAAATTCTTATATTCCAAATATTTTCTCTGCAGATAAAATGTAATATAAAAATCTTCATAATGTTTATATATTCATTTATGCACAGTTTAATGACTGTTGGTTAATTGTTCTCAGAAAAACAAGCATCTGTGTGAAGATAGTTGTCTCTCATACCTATAATGAATTATACACTGTGATGCTTATGTGAGCAAAAATTGAACAGTTTGGGACACAAAAAGTATTCTAAAAGCCATCAACTGCTCAATGGTCCTCAAATGTGTAAAATCTAAAAATTTTTTGAAAGGGTCTGAGGCCCATTGAGAACCTCCCAATGACCCACCTATTGCCGACCCCTGAAATACGGTATACATCATGCTCAATGACCCCCTGCAGAGCGCTCAAAGGACCATGGTTAAGGAGTCAATGCCAAATCATATTGGATACTCCAGTTCTTGTCGCTGAAGTTGAGCCATATCAAGCTTGGCCAGTACCTAGATCGGTGACTGTTTGGGGATATAAGGTGCCGTAAGCTTGGAAAGCCAGAAGTGGGTCTTACTAACAATGGCCTCTATGCACCTTACCCCACAACACCCTTGGTGAGGGTATGAGCGAAAAATGATTATGCAGAGATACATGAAACCACACCTATTTTACCTCTAAAAAATGTCACTTGAAGGTAAACATAACCTTGTTTAAAATGATCTGAAAAAAATACCAGTACAAGATTTGGGCATTTTTGGTCCCAAATGACCATAGAGACACACACAAAAAAAACTTTTTTAGATGGTGTGTAGTGGTGTACTCATGCAAATTTTTAATTTTTTTTCATGCAAAATGTGACTAGGAGTACCCAGACACTCACATGAACGCACGCACGCACGCACGCACGCACACACACACACACACACACACACACACACACAGACGCATTAACACTGAAAAAGAGAAGAATATGTAGCCCACTTGGCTACTTAGTTGTGCCATCTGTTGAACCAGCTGATTTGGTTGGGGCTATGTACTTTGATCGGCAGTGTGTTTCAGAAATTCTGGTTGAGACAGAATTCCATCAATCCTGCTGTGTGTTGTGTGGGTGTTCTTGACAGACAGGAATGTCTGCTGAATTTCAGGAAGGTCCAAATATCTTGGCACCAAGATGAAAAAGCCATCAACGAACATAGAAAGACAACGAAAATCAAATATGCAATGAAGGAAGTTTTCTCCAGTTTCTTATTTACCTTCTTTTTGTTTGTTGGTGTGTATTTTTCTTGATATTGTCTTTGTCTGTGCTTCTTGAGTCAGTGTTGCCAAGAATGGTTTGCTAATCACAGCTACCCTAAACGGACCTGTTTGATCAGGGACCATGACAAAAAACCAACCAGACAAAAAAAACACTAGACAAAAGAACCCACTGGACAAAAGAACTACCAGACAAAAAAAAATACCAGACAAAATCCCCTGGGACAAAAAACCAACTGGACGAAATCCCCATCCCTACCAGACTTGAAACCCATAAAAGAAAACAAAAGAGAGAATTAGTTCAGAGTTTTCAGTACTCACTATTCCACTTGGATAGTACGGACTACTATGTAAAGTTGAAATGTTGGTCGGTCAAAAGGCATCAGTTGAGAATGTCAACACTAGTATGGATATTTTAACAGAATTTGTACTAATTAGATCATTTGATTTAGTATTCTTTTGTAAATTCGAATGGAAAGAGGTTTTATTGTGATTATATTTTTATTTCATACCATATGTCACAGGGAGAATGAGTAATAATTTAATTTTTCTCAATTTATTGTGAAAAATGAGTAATACTTTTAAAGAAATAAGAAATATTTAAGGACAATTTTTTACAACTCAAATAGATGATATCAGTTAATTTTTGTTTTTAGTTGGCCCTAAAGTCATACGAAGTCTCTGAAAAGTATGATTTTCAATCAAAAGATATTGTCCTAAGATATTACTTATTTCGTTTAGAAGTATTACTTACTTTCAAGATTTGTAAGAAAATTATTGAAAACTCAAAAATAATTATGTTTTATTTTTTACAATGTGGGGTTTTTGCTACAGGGGATTGTATACCATTTTTTTTTGTCCATGTCTCGGTTTAATCTCTGTTGCTGGGTTGACATCTATATATATGTTTTGACATCTATATATATGTATGTATGTATCTATCTATCAGGACTTCACTCAGCCCTTACCATTTATTGTAGAAACTTGACATTTTGCACACACACACGCTCATCTCAATAAGTTGAGAAAATGTTTTTTTTTGTTTTTTGAAAATTCCCTTCCAAAATAGTTTTTTAGTGGGGGTTTCAATATAGAATGTAGGTTTGTGCTAAATTGGTCACTAGTTTGTACCTGCTTGTTTTTTAAAAAATTCAAACCATTTTTAGAGATCACAGCCTAAGAAAAAGTGAGAACAGTAATTTATTCTTTGATCGTCCCTTTTTCCAGCTTTTCAATTGATCACCCCAACACAGCATGTATGGATGGTAGTGATTCATAATTTCCCTTGGAATGGTAGTTTATATTTACAGCTAAAATGAGTTGGAAAATGGCTAATTTGGCCTACACTAATATTGGCAGAGAAAAGCATTCTCAAATAGAACTTCCTCTCATAACCTTCACCCCCCCCCCCCAGTGCATTTCTTCTGGGTATCTTTCCCAAGGTTGCCAAATTAGTCATCTTTTGGCTGGTTTGGCTAATATTGTCCAATTTGGCCCATCAAAATCTACAGATATGGCTAGATATTGGCTTACTTAAATGTTGAAATTGAAAAAATATTCAATAAGATGATCATAGTTGAATCAAAATTGAGAAACAGTTTTAATAAGTAGTAATTTTGTTCAGTGGCCTTTAAATGAGTACATACTTATATACATATATATGTATATCTGTATATATATATAAACTTACTTGAGATGATCACTCATCACAGACAATGTAAGTAGTATAAACAATTAAAGAAGGTGGGGCCACTGCTGGAATCGAACGGGGCCCCATCTTTCATTGTGGATTCTATTGACATTGTTTGTGACGAGTGAGACATTAACCATGTAACAATGGGAGATCATCTCAAATAAGTGTCCATATGATATAACCCAATTAACAATTTATATATATATATATATATATATATATTATTGTGTCATCCATAGACAGCTGTTTCGATGTATTACATCTCTTCAGTGTGGCTATAGACTTTATCCCATCCAGTACTGCGAGGCAGAATTGAAATCCGATATCCTACCTCTGGACTACGGAACTGGGTGATCAGTAAGGCTGAATTTGAGCGATATATTGATTCACACAGAAACTCCTCATCCACCAGAGTGCTCTATTCTTATGGAAGAGCATTGCATATGTATATAAATAGTAGATTGTGGATTCGCTACACAAACTAGCTCGTTGTATGTATCGAGCACTCTATGAAATAAATCCATTGCATTTCAGAAGTGGCTTTATATTATTGATATATTATTATATTATGTTATACTGCTAACCTGATTTGTATCACATATACTCTGTGTGTATATATATATATATATATATATATATATATATATATATATATATATATATATATATATATATATATATATATATATGATGTATGTGAATTATATTTAGAAATGGAAAAATCTAGCCATTTTTAAACACATTTTTAGCCATGAATAACAAACCCTATTTGGCAACTCAGTTCTTTCCTGTGTGAAAGTCAAATGATGAAACAAAGCCAAAAAAGGCTAAAAGAAGCAATGATGAGTTGTTTTTGATATCCACCTGCACCTCAATACTGATCACTGTAATCAGGTGGTTGGGTGTTTGGGTGTTCGTCTCTGGTTCAGGAGGCCATGGTTCAATCCATCTCCCAGTCATTCCAAAGACTTTAAAATTGGTATTCATTACCTTTCAATTAATCACTCAGTACAAGGACTATGATTGAGTAACCTCTCCCCTTGGAATCACCAGTTGAGCAACGTCAAGCTAGGTGGGTTACCTTTGGGAAATACCAGATACTGTCAGCAGAACGAAGCTTTGACAGGCTTGTCAAGCCAGAAATGAGTCTTACTTTGCCTTGCCTGCGTGTATCTAATCCCATGAGACACTTGTTGAGGGTATAAACTGGAACATGGATTCATAAATAAATGAATACATACTTGCACTGCCAGCAAAAATATATCATCATCATCAGTCTTTTAACGTCCGTTGTTGGACATAGACCTTCCCCAGGATTTGCCACACTTCCCTATCATGGGTGTCGTAGAGCCAGTACTTCCTGAACTTGTCTAGCTCGTCTTTTCATTTAATATTCTGCAGGGCTCGGTTGAGCATGTGATCTCGGGGGATCCATGTCATGAGTCGTGATGTCCATCGGTTGTCTTTCATTCTTGCAACATGGCCAGCCAACTTCCATTTGAGATTTTTAATGGATTCTATGATGTCCCTGACTCTTGTCTTTTCCTGGATGTACTGTGCTGTCTTGTGGCCTCTCCATGTGAGGCCCAGCATAATTCTTTCATGTTGAAAAATGTACCCATACACTATTCAGTGTTTAGTGTCCCAGGTATCATAGAAAGGACTTTTACTAAAGGCTGAAAAGCTGTGTAAAATATTTGTACCTGGCATAAATGAATCACTGTGACACACTGGTGTACCAGAACTTATATTATTTGAAAGAAAAAATCTTCCATCTAAAGTTATCTAAAAAAATATCTACACAAGATATAGGCATTATTCGTCCAAAATGACCATAGAGACCCCAAAAATCATATGAAATAACAGAAAAATGTTCATAGATGGTGTTTAGTGGTGTACTGATGCAAATTGTAGTACCAAAAATGTGACCAGGGGTGCCTGGAAACACACATGAGCAAAGGGAGAAGAGTCTGTAGCCCACTTGGCTGGTTTTCCAGGTGATTTATGGGACTAAAGATTAGTTATATACCGGTATATCTTGATTAGTACAGTTGATTTGTTCCAAAATTCAACAGACTGTTCAAATCTCTACTTTTCAAAATCTTATTGAAATTTAATGTTCTATTTTCAGTTTGTTGCAGAACAAATTAATGTAACTAAGTATATCTTCATAGTATTGAAACCTGCTCTTATCAAGGTACTCCTGTATATAGAAATGTACTGAATTTAGAAACAATTTTTTTGTGAAATAGGAATGCTCCTATGGGTGGGAAAATATTGCGTGTGCGCATATGTGCATGCATGTTATGTATACATACATATACCCACTTATGTTGGGTCATATCTGTTTAATTTCAATCCTCCCATTGACATATGTACTGATAGATGCATTAGTAATTTGAGCTGTTGGTTGCTGGTATATAGATTAGTAGGTATCTCAACTGTTAGATAAGTTACACAGTGTTTGATTTGTAGACTGAAACTGACATGGGTTTGCCGATTTATAAATAAGATACTTATAAGATTGATTAGTTGATAATAGTCCAAAAGCATTCCAAGGGAAATTTTGAATTACCCTGCTGATATATGCTCATTCTTATCATGTAAATTTAGCATGAACTTATATTGTAAAATGAACCTTCCACTTTAACTGGGGGCGGTATGTTTTAGAAAATTGAAGGGAAAAACAACTTCACTTCTCATTGAGGAATGTGTGTTTATGTGCGTGTGCATCTATGTGCAGAATTCAAAGTTTATACTCTGAAGGCCGAGAGCTGGGCAAAGTCCACTGATATATATACATAGAAAAATAAGGATATATGATTGTGAGAACACATGAATAACTCAAACCCAGCAAAAATGTTTAAACTGGTTTGTTTGGGGTAGTGGGGATTAATGTGTCCTGCAAAATTGCTCGCCTGGAAATCTGCCCATCAAGAGATTAGATCCCATCTACCCATCACAAATTTATCAAGGGAGGAAAATTGCCCATCATTCTCTTATTTCCTGTTCATTTTTAATTAACAGATACTTGTTTCTGTTTTTTTTTCTAAACACTGGCCGTCTCAAATTTCTTTTCTCTTAACACACTGGCCATCTCAAATTTTAGGGTATTTTTCACACCCTGACCATCATAAATTTCTTCCCAGAGGAAAAGTGCCCATTTTATGGGGTTTTATTGAAAACCTTTGGCACAACATAGCCACGGTGGTCCTGATTGGAATTCTAAGAAAAAGAAATAAGAAAGGAAAAAAAAAAATTCAGTAAAAGCAATAACAATTCTATGTCTTTCTTCCATGAATTCTCCTTTTTTTTTTTTTTTTTTTCATTTTATAATTATTAAAAATTTGCTTTTTTTTCACCCACTGGCCATCTTGAATTTATCAAGAGGAAATGCCAATTCATTGAGAGGAAGTGAAAGAAAAACAGCAAGTTTTGTTTAAAATGGCACTTTTCCTTCCCTGATAAATTTGAGATGGCCAGTGTGTGAAAAAATCCTTGAAAACATTTTTATTTGTTATTTATTAAAAAATGAAAAGAAATGAGAAAATTTATGAAAAAAAAACATATCATTATTATTGCTTTGAATAAATAGTCTTTAAAAATTGTTTTGCCTTGCTTATTTCTTTATTTTACATCCAGAATTCTAATTCGGAGCACTGTGGCCAAGTTGTGTTTAAAGTTTTTATTAAACCTTATAAAATGGGTACTTTTCCCCCCTCATTAAATTCCAGGTGTCCAGTGTGTGAAAAAAAAACCCTGAAATAGGAGAATGATGTGCAAATTTTGTTTTGATTGTCAGTTTCTGCCCTTGATAAATTTATGATTTGCAAATTTACTGATGGGCACTTTTCCAGGTTCCAATCTCTTGATGGACAGTTTTCCTGATGGGCACTTATATGGTTACCATGATTAATAACAGCAACAATAATAACAGTTGCATGCATAACAGATGGGATATATGTGAAAAGGTGTTTTTTTTCTCTACCACCCAGTGACTAATGTCTTTAGACAGCATGTTGTGTTGGGGTGATCAATTAAAAAATTTGAAAGGGGGGATCAGTGAATGTTACTTCTCTTACCTCATGTTGTGCACTATATATACTAGTAAGTACAATGGAAATTCCATGTTGCATTTTTGAAAGTTAGGAATAAACCATAGAGTAACTCATTTTATCTATGAAAAATAGAACCGAGAAAGCACTCAGAGAGCGCATACCTTCACTAATGTCTTTGTCAGGGAAGTAACTGCGCATGAATAAATCCAAAATTTTAGTTATTTTTTCTATAGCCTACTATCCACCCTTCCACAAAAATTTCATTGAAATTCATCAAGAACATTTGGAGATATCATGTAGACAGTCATGAGCATATACAGAAATCAATGGAGAGAAAAAATGGAAAAATATGTCTCAGTCAAGAGAAAGAATTCCTGGATCCATCCCCAAATTCAATCACTTCATCCATGGCCTATTCGCCAACCTTCCACAAAATTTCATTGAAATTCATAGAGTATTTTTGGAGTTATCTAATAGATTAATACGGACAGTCAGGAAGACGCTACTGAAGACATATACCTCTTCAGTTTAGTTAATATAGGTGTTCATATTTGCAGTGTTCACTTACAACAGATCCAGTTACATGTTTATAAATATTTATCCAAAAAACAACTTCATCCTTGGCAATACTATTAGTAACTGTCAACCACCTACCAAAACAGTCCAGCAGTCAATATAGGTTTTTAAGTGGTTCTGCCTGGTTGGCTATCTATGTATGTTATGTGTTCTGGCCACACCAACAGAATTAGTGAATTGAATACTTGAACATTTACTTCTTATTATGTCCAGAAAAGAAATGTTTTTTTTGTTTCTTGAAATTCATCCTTTTTATTAATCACTGCCCATCAAAAGACAATTGAAAGCACGATGGTTTTTATTGAGTGACTAGCCAGACCTGTCTTTATTTTTTCTATTATATGAAGCTTTGCCAGCCATTAATGTTCAACTTGTATTTTCTTTCTTTCTGATTTTTTGGTTGTTTTTTATTCCAACTCTTCTCAGGTCGTTTATTTACTGCATTGAGTGAACAGTATGAATTAAAAATGAAGGATAAGCTCTCGGTGAGACACAAACTCACAGAGGATATGTTTAAAGGTCAGATCTGATCTTTGGTGAACCATAGAGTTCTTGTAGCTCAGTCAGTAAGGGCAGCTAGTATGGCTAATCAGGCCTTCCCTGCGGCGAAAGGTAGGTATTAATAAGTATTTTAGCTTATACATAGATGAGAGGGAGAAATGTAGGCAGACAGTCTGGAGGGGATGCAATGGTTTACATTTACATCTACACCCCCCCCACACACACACATAGTATGTGCATATATATATATATATATATATAAATATATATATATATATATATATATATATATATATTCACCCACACTCATATGCATTCCCATTGCACCAATTCCTGCTACACGTGCAGGTTGCTCACTTTTCTCCAGATAGACGTCATCTTCCCACTCTGTATTTATCTTTGGTTGTCGGCCAGGAATTCCTGGAAAAGATCATCTTGCTTGCTTTGCCTCCTGGATTTCTATAATATAAACGTTCTTTAAATAAAGAAATACTTGCATGGTTTTTCTACTAGAAGACACACGCACACAGAAATGTGAAAAGACACATATTCATACTCACTCAGAAATAGGAGAACACACACACACATACACACCCAAGTGATGCGAGAGGACACATACTCAAAAATAAATACACACACACACTTACATGCTTATTGATGCAAGAACACACACACACACACACATAAATGCTCAGTAATGTGAGAACACACACACATGCACATATACAGTCAGTGATGCAAGAAGACACACACACACACACATACTCAGAAATGCTAGAAGACACACACACACATATGTTCACAGAAATGTGAGAGGAAAGCAGAAGTTTTATTTCCTTTGAACAGCATCTTCATCAAATGACAACTGTTATTTATTTTTCACTAATTTTTTTTCCATCTTTTTCATGCCTTTTTAACTTTTATAACATCTTGATTATTTTCTTTTCATCTTTTTCCCATTATTATCATCTTTTTCATATTTCTTCATCTTTTTTCATTTTCTAGATTTTTCTTAATCTTTTCTTCTTTTTTTAAAAAGATTTTCCAATTTTTTATCATTTACTCTTTTCACTTTTGATCATATTTTCCTAATTTTTTCCATCATTTTTTTATCTCTTTTCACCTTTTTTTTTCATCTTTCTCAATAATTTTTCATTTCTTATCATGTATTCAAGTGGCCCGAAAGATAGTGTCATGGTTGAGAATCTGTCAAAGGTGATGAATGTTGTGGTCTTCCATGCATGTTGAGAACCAGCAAGAATGTTATAAAAATCAAACAAATCACTCGAAACGATTGATGATTCAGACTGATTGCAGAAATGGTCTTCATTGGTGAATCAAAACTGTTGTTCAGATTTTTGTATGAAATTTGTCTATCTACAACATTCGTTATCTCCAACTTCTTCTTAGTCTTCACAAAATCTCTTGTTCCTCTCGAATACACACGATGGAAAAAAGATGCGTTCTTCCTCATAAACTTCAGTCAACATACAAAAAGATTCACAAAAATTTCAGACAACTTCTATGTAGTAAACATCCAAAAATTTTTAAATTGATGCGTTTCTCAATTTTTACCTGACCAGCTTTATGATATAACAGAGAAACATGTCTCCTTCTACTGATCGAAACTTTCAGGGGTTATTTATGCTTTTCCATTGGTCAATATACCAGGTTGATGGCACATGTGATGTGTGCTGCAGTTCAACTTACATAATAAGACACATTTCTTGTTATTTAAAAGCCACACCTTGTATTTACTATGTTTAGGTTAGTCTGGCACAGGGTTCAGTACGGCACTTAGTGAGGATCGAACTCACTCTCTACAGTTTGTTCTACTGCTGACACTAAGCTTAAATTCCTCTGGCACATGGTCATGGTAGTGGGGTACCCAATGAGGATTGAACTCCCTATACTATCAAAATGTTTGAAGTACAAATTGGCTATAGTTTGTTCTACAGTACATGCTTATTTATAATGCTTAGTGTAGGCTAGTCTGGCACATGACTGCAATAAAGGAGTACCCATTGAACTCACTAACCCAGCTATTGTCTGTGAAATTAGCTGGTCATACCTCTCAGTACAGTGGGTGTACTTATATTTTTACAACATAATTGATGGGGGGAGGTGTGGTTGGCTTAATGGATAGCAACACTGAAAATGGAATCAATGAACCCGGTTCAACCTCTAAGAAAATTTGCTTACATTTGGAGAAATGCCCTTGAGAAAAGCATGAATCTATCTCCTCCCCCCCAAAACTATGCGTAAACAGGATGGCAAACTGCTTTGGTTGGCAACCAGTCTAAGAGATGAACAACTCTGAAGTTTTGTGAAAGGCAGGCAACAGACAATATTGAGAATGTGATATTGAAATGTATATAGGTAATGAGACTCTCGTGAAATTTTGTCGGGCCAAAAAGCCCGAAGTTGATTAATCGCTCAAATAAGATAAAGTAGACAAGCTTGGCTGCTACTCCCTCGCTTCATTACAAACTAAAAGATAAGCAAAGAATTTGTTTCTCCGTACAATATTATTCCCGCTCTACATATCCAATTTCAACCCCTTTATTAATAGTTCCTGTAAATGGGATTTGCAAACTTTAGCTAAACAAATCGACCTTGGTTGGGCTTCAGAAGTAGGGGTGAATTCATCATCAGTTTTTGCATACATCACTGTGATTTGTGCATGACGTCACTGGGTTTTTTGGTATGGTCATTGTCATCTGTCATTGTTGTTACGTACGAAAATAGAGCAAGAATTCAATAGAAGTTTGACAAGAAGAAAACAGATGGAAAAATAACACAACTGTTACCGTCATCGCCCAAGGAGTATAAGTGGAAGATGAAAGAAAAAAGAAGTTTGATGTAGGGCACCCAGTGAGCATCAAATTGTCTACACTAGCAATACTTGGTGAGACTAACTCGTTAACCATCACTCTATGATGGATGTCCTTCTTGCAGTGCATCCTACTTCACACATCAAGAGGCTCGTGAGATTTTGAACAGCAGTTGTTTTCCCTTTTTCTCATTTTTAGTGGATTTCGGTATTTATTTGGAAGTGGTGGGTGGTATAAGTACTACTGGTAGGAAAATGGAATTGACAGACCGAATTTGAGTTTCAGTCAAGGCTGTTTGCATTCACTTTGCTGTAATGGCCTTGGGAAAGGCATGAATTCGCTTCTTCCCCAGGAACAGATAAATAGCTGGACAGTAGGAGCCCTTTTAGCACTGTAAAACAATCTATCAAAATGTAGGTTACTTTAGCACAAAAAATGCACAGTTATGATAGCTGGTCCCTAGCCCAGATAAAGGAGGGGAGTTGTGTGTGGGGGTGGTTAGTAAAACGACCCTGTAAAATCCATTTGCTACTTAAACTGTAGCAGACTTGTTGTGGCCCTATGCTCCACAAGGAGTCCTCAGGAATAGACAAAAAAAAGATAGGTCTGGTTGGTCACTTAATAGTAACTGTCATGTGACCAACATCTCTAAGCAACATGCCATGTGGGGCGTGATGGATTGAAAAAAATTTGGAAAAGGGATGATCAATTAATATGTTACATCTTTCATCTTTTATTTGAACAGTGATCACTGAAAATTCTGAATTTAAAAAAAAAAATAGGCACACATTTCAGCATAAATTCACATTGTAAATTGAACCCCCACTAAAAACCTATGTAGAGGGAGAATTTAAAAGAAAAGTTTTTTTTTCTAGACATAATAAGGAGCAAATGTCAGGATTTTCAGCCCTCTAGCTCCATTGGTGAAGCCTGTATGCTTGATTTATATATACATAGACAGCCAGCTAGACAAACTTGAAAACTGAAGAAACCTATGTGTGTGTGTGTATATATCCTTTTCAATTGGTAGTGAAAGGTGTTATGCCATTACTTAGCATACAGGTGGATGTCATTTTTAGTATACAGATGGATCTATAGTTACAGTCAGAGACAAATAAAAAATCACATGCTTCATTCTATAGACTAGCAGACAACCTGTCAAAAATGACTGGTACCGTCATCAAAATTAAATATCAAATTGAAAAGTATTGAATTAATTCATATTTTGTTGCCAATTGTATACTTTCAATCAATCCATTATTTGTTTCACTGTGTCAAAGTTATCTATGATTTCCAGTGAAATAAAACGAAAGATTACCTTTCCATTTAGATTTTTAACTGTATTGAGCTATAACATAGTTTTTACTTTGCTACCTTTTACATTGGGTGAGTTGGGGCTTACTGTGCTGTTGGAGGGTGGGGGCAGTGTATAGTGCTAATTGGCTCAAGAAGTGACGGAAAGGAAGTAGAATGTAGGGAAATTTTAAATGAAATATACATGCTCTTCCACTTGGTGCCAAATTGAAGTACAAGGTAGATACTACGGTATCAATATAAAAAATCTTCTGCAATGACTCTCTACCCCCCTCTCTCTCTTTCTATCCTACTCTCTTATTGACATTGTTTCTATCTATCAGCAGTCAGCTTTCGTGTCTCCATCTTTCTCTTTCCACTCTCTTTCCACCACAATCCTCCTACATGGCAAGGGAAAAAGAAATGGTAGTGGTTACCTGTATAAATAATATGATAGATATTTTGCTGGGTAGGGGTATATGGTAAGTGGATACATTTGAAACCCTGTTGCCAGCTATGATAACTAAAGCAATCATACCTGATATACCTTTGCTTATTACTAACAAAGAGACGGAAAAACAATAATACTAGATGTATTTACGCTTATTACTATGGAAAAAACAGAAAAACAATCATACTGGAAATACCTATGCTTTTTACTATTGAAAAAACAACATTCCTACCTGAGATATCTATGCTTTGCAAATGAAAAGACAGAAAAACAATCATACTTGAAATACCTTTGCTTTTTACTATTGAAAAGACAGAAAAACAATCCTACCTGAGATATCTACGCTTTGCAAATGAAAATACAGAAAAACAATCCTACCTTAGATATCTACGCTTTGCAAATGAAAATACAGAAAAACAATCCTACCTGAGATATCTATGCTTTGTAAATGAAAAGACAGAAAAACAATCCTACCTGAGATATCTACGGTTTGCAAGTGAAAAACACTCATACTTGAAATACCTATGTTATTGAAAAGGCAGAAAAACAATCATACCAGAGAGATTTACACTTATTACTTATGAGAAGACAGAATATCAATCATACCTTGGATATCTGCGCTCATTACTGATGAAAAGAGAGAAAGAATCAAACGTGTTTACATTCCTACATTTCTAAAACATTTTCCTTTTTTGCTTAGTATTTTTCCCCTGATTTCCGTCATATGATTGGGTTGTGTGCCAGTTGACAGATTGTTTTATCTACGATTTAATTTCCCTCTTGTTTCTCTGGCATCAGTTAAAGAGGTTCCCATTGACTTTTTGCCAAACTCACACCATTCAGAAATTATTCTATGAATTATTAGGACAATTAATTTTTGCTTAACCTTTTCTTCATCTTTATCTCAAATCTTTCATCCTGGAAACTCATCTGACGCGGATGACACTCTGAAATGGGAGTCACTTGGTTCCCAGGGATAGAATTTCCCACAGGGAATGTATATTGTGAAAAAATTATTGAATGACAATTCAAGTATTTACGATTTGGATTCAATAAAATTTTGTAGAACAATTTTTTTCTGAATTTACTGAGATTTCGGAAATTGTTGAGGAAGGACACCAGTAAAGGAATTAGAATAATATATTTCTGCTTGTCAAATGAAAGGTTCTGTTTGACATTCTTGGAAGGTTTTCAAATGTACAGACATCTGAAGAGGGCTGGATGTCTCCTAGTATGGACAGCAGAATGAGAACAATCTATCTCCAAAGATTGAATAGAGTGTTTGGTTTGAAATTTCTAGATTGTTACTGACAGACATTCAAAGAAGGCCAGAAGATACAGTAGCCAAATTGTTGTGACTATAACAATTAAGATGTGGACACCAGTTCAAATAAATCGGACTTAAATATTCACCATTTGTATTCAATAAAATCTTGTGAAACTATTTTTGTTTGAATTTCTCACCTGTTTGAAAATTCTTTGGGAATGACACCAAATGTGACAGAAAAAGAAATGAGAACAATATATTTCCATGGACAGAAACTAACTTGAAGCCTGTTGCATATGTTTTAAGGGGGACTTCAATTGAAGAAAATACTTATGAATATTGAAACATGACTTTTCACTTACATAGTAATTGAATTCTTTCATTTGTTATACAACCAAATAATGACTAGTATGTTTGACATTTCAGTGATAGTATTGGTTTGCTTTTGTTTTGATCTTGGTGCAGTGGCTATGACTTCAGTTTTGAATACCTTTGCACTTATGCTTCAACTATGTATCCCATAGACACTACATTCCCATTTAATTACTGCCTTAAAATAATAACCCAAATTAAAGGTTAAAAACTGAATAAAATCGCTATCTTAAACATCCAGTCATTCATAAAAGTTAAAGGTAGTATAGTATAATAGCTCTAACCACCATTCCATGGACCGATACCAAATCGCAGAGCATGTGCTACCAAACTGCAAGAAGACAATATGACTTGGCGATATCTACTTGTTAAATAACAAATTCATTTATTTGGACCTTGATATTAAATTCATTAGGTACTCTCAATTTTGTTTCAAAAAGGGTTTATTAACTACTTGAAAATGACTCATTGTTGACATATCTCCTATATCCCGGTCGCGATTATCCTCCCCTCCTCAGTTGGTCCATAAGAATATTGTCAAACCGGTCTGCGGTGTTAAAAAAAGGTCACTATAGTAACAGAGCATGTGCAGAATCATTGAATCAGAATTTATAGCTTGCAAGCATTTCGTGCGGGGCCCTTGGAAATGTGGTACCTGCAGCATATGCTACTTATTTAATCTTGTGTTGCCTGTGGATCAAATTAAAGGTTTTGTTTAACATTCCTGGAAAGTTACCAAATTTCTCTCTTGTGTCTCTGAGAGCAGATGAACAGATTCCCATTGACTTTTTGCCAAACTCACAGCATTCAGAATTTATTCAATGAATTATTGGGATGATTAATTTCTAGGCTAACCTTTTCTTCATACTATTGTTGTTTTTTATTGAAACTTCCTTGGTCGAATTCTTTCTTGCCACTCAAGTAGGTAGTGTGAAATCAGAGCAAGGACGTAGCTCTTGATTTCATGAATAATCTGAAACCGTCAACTAAAACTGTCAACGTAGGTTCCTTCCTGTTTATAAGCTGGTCTGGATGGCTATTTATATATCACGCATATAGACTGCTACCAATGTAGCTAAAGAGCTGAACATTTGAACGTTCATTCCTTATTATAAAAACCAAGAATATGTTTTATGTAGACTTATGTCTACAAAAATTTTTTTTTTTTGTTTTTCGAAATTCCTTCCCCAAATAGATCTTCAGTGGGAGCTTTAGTTTGCTATGTAAGTTTATAGCAAATTGATTCCTAGTTTACCTGCTTGTTTTTATAAAATTCAGATTTTTAGTGATCACTGCCCAACAAAAGGTATGAGGAATAACTTCTTGATCCTCTTTTCTTCCTATGTTGAATACTCTTTGACTGTTCAAGTAATCTGAGAAATGTAGCTTCCTAAAAGAAAAGAGCTTACCTCCTAACCTGGGATCTCATCTTAGATGGATAATGCTTTGATCCAGTGGTTTCAAAATTTGAAAACTCACGGCCCCTTTTGATGGAGGAAATATTCTGGCAGACCCATAGTATTTATTTTCAAGACTCTAATCAATGAACTACAAGAATAAACATTTTTTTTGACCTTTGAAAATCAGATCTTTTTCTCAATGGATTACATTTATTTGAATTTTAATGTATGGCACCAGCCTGTGCTCAATAATTGTTTTTTAATAGCTGTGCAATGGATGGTCTTGTTTCTCTACTACAAGATTTGCAATGTCAGGTTTGAAGGGGACACTGCTGCAGACCCTGGTTTCAAAACCATTGCTCCAGTCAAATCAGCCATGGAAGCTTGATATTTAGTTGAAGCTCAAATCTATAGTCATGCTGCCAACTCCTCTGGTTCTTAAGGCTATATTGTTTCTTTACATCCTAGCATTAGTGGTAGTTCTAAATGGCTTGAATTATTTGGGTTTTAAATTTTGTCTTACTTTTTCTTCATCTTATCGTCGTTTTTCAATCAAAATCTTCTTGATTGAAAACTATCTGATTACTGAAGTGGTTTGAAATCAGTATGAAGAAGCAATTTCTTTCCTTGTCAGAGCACTTAATTCAGTGGTGAATATTAACCTTCTTGATTGAACATTATACCATTAAAACTTAACAGCTATGTGTCAGTCTAGGGACAACTATCTATCCTCATATCACTCCGTCATGTGAGATCTATTATCATCATTATATTTCAAGCATTTGTACCTTCCCATCTGATATCTAGTGGTTATCACTGAATGTCAGGTTTTAACAAGTTTCCTCAAATTTCAAGCACTTTTCTCATTATCATCACAGACCACAGTACAGCCATGGTCTGGACCGTCTCAATTTTTCCTAGAATTTCCAATTCATCCAAGCCCCTGTGTTTTTTGTATAGTTCCAAGTGCTCCAACTATTATAGGCATTACTGGATATACTAACCTTCATGTTCTACAGTTTTGTCAGTTTCTGAGCAAGGTCCTGGTATTTTTCCAAATCTTTCAATTTCTCTTCGTGGTCTGCTGGCATAATACCAATTTTATACAAAGTTATCAAAGTAATTCAATTTTTTCCATGCTAATATAATGAGAGAAAAAATTATTAATATATATACATGTGTAAAATCTTATATAAAAGCCAATGTCACTTTTTTGTTTGTTAGTTTCATTCATGCTAAAGCAAACAGAAAGATAGGAAAGGGGTAAAGTAAGCTCTACTGTATCTGTATGTTTGTGTCTACATCATTGCTCCTACAACTACTGCTGCTGATGTTTTAGTAGTAGCAGTATAGTGAACAATTTGTCTAAATGAATGCATCTCAGATTTTTCATGAATAAAACTAATGTTTTTTCACATATTAAAAAAGATATTTGTTTTTACACAATTCTGTTGACTTGTTTTGCTTCATATATGCTGTCATTTCTCACATCATGGGTAAAGTAGTGTATACATATACATATATATATACTCTTCTAACTTAGGAATAGAGCACTCTGGTGGATGGGAAATTCATGTGTGAGTGAATATATTGCTTAAATTCAACTTTACTGATCGTCCAGTTCTGCATAGGGTAGAGAAAGATGCCATCCTCTGGGTCTGAAGCGAATGTTTCAATCCTACCTCATGGTACTGGATGGGATAATGGATAGTCATTAGCCACACTGAAGAGTTATAATACAACGAAACAGCTGTCTGTGGATGACACTATCATCTAATTTTATATATATATATATATATATATATATATATATATATTATTGTGTCATCCACAGACAGCTGTGTGGCTATAGACTTTATCCCATCCAGTACCGCGAGGCGGAATTGAAACTCTCACATTGGACCTGGAGGCCGAAATCCTACCTCTGGACTGCGGAACTGGATGGTCAGAATTTAAGCGATATATTCATTTACGCAGAAACTCCTCATCCACCAGAGTGCTCAATATATATATATATAAAATAATAATCAGCAATGTGTGTTCGTACTTTGTTATGTTAAAGAACTTATCTGACGTACTGAAATAGAATTTAATGTTCTGATGATGTAAAAAGGCTCAATTTGAAGAAGTATAAAAAAATTTTAATAAGTTGAAAAAAAAAGCTATCAAAAGTAATAATTGAAAACATCGATAAAAAGTCAATGGTCAACGGAATGCTATTCTCCTACTTGACTGCAAAGCTAATCTCAATATCCATTTACATAAAAAGCAATGTGTATCCATATATTTCCTATATGCCGCCATTTCTTAAGGCACAAGTAAAGTACCATAAATATATTTCACTAATATTGAATGTTTTGTCTTTCAGAGGAGCTGTAACAATCTGGAAGCCAACAGTGACACCCCTGTCTGAATTACGTCCTACTGAATTGAAACCAATTATTTCAGCCACCGGGGATGAAATTATCGCAGTTCAGAAAACATCCCTAGCTAAAGAAAGACCTGATGTAAGTAGTTTACTTCAGTATTTATGCCCCACCAGCCTGTTCTAGCTTTATTATTACTGAGATATCTTCATCCGGAGAGGAAGATACTTTTCCATTCGCCTCTTTCATGAAATTTGGGCATCTTGTAAAATGTATTCTTTGGAATGGCCAGCTTTTTTAGGAGAAGTATTGGTTCTGTGATGCCCATGATAGAGATATCTGCTGAATCCTAGGGAAGGTCTATCTCCAATGACTGATGATAAAAGACTGATGAATATGATGATGAAATGAGCTTTTTTCATTCTGACTTAGTATACTTTACCTAGGGAATTTGATAGAATGTCTTGGTACTCTATAAATTGCTAGGTAGACAGCATTATTTTTTCAATTGCTTCTGTGTAAAAAAAGTAGAGAAAATGGCTATTATTCCCTTCAAACTTTGCTTTTGTGACATGATATTCACATGAAATCGTTTTTCTTACCTTGTGATTGAAAATGTGCAAATTCACCTGGTCCCAATTGGATATGAATAGATTTCAAATTATCATTGTCTCGGTCATAAAAGCAAAGTTCAAAGGGAATAACTGATATTTTCAGTACTTTTTAGACATAATCAATTAGAAAGTAACACTTATTACTCAGGAATAAAAAAAAAAAAGTACAAATATGTTGCATAGTATAATGGACCCTTGATTAACAAATTGAATGTGTGAAACCTTAACTAATAAAAGATATAATAAACATTAGAGATGAGAATATCAGTGAACGGGTATCTGAAAAATAGAATAAATTTTAATACTCTGTCGAACCTTGTATCATTCTTTGTGTTTTATTTATCTATTTTGCTCATGCAAAAATATTACTGTCCTGGAAGGATGTTGACAAAAGTCTTTAATATGATCAGATAGTGCACACTGTTCAAATTCCCTGAACTTTTTGGTAGCACTTTGTTATATATATTATGACAAAATCACGTTAGACACACTGGTTTTTGTAGGATCACTGTAGTTGAGCAATGTCCAGCCTGATCAGTACCTAGATGGGTGACTATCTGGGAATACCTGGTACTGTAAGCAGTAAGGCAGTAAACCCTTATATAAAATCCTTACATAAAAAACTCTTACATAAAAGTGAGGGTCCCAAGTCAGTTGATGAAGAGATGCTGCCTCACATCATCAAATGGCATCTCCTGCAACCATGCTGGTCTCCAAATGTATTGGGCAACTCTTTCCTTTGGAGACCTTCACTTCCTCCATACTAAGCTCTTAGGTATAGCAGATCAAGTATGAAAGACAAAAAAAGCAAACTGATATATATATATGTATGTATATGTATTGTGTGTGTGGGTGTATGTGTGTGTATATACTTTTAAAAAGTTGATTTTTGTTTTTTGTAGGAAATAAGCAGTATTGGAAGCAGCCACAATCGATCTGCAAGGCCCTTTGGAGCTTCACCACCTCCTGCAGATACTGGCACTTCTGTGGTCCACGCCCAGTTCAACACTCCCATTGGATTATATTCAGCCAACAACCTTGCCCAGACCTATGCAGATCAAACATCATCTTTACGAGAGAACCTTGCAAAGTAAGTGCTAACAAAAATTCAATTGAGCCAAGAACAGTTACGTCTGAAGAATTTCTGATAGCATGTGTATTAGATTCATCATAATCACCCCACCAATTTCTCAAAAGGTTCGGTGACAAATGAGTGTGAGACAAATGAGCTGGGACAAATGAACATAAGACAATTGTGGTTAAATACAAAAGAGTGTTAGACAAGTGAGAGAATCTGTATTGTACCATCAGTCAATTGTATTTTCATTTGTGTACTAAGAATATAGTAAAGCAATTATTTTATTGTTCATTTTTTAATTATTTTGATATTTCAAATTCAAAATTCTTATATTTGTTTTTTATTGAACTTGGAAGAAATTGCCAAGAATTCATATTTGGTATTGTTGGAATGTTTATTTTATGTAGAATAACATATCAAAAGCACCCCACTAGATCTTCTGGGTAAAAAATGTTATAGGGGTTCAAAGTTTACAGGTGGATCACCAAAATATAAGAAAACCTTGTAAATGAGTCATGAAGTAGTAGTGAAGGAAAAGGCCTCCAGGTGGCCTTCTTATGAATATGCATCATAAATTCTTGTTAAGTAATGATGTTTAATGGTGGTCAAGTAGTTGAAAAAACACTTCAACCATTATATTACATTATTTGTCTCCTATTAACATGAAGGAAATCACCTCTCTGGCATCATCCAAGCACCCTCTAGGTAGACGGCTTTTTCAATCAAATTTGTCATCAATATCAGTTGCAGCATCATCATCATCAACCATCCCATTTGCTTGATCAATGCCGGTATTAGTTAATATGAGCATCTTCTTTTTATGTTTCTAACCGTGTTCATCCTTCTTTGATCAGTTGTCAAGATTAATTCAAGGTTAATTCTCAAAGCATACTAGTGGGTAGCTCTAGAAATCCTGTCTATTTCTTTTTAAACTCAACAGATACCAATTGACAAGATACACTGTTGAAAAGCTTACAAAATTTTCTTTTCAATGATATATATCACCATCAAGAATTAAATCCACAATTTATAGACTCAGCTATGAAATATATATATATATATGTGTGTGTGAAATTTCCTCATAAAATACAAAGTAGCTAGCTTTATTTTGGGGGATTAAGCTTTTTAAGCTCAACAGATACAAATTGATAAGATACACAGTTGAAATTTTCTTTCAAATGATATATATATATATTAAGAATTAAATCCATAATCTATAGACTGCGGACTATGAAGTACTTTAAATTTCCTTGTAAAATGCTGGAATACCTACGTTCAAGTTTTTGTTGTATCTTTTTATGCCCAACAGTTACAAATTGTCAAGATACACTGTTGGAAAGCTAATGTCAATCCATTTATATTTTTTCTCAGTTGACCCTATTTTGCTAAAGATTTTCAGGACTATGTGTGAGCACGGAGACCCAACTATTAATATAAAAATTATTTTCATGTGTTTTCAAAGGCTAATCACTAAAAATATGCTTTGTGGTCCCATCAGTACACACAGAAAATTTTATGGGGATATGTTGTGTGGTTCCTGTGTTTTGTTGTCACACTCAGAATCACAGGCCTACAATTTAGTATAAAAATGTGTTTTGGGTTCTGATTTTGAATGTGTTCTTTTGTAATAACAAGAATTGGTTAATGTGATCTAGCAGATTGGAATCAGCACCCTTGAATCATCTCATTTCAGTTGAATGACAAATTCTTCTCTGAAATGCTTTGACCTGAATAGTTTATCCTAAAAATGAGAACCAGACTGTTAGGGCAGCCATCTTGAAAATCGTATCTCTCCAGTGATCAAATTGTGGTAGACTTTCAATTTGTTATTAAGCAAACCTTATACTTCTAAAATCATTGAAATACCTTTTCTTGAAATTTCTTTGTGGTGAGATGAATGTATTTGAACATGATACATGATCAAACTGCATGAACAATAGTATGTTCTGTTCTTGTAACTTTTTGTCTTGTACGCGGAAAAAACATGTCCAAAAAAAGTTAAGGACAAACAAAAGGGCAGAATCAAGCTTGAGCAACTTTTCATCTGGCATTAAAATATGATCTCAGTATCTGTAATGTCTTTTCCCTCATTGTCACAAAATGAACTATCTTTCAATTTTCCCTTGATCTCCAAGTGATACGGTATCTGTATTTGTCAGAAATTCCCTCATTTCATCGATGTGAAATTGTCAACTATTATCGTAATTGTAATCACTTCACTGTAATTTGAATATGCTAATTGGATTCCTACATCGTCATAACAAGGAATTGGACACCAAAATTACTTGTCTAGAGTGAATGAAAAACATCCGGAAAACTTTTATAGGATGAATAATTAATGAGTAATAGGCAATTTGAGGATTTGGCGACCATCTTGAAAATTGTATCCTTTCAGTGGTCAGACTGTAGTATATATATATAGTATGTCATTGAGCACACCTGATACTAAAAAAAATCCCATGAGAAATATTTGCTATGATTTGGGGGGGGGGGAGATTGAGTATTTTTCATAAATGCAGACAATCATTTTAGCTGTCAACTTGGATGCCATCTTGAAAATTATGTTTCCAGGTGTCAGATTGGTAGACTTGCATTATCATGCACACTTGATACTACAAAAAAAAAACATTGGAAATGAATTATGAAAGAGTCATGGGTGTTGTAAGAATTTGGAGTTTTTGAGCACATATGATACCACAAAAAAAAAACATTGAGAAGTCTTTTTGGGGGAGGGTAAGATATTTTTTCTTTATTTTTTTTTTCATGAATGCACGGGACTAAATGATAAATATGAGAAATCACTACAAATAATGACGTCATAAATTATGGTCTGTAAATTATTCATCACATTGTTGGAAAAATTTTCTCATCTCCTATACCTGCACTTTGATATTCCAGCAAGATAGAGACATAATGTGCTCATATTTCCATCATTATCTTATCTATGTTGCAGTGTGAAAATCCTTGAGAAAATGTACTGAAGGTGACTTACAGCACCTGTTACTTGATACACTGCATTTCTTATTGCCCCGAAGATCTGGTGGCAGGCTTTTGATGTCAGTCTATATAAATTGAACTTTCCACCAATACCAAATATGAATACATTGCAATTTCTCCTTGGGCCCTAATTTGGCCTAATTCTCCCAGACTAAAATAGCTTAGAAGTACACTGGTTGGTTTAGGGATTTATTTCCATTGATTATATAAAGTTGGTTTGGGTCATAATCCTGAATAGAGAAAAATCTGATGTATAAAAACATTTTCTCCTATTGCTGATCGTTTGTTCTGATGTGCAATTAGAAGTCATAAAACGAAGAAAAGAGGTTCTTTTAAAGAAAAGAAGATATTACCACTTATATTTTTAAAAAGTAAACTTTTCATTAATGAATTCAGTAATCAATATGTAAATACTGGAAGGTTTAATTAAATTGATTCAGGATTTGAATAAGAAAAAAATTGGTTGAGTTGAACAACTCTACAAAAATTTGCTATAGATGATTACTCTAGACGATATAATAGAGAGACTTGTTGCTTATATTATTAGATTAAATTAGATAATGTAAATGCATTGCTAATGCATTTAGTGTAGAAATGCATTGAAAATCACGAAGAAAGGTATTGTTAATGGTCAGGAATTGGAGAAAGCATTACCAACAAGACAGGGTTATTATATCAACAACTATATAGTACTAGTGAAAAATATCCAGATGGTTTATGTATGGATAAATTACAAATGTATAATTTTGTATTACCGGCACTATTGGAGTTCTTTCAGTCAACTTTATATCCCATTCATCATATGTAGAAAAAAGAATAAAAAAATGTTGTTGCATACTTTTTTTTTCTTCTTTGAAATTAACATCTCAATAATAATAATCTAATTATTAGTTGAAAAAAAATAATCAGAAAGGTCTGGTTAGTCACTCTGTAGAAACCATCATGTGATAAAAATTTTTGGCAGCATGCTGTATTGAGAGTGATACATAACATAGCCAGTCAGCCAGACCACCTTGAAAACTGACAAAACTTATGTCAACAGTTTTAGTTGGCAGTTTCTGATATAGATTAAAAAATTTTGAAGCCATTGTTATCTTGAAATATCTCAGTTTTTCCACGTTAATTTCATCCTATATTCAAATATATGAATCATACCGGCTATGTCAACTGCAGACTTATTTCCAGGTAAAATGTTTGAATCATTATATATCTCTTTGAGTATTTACAAAAAACTAACCCAATAAACAAAAAAATAAGAGTCATGAGTTTTTCTGTAAGATCTAAAATTTTCTTTAAAATTTTTTCAGTGTGAACATCAGTGGCCAACCTGCTGGACCTGTGAATCCTGTCTCCGCTCCAGGTGAAGACTCTGAAGCATGCAATGTATCAGGTGGTGAAGTTATGCCGCATGATGGGCACGCTACTACGTTTGGGCGGCTGGAAGATGAGCTTAATAAGAAGGAAGTTGACAGTATGTACACTAACTGCACATCGTAACACAATTCTTTATCACTGCCATCAATGTACAAAGCAGATATTGTTACTAGCTTTGTTGGTTAATACTTGCATCATTTCATATTACAGGAAAGACTTTCAAAGAAAAATTTGACAGCATTTAAAAGATTAGTACCAAAATCTGAATATTTTGATTGATATAAAGATGAGGATATTGGTCCAAATAATTCCTTGGATCAAGTTCCTTCGCATCTTTCCAGTTCAGTAATGTAATGAGAACTAATTTTTCATCAGTTTCATACTATGATGGAGTAATTATCTGAGGTTTTTAAAGCTGGGTGAATCTCATTTACTCAATTTTTTGTGACACATTCATCCCTGTAGACTTCTGAAAGAGATCTATGGGATAAGATATGCTTATTACAGTTTTTCTAATCTGATGTAAATTAATTAATGTTGTCAATATTTCTGAAAAAAATTTCCTTGATATGAAATTAACCAAGTATCTTCTGTATCATCAATTTTGTGACCTTTTAATGGGAGATTTTTTAAATTTTTTATTATCATTTGATTTGTACATTTAGCAGATGTAACTTTTTCACAATGAGTGATGGGTAATGAGAAATTTCTCAATTCTGTGTCACCTTTTAAGCATTGAATTAGGTAATGAGGGATTCAAGAGGCTAACAAGATATCTCACAAGAAATTTCTTCCTCCTGGGTTTTCTTACTGTGGCATTGAAACAGGTTGCGATTCAAGACGATTCATAGAGTGTGATGAAAGCTATGATTGTTCTCAAGCAACAGGTGAGATATCTCTTGAGGAATCTTTTTGGATATTCTTACTATGGTAGTGAATTGGATCCTAATTCAAGACAATCTATAAATGGCGATGGCGATGAAGACAATGAAAGCAATGATTGCCTTGGAGCAGCTGATGAGATATTTTGTCAATATGATGTCACAAAAAATGTCCCAATTTCAATTGGCTAAATTTATTGTTATTTGGAAAGTGATTTCAAAGACATTTTTTTTACAGATTCTTTCTATGATAGCAAATCCTTATTATCATTTTAATAATAATGTATTATTTGCTAGAGTTCGAGAGGAGTAAGAATGATAAAGGTGATGATTTTTAATCTTCAGGATTCACTTTCTTGGGACAAATAATATTTAGGGAAAAATGATTAAGGGATGGGGTCAATAATCTTCCATTATTGGTTACTTTATTCATCATTTTGTATCATTTCTTATTTAAAGCTGAAAAATAATCAGCACTTCTGTTGTCATGTCCTCATTAATTTTAAGGTTGATTCTAAATTTTGGGGTTGGGTGTAGGGTTTGATTTTTAAAACTTCCTTGAACCAACCATGCTCAATTCTTATTGGATTAAAATTCAACCAACCAGGTTGATCTCTTTTTCAGTTCAACCAATCATGTTAGATTACCTTTGCTTTTTTTTTTTCACTTTAATGGCATTATCTTCTCTCCTCACTGCAATCTCCTTATGGAGCATAGGGCTGCTTTGAGGTTCCAGTAACAAATAAGTTTTATTGGCTGTAGTTGCTAAAGAAGATGAACTGCTTTATAATGCTAAAAGGCTCGAATTGTCCTGCTATCTATTTATAGCTGGGAGAGAAGTGGATTCATACCTTTCCCAAGGATATCAGTTTGAAGCGAATATAAACAGTCTGGGCTAATATTCCTGCTAATTTTTTCATGGCCTACATGGGACCAAAAGGCCTGTGAGCAACTGAAGTTTTGAAAATATTTTTTCACTTGTTGATCTTGATTCTTCATCTTGAGTTTGTGAAACAAAGTTCGGTCACTTTTAACAAAAAGTATTTAATGAAAGAAATGATGTGGTGATGTATTGATTCTTCTTCATTATTTATTCATTCTCATTGAATTCAATATTGTGCACGGCATTAGAATTTTACAGCGCGATAATTTCCTCTTTCACGTGTCTGCACAACTGCAGAGCTTAGAGGAAACACCTATGTTTGTTGAAATCTGAACTTGGTTCACCAATTCTGTTTTCAATGCTAGTAGCTGCTACACCACTTTGCACCCTTAGGCATGATCTTAGCATGGAACAAAAATAAATAATGTGAAGGGAATGTGTTCATGAAAGATTTTGGTTCTTGGAAACTTTAAAATCAATAACTCAACACCTCCCTTGTGATTTGCCTTAAAATTTATGAGGAAACAGAAATGACAGCAACTGTTATTTAAAGACCATCTCATTTCATTTATTTAAAGAATTATTTTGTTCATGCTCTCTTATTGCAACATGTACGTTTTTTTTTTACCTGGCCTCATATTTAAAATATTCATTTTTCTAAGCCTTCAATAACTTTGTCAAAAGAAATTATAAACACGAGAACAAAATCTTTTAAATCCTCTTGAGAGGCTTATTTTCCTGCTCATCTTTTCTATCCAATGTGTCTTGTAAGTTTGGAAAATGAAGATGTTTTTCATAATTTTGAGAAGTTATTATCACCCAAAACGTGGTAAGGACAATCAACAAAGAAAATGAATCCAGTGAACCATACGACTCTTCGAATGATAATAACTCGTCTTAAGATAATTGAAAGTATCTTGAGCTAGATGTTCATAGTCTATAATCGTATCTCCTAGGTTCCTATTCTGATTGAAGTTGAAAACACACTGACCGATATGTAATGGTCATTTAGTACCAAACAAGTATTTTAGAATAGATTCTCTAGTCTTTAATCACATCTCCATGGATCTAATTCTGATTGGAGTTTTATGGCGCATTGATATCTCCACAAGTCCAATTATTTTTCATCAGGTTTGGAAAAAGGAAGCAACCTTTTATGATTTAAGGAGTCATTGTATGTATGTATATATATATATATATATATATATATATATATATATATATATATTGTGTCATCCACAGACAGCTGTTTTGATGTATTACATCTCTTCAGTGTAGCTATAGACTTTCCATTATCCCATCCAGTACCGCGAAACCTTCACTTCAGACCCAGAAGCCGATATCCTACCTCTGGGCTACGGAACTGGATGGTCAGTAAGGCTGAATTTAAGCTATACATATATTTATGCAGAAATTCCCCATCCATCAGAGTGCTCTATTCCTGTGGAAGAGCATTGTTAAGAACAAGAACAACATGAGAAATGAGTTCAGAAGTCCAAACTACTCCTGGATTGATAATGACTCTTCACTTGCTTATGTAATGTCTCTTGCATATGGTTTGTACATTTGAAGAAAGCACAACTCTTGAAAATTCAGTGAGTCTCCTTAATGAAATAATTATTAATATAATTATGTGTTCATCATGAAAAATATTCCTCTCCTTCTGTCTTTGCTATCCATTCATGTCAACACAGTTGGAATTAGCAAAATGATGAAAAATTTTAAGGATATTACATATGGATCCCCCGAGATCACATGCGCAACTGAGGCCGGCAGAATATTAGATGGAGAGACAAGCTGGACAAGTTCAGGAAGTACTGGCTCCGCGACACCCATGATAGAGAAGTGTGGCAAATCTTGGGGAAGGTATATGTCCAACGACGGACGTTGAAAGACTGATGATGATGAAGACATATGTAATATGTCAGGAAGAAAAGGATTGTCAGGAATTAATGCAAGTATACTGACAAAATAAGGCTATTATGTATTATAGTGATAATAAGTCAGCAAAAAATAATGTAGATTACAAATATGGACAGCGGTCAAGAGGACTAAAGACATTAAAAACTGCTGTGTTTTAGGATGGGAGTCCAATCCTTGTCTGAAATTGCATTTTTGTTCTGAATTCCTGTGATTTAACTTTGATAAAACAATTCATAATAATATTAATAACAAGCTTGACTTTGCTTCTGCCAAGAAATGCCTGTAGATGCTTATACAATATTGGTGAGTTTTAGGTGTGTAGAATAGCCCTTAGGTCTGCACTTATGAAGTTATAAGGTGAATTGCTGCATATGGGTGACCAACTCTACCCTTTGAATCTAGGGTGCACATACAATGGCCTACCAAGATGGGACAATAGGAGTAAGGTTCAAGGTTTTCCCAGGCAGATGACTGAGCCAGCTGTAGAGGTCTGTCATTTTCTCTGATTGTCTGGCTCCAAATCATGTCAGATTTCTCGGGAAGTATCTCGGGACCATTAATGACATTGTGAATATAGAGCAAAAAATGAAGGCTTATGGAAAATGAAGTCGGGTAAAAAATAAATCACTGTATTTGATATTTCATTCTATATTCATTTTATATATCTCTTTTTTGTATTTTTCTATAGGTTTTATTACATTCCATTGTATCAGATGCATTTATGGCAGTGTGTAGAATATGCTTTTTCAATCCCAACATTGTGTTGTTACATCTCAGAACCAGAGGGAATCGATTAAGTCTAAATACTCACCAGAGATCTATCTCCACAAAAATACTTTCAAAATAATTATTTTGCTTAAATTTTGCCCAATTCTTTTTTTTCTAAAATTGAAATTAATTTTATGAATAATTTTTTAAACTTATTTGATTTTGGTTACTCTCTGAAATAACTTTCAAGAGGAAAACTGAAAACTCGAAGAAATTAAAAAAAAAAAACTGTTTGGAAAAAGATTTTGATTGAAAAAAGATATGTACAATTTCAGTTTTTGTTGCTTGGGGTGCAGTTTTAAATCTGATCATTTCTCTTTAGTATCTTCTAACAGCCTTGAGAAAAAAATATGAGAGGTTGTTGATAAGTTCATGGCCTTAAGTACAAGGACTTGAGTTACACGAGTAGATACACATACAGTTCAACTCTTTGAATGATTACACATTGTGTATTATCTGAGAGCACTCAATAGCTTGATCGCTGAACCACAGTCTATAGATTATCTACTAAAATAATGTGCTACGTATATTTATATATCTAATTTTTGTTTGAAACACTCCCAATCAATTGAATAAACATTGTTACTGAAGGGACATAACCTACTCAGTGATAATATAGAGGGATTGCATAAGTTGCATTATTCTTTGCATTATATATAAAATGCAATGTGTATCCATATACTTTATATATGGCATCATTATTGAGCACAGGTACAACAGTTCATAATAATTCAAGAATATCATGTGTGCTAAGCCAATCCCTGGACTGCCATTGGTCGATTTTTTTTTTTTGTTCTCTTTTCTAATCTTGATTGATTGGACAATTAAGTTATCCATAATTCTCTTCTGCTAACTCTTTGATATTTGTTTTTGTTTTTATGGTCAGCTTATTGTCTCAAATAATTCACTTATGGCAACAGGGATTCGCGGAGCTTTTGTAAAACTCTGGCTCTGAGATTGTGATAAACCTCATTTGTATATTATTCCAAAATTTGCTTTATCTTATTTCTTCCCCAAATGTTGATGGCTTTATTGAATTTTTCTTCAATTGTTTTATTGAATTCTTCTTTTTTTTCTGTAATCAAAAAATTCTGGGCCTTTTTAAGATGTTTTTTTGTTAATTTTTTTTTTTTAGTTTTTTTTAAATCTAATATTTTTTCTTTTATTTTTTTCATTCATTTCTTTTTTTCTTTTTACATTTCAACTTGATTTTTTTTTGTTATTGTTGCTGTTGTTGTTGTTGTTGTTTCAATGTTGCCGTTGTAAATTCGACTACAACTTTTCCTGAGCAAATTGAGAAGTGGGACATGCAAATTGAAAAATAAGGCAAGCAAAGACTAGTGAACTGAGTCAATACAGTCACTGAGAATTTTGATGATAAAAAGAACGAGATTAGTTAAAACTTGTTATATTTTGTTTAGATGATAATTTGTTTTATTATTCTTATGTACTTATATTTGTCAATTCAGTTTGCTTGTTTTTTAACTTGCTTGCCTTAATTTTTGATTTGCTTGGTAAAAGGTGTAGAATATATGTCCTGTGTTCTCTGGTCATGTACTCTGCCTTATATTCTCCCTTAGTTAATTTCAAGGTTGAAAATGAGGCTCAAAGAAGATTGGGGTCTAATCATTTTTAAAGATCTCTCCAGTTAATCATTATAATTTTTTTACATGAAAGATTAATATTATATTAAATTTATATTATCAAATACATCTTTCATTCATACTTGAAGACTTCAAAATTACATGAAAGAAACTATCGAAGTTGTCCAAATAATTTGGATGGAAAATTGTCATCATTAATTTTTGATTCGTTATTCTTTTCATCTTGTTTTTCCTTAAATTTTTTTCTCTCACAATGCTTAGGTTGTTTTCATATTCTATGACCGTTAATTAAGCTGCATGGATCGGAATTAGGAAGAATGTATGTATATATATATATATATATATATATATATATATGTAGTTGTTTATTCCGGTAGACTCCTCATGGAGCATAGGGCTGCAATCACTCTGGTGCATTTCAATAGCAAGTAGGTTTTATGGAGTGGAGTTGCTAGCTCCGTGCCTAATCCTTTTCCTTCATCCAGGCTTTAGACCAGCAATGGCAACTGTTAATCTGTAGGTTTTTCTATCAGAATAACATTCTCTTGGATCTACTGTCTTATAGAGTTAAGGGCTCCAACTGCCCTGGTATTTATTCATAGCGGAAGAAAGATGTAAATTCATTCTTTTCCTAAGGGCATTAGTATAAAGTAAAGGTCAACAACCTTGTCCGGAACTCAAACTTAGTGAGCTGATTCTGTTTTCTACATTAGTAACTGTTACAGCGTTTTGCACCTTGTTGTTGCTCCTTGCCTTAATTCAAATTTTACTTGCTGATGAGTCTCTGTGGCCAAATTGGTAAAGACGTCAGCCTATGTCAGATAGGCTGCCAAGGATTACAGGATGCAAGTTCAAATCTCATCAGAGGCGATTCCTTTCATTTTCAGATCTACACTATTTACTTAATGGTCATAGAACACTAAAACAACCTGAAAATTGTGAAAAAAAACAATAAAAATAAGAAGAGAAAAAAAGCAAAACCGTAAGGTTGACTGTTGCAAAAAAGATGCGATTTGATTGGTCAACAACAGTTTGAGTAACTTGCAATCATTTTTGATTGATGGCAATTTGAAAACCAGTCTTGACACTCCTTTGAATCTTCTTTATTATCCTTGGAATTAATAAGGGGGAAACTGATGTGGCTTATTCTGGTCGAGTTGATATTGACTTTTGATTTCGTATTTTTTGTTTTCCCATCATTTTGTGTTTATATACATTTGTAAATTTTGTCGATTTACTAACGAATATAATTCATATCCATTAATTCCATGCAATTCTCATTGAACAATAATCCTCCACCTTTTTCCTCTTTGTGACATGAGCGATCATGGTCTACCTCAGATTGGAACTGGGTATTGCCATGATCGTTCTTGGAAGGGATAATTGAATGGTTTCCTGTTGCTTTTTCAATGGTTTTGAATTTAGAGTAGTCCTACTCCTAAACTGGCTGCTCCCAAGGCTAGAGAGCCTTCTCTGCCCTGCTATTTTACCCATACCCTGGGGGAAGAGATGGTGTTGGTACAAAGTGAATATAAAGTCTCAGCCAGATTTTGTACTCAGTTCACCAATTCTATTGACCACCTCATTAAATATTACGCCACTTATACTATATCAATATATATATATATATATATATATATATATATATATATATATATATATACAAGCAATCAATTGAATCAAATAAATCAAAAAGTAAAATCAGGATTTAGGTTTACGGATGCAAAATATGTAAATTAAGAAAACTAAGAACCAACTTGGAATCACACAGAGAGCCATGGAATGAGCAATGCTGGGGATGACTTTAAAAGATGAAAAAGATCAATATGGATCTGAGGGAGGTATAGGGTGGAGGATATTATATGAATAATTTAGCAAAAAAATGGAGATGGGTTGGCCACTTGGCAAAAACATTTGATCACTGATGCAGCAAAAAACTAACCAATTGATGCCCAGGGGAATGTAAATAAAGTATGGAAAGACCTGACATAAAATGGGGGAATGAGATTGAAAATTTTGCCAGCAAGACATGGCAGAAGTTAGCACAATCTTGGTTATCATTGCAGGGGATGAGAAAGGCCTTTGTCCAGCAGTGGACTTGAAATGCCTGAAGATGATGATATTATTTAAATGCTGGTTTTCTATCTTTATTTTGTTTTTTCATTTGTTTTTTTTTTTTTCAAATTTCTTTCAATTTTTGACATATACTGTGGAGTATCTTGGGAAGGTGAAGATGGCAGTCAATGGCTTGGTGGATATCTTCTGTGACAGACAGGCCATAGGGAATTTCTGTCACATCCTCAACCCAATGCCTGTAAGGTCATCATCCTACCAGGATGCCTGAATTTGTGAGATTGTAGGCCCTGAACACTGGTTGATTGGTTGCCATTCTCAACAGGTGTCCATACCATTTAATTCTCTGGTACTAGATGTGTTTGAGGACTGGGATTGCTCTGAAAATTTGCCTAGTCTAATCAAGTCCCTCCTCTTCTTATCTAATGCCTGTCCAAAGTACTTCTCCAAGTTGCTGGTTTTCCTCTCATGGATTTTGATCAGTGTCAAAGTCTGACCCTGGTAAGTCACCATGAGCTGAAAGAAGAGCCTCGACTTCAGTCAGGCCTCGATTTTCATGGGATGACAGCTTGTTACTGATGCAGTTGGCTTCTGTACTTTTAGATTTGAATTTGAGTGCTTCAGCCTCACCCATGATCCAATGCCTTCTCATCTTACCTGCTACTTGTCTAGGGCACCTCATCTCATAGGTAGTGATTTTCCTCTCCTGGGCTTTGGTCAGTGTCTATGTCAACACTGGTAGGTCAGCGTGGGTATAAAGATTATGTTGATTATCTGGACCTTGATTTCCATTGCAATGTGAGTGCTCTTCAGGAGAGAATTGCTGGGAGTTGAGAGTTTTCTTTGTATACTTTTTGTAAACCAATTTTGAGGAAAAAACATTGGAATAAGATTAGTTTGGTACAAAAGTTACCAGCAAAAACCAATTTTGAACTGTGTATCAGTTTAGTTTTCAAAAAGGATCCTGGGAACTATTGCCCATTCCTAATGAATGTTTTTTTTGTTTATTCCTGTAGACTTCTACAGGGCAGTTTTGCAGTTATATTCACACCTTTTCCAAAGGTATTAGTGCAAAGGAAATGCAATCAGGCTCGGCCAAAACTTGACTCAGTCAGCTAATTCTATTTTCCTGGCCAATAACTGTTATGCCCCTCTTCACCTCCAACCAATAAATAAACATTTTAAACTGATTCCAAAAACTGTACAGTCATTTTGTAGGAAATTAGTTTGGCCATCATTACTGGATTAAGTTAAGGCTCCAACTTCTATCACTTTTTCTAGTAGAAAGAAAAGAGGGTGTTACTATAGTGTGCAGTCTACCAGGCCCTGTCAGTGGTCCCAGTAGACTACAGCGTTTTGGCCTTCTGGCTAAGATCAAAGTATAGTATCTGTTCTTCTCCGCCTTCGGGTGGAGAAGACGATCGGCCCTTTGTCGGCCTTCAGGCTGAGAAGTCGATCACGGTCCGGGATTGTCCCCATCCCGGAACCAAAGACCAGAATGCTCAGGGCTTGCCCTGAGAGCAAAGGCAGGATTCGTCCTGCAACAAAAGTCAAGCATGCCCTAATGACTCCGTGCAATAGCACGCTGAGAATTTAGGGATCCTTGAAACAAAGACCAGCTTGACCCGATTTCATGCGAAATCATGCGCATGGACTCGGGAAGCAAACTCTGCCTACACGTTTTCGGACGTGTGGGACCCCACTTTAATCTCGACCTCGTGTCAAATTTCGTAGTCGTGGGGATACGAATAAATAACATCTGTTCTTATCAGTTCATAGTATGGAATCTGCGCAGGAAGAGTCTGTGCAAAGGGAGAGAGGAACAGTCCCTGCGATGAGAGAGGATGATCATTCATTTTCATTTGAAATCTCGCATCACAAACTAATCCTCAAAATCTTTTTCATTTGTCGGTTTTTGTATTTGTTTTACTGGTTTTTCTTCATCACTTTGACGTCTTAAGTTTCCCTTGCTCACCCTAATGCCGAAGCAAAACTAAAATTCAATTTTATTCCACAAGTTATTTGGACTGGTATCCTCATCCATGTTTTTAATCTCCTTGTTTTTAACCACATTTCTTCAGTCTTCTTCAAACATGTAGCTCAGGTATCCCCAACCCTTTTAAGACCATCGACCCCTTCATGGAATCCTAGATTCCCCATCAAACTCCAGGCATCTACACAAATAAATAAATGATATTCAAGAATATTAGCAGCTTCCCTATGCACTTATCAGGGAAATTGCATAACAGAACCCTACTTTTCATATAAATTGTTGAGGGAAACTGTATACACTGCTTATTCTCAATGTAGTTTTAGACCCTGAAGCGGCAACCTCTGGTTATCTCTTTGAAGGGCTGTTATATCAACATTCTTATTTTAGTAAACAGTACATAGAACAAATAGTCATTAAAAAATAATAATGTATAAATCAGAAATTTGTATCAGCAAGTTGTACTTATATTTTTATACGAATGTCAGATTTTGACACCGAAAGTTCAATACAACAGCTCGGTGTTTATCAACCACTTGGATAGTCCCTTCTATCCTCCAGGGTCAATATCGACCACTCTGGAGAACCCTGATAGTTCATTTGGTGTTGTTTTTTTATCTTTTTAATAAATCTTTCTGAGTGACAAAGATTTTTACAGACAAGAGAAATCCAGGAATCATTTTGAAAATAAGAAAAAAGACTTCATCTGGAGAACTAATAGCCACAACTCTCAGAAGTGAACCACCGTAGCCCATGCATGTATTAAAACTAATTATCTAAAAGAAATACCAGCACAAAATTTAGGAAATATTGGTCCCAAAATGACTACAGCATTTTTTGAGAGGAAAAACAAACGTTTTTAGATGATATGCAGTAATTTTCAAGATTGTTACCCTGGAAATATAATCAGGAGTGCCTGGAGATACACACACGCACAGGCACAGGCACATAGACACAGATACTCAAGGAGTAAAGAATCTGCAGTTCATTTGGCTGGTTCATTGGGCCATTTGTTAGGCTATGGTAATTTGATTGCATTTTAAAGTATATCAGTAAGTAATAATGATATAATTCCTCTAGAATTGTATAAGCCACAATCATCTATTTTAGGGTCATGAAAATGCAATAACAGAAGGACCTTCTTGCCTGAAATTTGTTAGATGAAGTTTTTGAATTCTTATCGGTGGTTCATTCAGATTAATTTCCTCATCATTGTTGTTATCTTTTCATAACATTTCATACGTGTATCCTCCAGCCTTCCTCGGGTATATTTTGTGTTTTGGAGTGTCAAATCCTGTTTTTGGGAGCATAGGTATCAAATTCCATCTGGTTTAATGGTCAGAAAGTACACTAGCTGAAATGTTGTGATCAGAACAACAAAGATGACAATACAACTGTGAATAATTCATGAAATAATATCAAATACTCTTGTCAGAAGTTCTCACAATATACAGATAGTTTGATAATTGTATGTATGTATCATTGTTATCTGCTTATACCCTTACTAAGGGTGTTGTGGAGTTAGGTTAACTCGGGCAATCATTAATTAGACCCATTTTTAGCTTACCAGGTCTGAAAACATTCTTCTTGCAGTAACTGATTTCCTCAATGGTCACCCCACCTCCAATGGTAACAATGCTTATAACGTTGGATTGGGGTGATATCTCTTTTTTTTTCCTTGTTAGGCCTGGATTTCCATACCTTATCCTTATTGAGTAGCACAAGTCACATCGGGTTGAATTCCGTACTTATGTGACTTGTACACTCAGTCGACATGTTGACATGTGCTGCTTCTTTAGTTTTTCTCAGTTTCCAACGGCATCCCCTGTCAATAATCCAGACTTCTTCCTTGAGAGGATAATGTTTGCCTTCCTCACTCTTAATATGGTCAGCCATGCTTAACATCACAAAAAAGAAAGGGTTTAATTGTCAAAAAATCTCTTTGAATGTAAATAAACTTTCTTAGGAAGATCAGAGAACAGATTGGCCAAAATGTCGGGATAAAAACAAAGGTTGAAAATACACACCTGAATAACTTGTGGAATAATAAAAATTAAAATTCCAATCGGTTAAATTGGTATTTTTTCATGACATGGCGTAGCTAGGGGAGGGGATTTGGCTAATCTGAAAACACCCCCAAACCCCCAATGGAGGGTGGCCCCAAAAGTTTACCTGCTGGATTTTTACTGCCATTATACCATAACAAGCTTGGCTGCACTAGGGTCAAACTCACTCCATTAAAATCTTGAAGGGAAACAAAACAGAATTCATTTCTTCATACAATATTATTCTAAAACTAAGAGTCCCATCTCAAATCCGAAAGGAGTGGGAGTGAATTCATCATCAGTTTTTGCATACATCTCCGTTATTTGTGTATGACATCACTGTTTGTTAGTCTGGTCATTGTCATCTGTTGTTATTTACAAAAAAAGTCAGAACTCGATAGCACGAGTTTGACAATAATTTGGCTTTTGTGTCTGTTTTTCACTGAATAAGTGAAATGCATGTCTATTTATTGCAAATTTTCTGCTTTCATTAAATCTCACTAAATGTTAAAGGGGGGGCTCCCTCAAGCAGCCAAGTCCCTGGGCCCCCAAATTTCTAGCTATTTCTAGCTACGCTACTGTGTCATGAATTTTCAGCAAAAAGTTTTTCATGAAATGCATTATTGGGTGAGAGAGAGATTTAAAGAATCAATCACACACTTATGTGTATTAAGGTGTTCACTGTGCGTCTTGTGGCATAATGTGTATTGCCTCTGATGCACATGTGAGTCCATTCCATGGTTCTATTTAAGGTAAAAAATAGCTGCGGCAATGTGCAAGACTTGGTTTCTGCCTTGCCGCACTGAGTATCGGACATGATTATTTTGTTGCACTATCCAAAGTTGACTTTAACTCTTAAATTCATATAAGAAAATTCAAATTTGATATTATGAGGAATAACTACTGATCAACATTACCTCCCTTCCAACTCTTGGTGAATCTTTTAATTTATCTCTTATTCTATCATAATAACTTTAACCAACTTTATTCCAGTATCAAGCAGTTTATGAATTTAAGAGTTAAAACTGATGCTGTCAAAAGTTGTCAACTCTGCAATGTAGTATGAATTATGTATTGATGAAAAAAAAATCGGGTTTGAATTGCCTGATTGGAAATGAGACTAGGAAACCCTTTTTGCAGAATGGGATATCCTCTTGCAAAAGCTTGATGTGTGCAATCGTGTGCGAAAACCACCCCAGAATTTTATTGAAGTGCACGTGGTAAAAATATGGAATTTTGATTTGTGATGGAGACTCAAGCTACTGTTCACTTCTGGTATGTGAGAAAAAAGGCGGGCTCACACACAAGTTGATGGCTTGATACAGAGATGATGTGAATTGTGGTGTCAAATTTGAGCCAAGGAGGTGGGTCAGACAAAAGTGTATCAAATGTAAACATTCTTGAGCTGCTCAGGTACAGGATATTTGCAAATTGCAATAAATAGCAACAAGAAATGAGATGGCAGAAAGAGTAATGAAAAATTAACTCTTAAATTCATATAAGAAAATTTAAATCTTAATATGAAAGGGATTAGGTATTGATCGAAGTTATATCCCTCCCAGTTTTAGGTGAATTTTTAAATCTTTTTATTATTCCATCTGACATAATTCCAACAAAATTTCTCTCCTCCACCGAAGGATGAGTGAATATTTTGATTTTTCTATAATTCCATCTGACATGATAAATTTCACAAAATTTGTTTCCGCCTCCAAAGAGCTCTGCTGTCAATTAGGAGCAGTATAAAGATGTATGAATTTAAGAGTTAATAAAGAAAACTAGCTTGACCTGTACACTTTCCATGGATGTTGAGAACTAGGATATGATCATTACTCTCACATATGTATTTCTACCACCACAGTATATAATTCGTTACCTATAATGATATGCAAAAGCGAATGAAACTGAAATGTCTGTTCTTATTATACCTATATTGATTACTTTAGTTATCTTTCTATATTCTTGTGATCTACTTCTATTATAACTTTTAGGCTTTCATCATAATAGTTATAGTGAAGGTGGAGTACCCTTTTGCTCGCATTCAAGCATAAGCACCTTCTTCTGTTCTCTCCTTTGTTCAACACTTTGCAAGGGTGATTGAGAAGGGAGGAGAGAAAGGATGAAGGACATGAGGAGAATGAATTATGATTAAAAAACATGACAGCCATACATACAAATAACTATTTCAATTGATATGGGGATGTATTAGAAAGAAAAACTACCTTGGGTTTTGTCAATTTTCAGTCTTCAGAATTGTGAGGGAGGAAAAATGAATGAATGACTCTTTAGTGAAGGCTGAGTCCCTTTTGCTCACACTCAAGCATAAGCACCCCTTTCTATCCTTACCCTTGTTCATTACATCGCAAGGGTAAGCAGGGAGGAAGGAGAGAAAGATATGAGATGATTATCACAAAGCATGATGATCATTAGTACAAATGTTATACTAAATTGAGAGAGACAGGGGGGGAAGACAATAAAAGAATCTTATTAGGATATGGGAGAGAAAAAAATATACATTTTTGTTTGACCTCTTCCAATGAGAAAACACCTCAATATATGTATGTATGTATATATATATGTATATTGCTTCTTAATTATTTCTCAGGGCTAGTTCAATCCAAATTCATATTGTTAAAAGCTTTGGCCATCAAATTGTTCAATTTCTTTTGCTATGATTTTTTCCCTGTTTTCATTTTACTTGATTTTACTCCTAAACTGGCCTGGTTTTTTTCTTGTAGAATTTTTTTCAAATATATTGCTGTGGTTCTTGCTAAAATCCGACACTGCACCAAATACTTATCTCTTTTCTTACTGAGATTTTTGATGACTGCAAACCTTGAATTTTTATCGAGTGCTTTGTTTTTTCTTGAATTTTTTAATTTTTTCAAATTCCAATTTCCTGGATACCAAGCGTTTCAAGTTAAGTGTTTGATCCATGTCTCTTCAACCATCCTCTTCATTCTCTTACAAATACAAAAATCAAATTCTGAGTTTTTGTATGAAAGCCTTCAAAGACTTTATAGAAAAAAAAATCAGTCGTATAACATAATGATCAGTGTTTAAGCTCAAGTATTGACCAGGATCTCAAATGGTAATTTTTCTGGCGGTCTTAGTTCACTGCAATTAAGTTCCAAGAAGTTATTTTTTTCACATTCTAATGATTCTGATTGTAAGGGGGAAAATCATGAAATGATGTTCAAGGTTGTTACCAAAGCATTTTACCCATGTAAACAAAAACAAGTTTCTAGTTTTTTTTAGCAATACCCACTGACTTTATCACTACTCCACTGCTTACTATTAAGGCACTAACAAACTAACTGGTCAGGAACTGAAGTAAGCATTACTGACAAAATTTGTTGAAGTAACTGAAGATGGTTGGAAATGACATCAAATGGAACATTTGTAACTCAAAATAGAAAGTGTGGGTGTGACTAGAAGAGTGGGGTGAGACTGGGAAAGAACCCCTTCCCCCATCAAAAAGCACTCTGTAATAATTCGGTTCCTTTTCTTGTGATCGATGTGTTGTATCTTGTTTTCGAGTTGATATATTTGCCACTGCATGAAGTGGATCATCTTCTGCCTTTATTGATCTTGTTCAAAGCTGCATGTCAGATTCTTAACAAATAATCAATTTAATGAACAGATATAATTATTTTTTTTCAAGAGGTCTCAGCTGTGATGAAAACAGGGTTGCCTGAATAAGCTATGAAGGGAGATAATTGGAGCTTTATCTCAGAGATTACCCTAACACAAGTATTTGAATGAGGTTGAATTTGGTAATAAAACCTTGAGGCTATTTATTGAACCTCTGCCTTCAGACTTACTTGATTTCTAAATTTGACTCTATTCTGATGCCAGTGTTGGGTAAATCTTGGAGATGAAGTTTTTAGATTTTCTCACCCTGTAAGCCCAATCTGGCAACCCTGGATGATCCAACCATCCCTGGTAATGGGTGGTCAAGTGGGGCTAAAATTAGCTCCATCTTTTTTTTTTTTTTTTTGTATGTTTTCAAAATAAGTTCATCAATCTGCTTCGTTTTCTTCTAGTCATTAATATTTCAACTTTTGTTTGGACTACTGAATCTCTTTTTTCCATCTTTGATATTGTCAGCAAAAAATAAATTGGTGACAAGAGGTTTGCTTTTCTTGTTGAATTACACACCTGACGAGGGCTGAAGAATGAATCAGCCAAAATATTGTGTTGACAATGTCAAAGATGAAAGGAGATTCGACTGCTTTGTTTCATTCATTGATTTATTAATTTTAAAAACAATTACCAATCAGATAGAAAGAGAATATATTTATGTAAAAAAAATATCAAAAAATTGAATGTTTTGTGTTTATTGACCCATTGTACCAAGCACGTCGTATGACTCATCAAAAATGAATTAGAAGTCTTCCATTTGTTAAGCCTCATTGGATCCATTCAGAGGTCATTCATGAAGATCCAGGGGAGATAACTGGGCTAGAACAATCTGAATTTTATTCACCATCAAAATTACTTAAAGCGTGATGGGATTCTTAACTCTTTGAAGCATTGTGGGTCAAATTTTGGTGGCCGTTCTGAAGGTATCTGTTAAAAAGACAACATTGTAGTATGGATTACTGCAAATTACAAACAATCACATTCGGTCAAAAGGCATCAATGAAAAGTAGAACACTATGAATATTAATTGAATTTGTACTTTTTAAGTAATTTAATTTGGTATTTTTTGGTAGATTTAAGTAAATGAAAGTTTTATTGTGAATTTATTAAATTAACTTAGTATAAATTCAGTTGAAATATTTGTTGTGTTCTTCTGTCCAATACCTTTTGACCAAACACAATTGTATCTCGCAGTAGTATGTACTACACTGTTGTCCATTGGACAGATACCTTTTGTCTTGATGCCAGTTGATCCAGGTTCAAAATTTCATCCCAGTTTCAAAATGTTGATATCTGTGTGGTGGGTTATTTTTTATACCCCCTTTTCATCTCCATATATCTAGAAGCACAGAGGTTTATTCACCATTTTGTTCAGTAACCAGGATGATCAATAAATGGCAGTTTGTCCAAGTGGAAGAAAAAGATATAGAAATTTAATTTTGAACTTGAACAACATCCAGATCCAGTAGGTTAAGCCATATATGTTATTACATCAATAAGTTCACTGCCTAATGATGAAAAAAGTATTTACTTATCGTTAATTACTTATTCATTTAGTGCTCAGGTTGTTTTTTATGTTCCATTATTAGGTAAGCAAAATGGATCGGGAATTTTTTTTTTAAATTAAAAAGATTAGATCATAACGAGACTTGTATCTTCAACCCCTATCTCTCAGAACCTGTCTATGTTTGACAGAGCTCTACTGATTAGGCTACGAAAGCTAACCAGTAGACATCATTCAAATCTAGTCATATAGCTACATTCCATGTTACAGCCGGGTAATATGGACAAAAATTCATATCCCGGTATCGTCAGAGTGATTACTGATTTGTGAAAGATTTCATGAAATAAGGTTTTATTGAAACGAAATTACGATAATGGCATGAATATAGAAAATAGGCATATCTCTGAGAGTGCTGCCTTTTTAACTAAAACAAAACTGCAGAATACTCTGACTAAATGAAAATAAAAATGTAAATACAACAAAAATTGTTTTCTAGTGAGGTAGACAGTTGAAGGAACAGTGAAGTGAGGAAGTGTGGGTTTGACGTGCACACACACAGGGTGTATAGAGGTGAGATTGCGTGGGGTAGGGACAGGCGAGCTCAGTAAAAAAAGGAGCTAGACCTAGCTCTAAAATAGCTAAATTGGCATAATTGTAGCTATATCGGTGTATACGGTATTGCTCTATCTTATACCGTGTTTGAAAATATACCGTTTTATTACGTGAAGGGGGTATTCCGCCCAGTCGTATTCCAAGTTATCTGATTTTTGCTACATGACATTATATGCTTACCTTTTCCTGTAAAAAAAAAAAATGACAGAATTATTTAGGAATGGCTCAGCACTCCTGCATGTATACATACATATAGATAGAAGTGTCGTCTGAAAGGTGACTAGGTTTCATTCCAATGACCAGGTCACTAACAGAAAGGTTATTGAATGAAATAATTGTTCTAAGGTTTAAAAATCCAATGTTGACCTTTGTTTTTCTAAATCTTTTCGATTAAAATTGTTTTAAATCCTACCATTATGTGATTTCACCCTTTTTAACATATTTTTTGAGAGTTCATATACAGTATTGTGTTGGACCGTGAAAGTTCACCATATACCTGAGGGTTTTATTTTTACAAGTACACATATGTACGTACTTTTTCATTTTTTTTTTTTATAAATCCTTCCTCATTTTACAATTTCTTTGTATAATATTTTGCTAGAAACAGGGAGGTCTAATTGTATTTATATAAATGTATTTATGTATATATGGAGATATATAAATATATATAGATAGATAGAAATAGAGATAGAGATATCTATCTATCTATATATATATCTGATATATATATATTTATATAGATATAGATGGATAGATATAGATAGATATAGATGGATAGTTAGATAGAGATAGATATTTGGATAGTTAGAGCTAAATAGAAATATAGAGATATATAATAGATATATATATATATATATATATAGAGAGAGAGAGAGATATATATATATATATATAGAGAGAGAGAGATATAGATATATATATATATATAGAGAGAGAGAGAGATATAGATATATATATATATATATAGAGAGAGAGAGATATATATAGATATATATATATATAGAGAGAGAGAGAGAGAGAGAGAGATATAGATATATATATATAGAGAGAGAGAGAGAGATATAGATAGATAGCGTAAGAGATATATATACATGTATAAATAGATGTATCATCTTCTTCAGCATTACTTAAATGATGGTCCACTTTGATATGTGTACCACTACATGAATTCGCTCCCTCTTGTTATGAATTGATGAATTCATTCAGTTTATTAATGCTTAAAAACATTCAGGAGAGTAAAATTAAAATTCTTTCTCAATTTTAAAACAATGTTTTGAAAATCAATCCCCAAAACAATATAAATCTTGCATTTATCAAAGGAAGAGAATGCACATTTCACGTGCAAAGTTTGATTGAGGTTGGGGGTTTGCGGATGAAAGGCTGGATTCAGACCAGAATTGAATAAAATAATAGACTTCTTTGGGAAAAAGTAAATAAGATGGGAAACCGTCATATGACCAACGTCTTTGGTAGTATGGTATATCAAAAATTGGAAAAGGGGGTGATCAATGAATAATTTATTTTTCTTTCCTTTTGTTGCGCAGTGATCACTAAAAAGTTTGAATTTTCAAAAATCCGAGCACGAATCCTGCCAGACACAAACTGGGGGATCAATTTAGGATAAACTTACATTACGAATTGAACCCCCAACTGAGAAGCTAATCAGGCAGGGAATTTTCATAAAAACAAATGTAATACTTCATTGTAGACATTGTAGGGATTAGATATTTTAGTCATTAGCCTTCTAGCGCCATTGGTGTGTCCTGTATGTATGGCACATACATATACAGTCCGGATGACTGTCCAGCCAGACCAACTTGAAAACTGAAGAAACCTATGTTGACAGTTTTCGTGACAGTTTTGCTTGACAGTTTTTAAAGATCCTCACCTCCCCATCGATATAACAAATGAAAGGGGAAAATCAGGAATGGAATTTATCAGAAAACAAAATATTTCCATATACGGTCAATTGTTGAAAAATTCTCAAGGCTGGAAATTGTGGTCTGTGGTTAGAGAGGGAAGATATTTGATATGGAAGAAAGGTGGTCTGGAGGGAAAAGGTGCAGTTGGGGGGTGGGGGATGTGACTAATGGTGGAAAGGGGAATGTTTATTTCCTCAGCACCAATCCTTCCTTTCGTTAAAACAAAAGGGTTCACAGGTCAGTTAGGAAGCAACAAATTTGGTAATGTCTGAATGCTGTCATAGAGGCTGGGCTTAAGAGGGAGGGTGTGTATGATTGGATAAAAATATTCAACAGAATGATGTATAAGTACATATATATATATATATATGTATATATACATACATATAGATAGATAGATAACACTGTCATATACATTATCAAGAAATGGATGTATGCTCCAACAGAATGATTATAAATTGTGATGCAATATACTGAAATTCTATAGTGAATACAGTGAATGTATCATTTGGCCTTGACAGTGATTTCCTACAACAGCTTGATTTTCTCTGATTGTTTATTTTATTTGCATTATCTAGGCCAAATGATACATTCACTGTGTATCAATGGGAGATCATTTCAAATAGAGTTTCAATATGATATAATGCAATTCATAACCATATATATAACGAGTGAAGATTTTTTCTAATGGCTCATTACAGATTGTACATTCCGTTACACATGAAAGATTTTCAGATGAGTCAATAACTAATGGTATTGACCATTTTCTTACCTTTTTGAATAAGACTTACTAAGTACTACATATACATACATTTTATTATTGTGAAAAAGGGCTGAAATATTAACATGTTTGTATAGCAAACCAATTATTTCATACACAAACACACACACACACGCACACACACACACACACACACACACACACAAATGGATATATGATCCAACAGAATATTTATGAAATTACATTCATTAATATTCATTTATAAATATATATATGTGTGTACATACACACACATGATATAACTAGAGGCTTACTAGAGGCATAGCTGGATCGGTGTGTTCTCTCTCTCTCTCTCTCAATATATATATATATATATATATATATATATATATATATACGTGTGTGTATGTGCATATATATACATACATATATATGCATACATATATGTATGTATATATATGTAAACAGATTTAAAGTGGGTTTGCCATCCACATCTGTAAGGTTTTAATACTGAAGGTACAAAAATCTGTATAAGTAAGATGAAAGAAATACTAGTCTGAAATTAATAGGGAAAATGTTTCATTCAAGAAATTTGGACAACTCAAGACTATCATGTCTACTCCTATTATTAGATGTAAATAAGCAACAAAAATAAGATGAGAGGAAAGCTAGTCTGAAATTATTAATATACATCTGTACTGCGAATTTATAAATCACGGTAGCCTACAGACGTACTAGGGTTAATTATCTAAAAATGATCTAGAATATATCAGATCTTTTACCTAAGTACCAGTGCAAGATTTTAACATTGTTGGTCCAAAATGACAATAGAGTCCCCAGAAAACATTTTGTTAACAAAAAAAGACATTTTTAGATGTCAAGTGGTGTACTCATGCAACTCAGAAGCACCTGGAAACTCTCTCCCCCCCCTCTCTCACACACACACACACACACACACAGATGTGCAAAGAGAGGAGGATCTGTTGCCCACTTGCTTGATTGGTCAGGCAATCCTTTGGGCTACAGTGATTCCAAAAAGATGTACCATTAAATGAAGAATGTGAAAGCAACTTGATAAGAAGTGTTTATAAATAACAGATAAATATATCAAAGTTTATTCCAATTTATCTATCAATTCATGTGTAGTATATATATTTATATTTAGCTTCTCTTTTTTTTTTTTTTAATCGTCTTCCACATTTTTATCATCAGAGAATTTCATGCATTTTTAGAATGCAGATGAATATAGTACTCAATTCCCTTGGACAAAATGTACAAGGTTGAAACCAGTGGTTCCCAAACTGGAGTCTGCGAACACCTTAGGGTCCACAAAGGTATCACTAGGGGCTTGTGAGCCGAGTTCAAAATTTCAAGAGCATACATTATAAAATGTATTATTACTTATTGTGAGATTGATAAAGATATACAAATACTATGTATATGAAGTGTGATTTTCTGTATAAACAGCAATAAAAACTAATTATGATAATAGATTAATTGCTGGGATAAATATGAGGGTCTAGCTGTCTACCATTGAACCAGACTTCAAAAAGATTTTTTAAAAATATTGGCTCTTTCATTTTTCTCCTATCTTTGAATGAATATATATTCAAAAAAATACTCGCTCTAGAGGTGTATAAATTTGAATTTAGCAAACATAATTTGGTTCTTAGATTTTCATTGTTAAATTGCATATTCTAAATATGTATTAATGTATTGAGTCTTTGTCAAGAAATTTGGAAAATCCAGAATTCAGGATCACTTCTAACCCCAGTTTCAGAAAACTTATAACGGATTTTTTGTACTATAATCACCTAATCAAAATGAAAATTCTTTGAGGGTTTGCACATCCATGTGGAGATCATTAAAGGATGTGTGGGTGAGAAAATTCTGAAAATCACTTAGACTTTATATGAATAAAACATTATAAGTTATTCTAGCCTAGAAAAAGTGTGGTTTGGCTGTTCATATGATTGTTAGTAAGAATAGGCCCACTGTACAGAGCTTTCACTTGACTGATAAAGTAAACAAAATTGTCAAAATATAACTTTTGCTTATAAAGTACCGGACCATTTATTCGGCTTCCAGAAAACTGGAAATATCCCCCAAAATGGAATTACCAGAAAACAGGCCATTTTTGATACAGGGTAGTTCTCAATCTGTCGGTCTTTGTTAGACAATCATCCACTCTTTGTTTGAATTTTCTGGTGTAGTTGAATTGTCTTCATGTGAAGATTATTGACTGAACGGACGCTGTTTTTGAAGTGGATTAATTTATATTTGTTATGAATTATTTTGATCGTTACTTTTCTTCTTTTACTTTTCATCATATATTCTATGTTCTGTATTTTAAGAATTTTGAGTGGATTAAAAAAGATCAAACGGGCCTTGCTTTAGAAGTGTATAAATTTGAATTTGGTAAAAACGCAACTCGGTTATTTAATTTTCATTGTTTATTGCATATTTTGAATAGCCTAGGCGTAGACATCTGGAAAATCCAGAATCCGGGTCTCCTCCAATCCCAACCTTGCTAGATAAATGGTCTAGTACTATAACACCACCCTGCACAATTGTGTCTGTTAATCCTGAAGTTAACTCATGCATACGGTCAGTGCAAAAATATCCAATACATTGCAAAAAGTTAATTTTAACATACTTATACAGCTTCAAACTTTATAAAACTCGGAATAAAAATCGATGTTGATACAACAAATACATAACTTACAGGTCCGAGCGAATTTGAATCATCAACAATAACAGCTACTGCTGATCTCAAGTTAAGACGTTTTCATGCAAAAATTTAAATTGTCAACTACGGCTGCTGCTGATCTCACACAGAGAAGAGTGTATAGTGTTCAATTTTAGTCATGACGTCGTAGATGGAAGACGTTCTTTCAAGTTCATCTGTCTCAGAGTCAACCGTCAGAAAAAATTTTAATTTCTGATTTTTGTTCCTAGTTTTTCTTTGGTCAGTCCTGTTTTGAGTTTTCAGAGCTGTATAATTATTCTTACCTGAGTGATGTTATACAGGTTGTTTTAATCTCTGTGTATGTTATAGTTGGACTATTTCCCTCGTTGATGGTATCATTTCTATTGCAAAGTTTCAGCTGTGTACCCTCTGACTTTTGGGGGGGGGGTTCTGTCCTCTTTCTGTCTTCTTCCATCTAATTTACCTTCCTTTTCTCTAATGTTGATTTTCCTCTAAGGGAGACAACTCAGATGGAAGAAAACAGAAAAAAACAGATTTGAAGAAGGCCTGAGAGTACATTGCCATAATATTGTGAGAGAAATCGAAGCACAGATAAGGAAAACTGTCCAACTATAATATACACAAAGACTATATAATATATAAGTATGTTGAAATAAATTTCTTGTGATGTATCAGGTACATTTTGCACTCTCTGTAAATAGATTTAAAATGTTCTCAGCTTTTTGTCATCACAAGAAAATCCCACGTGCATGCTGTAGGAACTAGAAAGTTTAGAAACGCACACGCCGTGCACTTTAGGCAAGTTTTTCAGCTTTTTTGTGGTTTATTTTTGCATCGGTAGTTGATTTGTTGCTTTGCACATCTCAAATGCCTTTAACAATGATTTCAAGATGTGGGGGATATTTCTCTAAAGATATTCTGTTCTCTTATTTATTTTGACTTGTTCATTTTATTGATGTTGTTTATATATGATTACATGATTTGACCAAAACATCTCCAACTTTTGTCAGATGATAATGTGAATGTTTGCCAAGTTTACCTATTTGGCCTATCTTGGCCTGAATAAAAACTCACAGAATATATATATATATATATATATATATATATATATAATGTGTGTGTATATGTATATGTGTGTGTGAAATATTTACCACAAGTATGTATTATTCCAATTGTGCTCAATACTTAGAGTAGAGACAATATATCAATTGAATACATGAATTTTGTCAATGATGATGGTATACCCTCTTTCCATATTATTCAGCTCCTTAGGTAGACAATTCAAGTGGGCCTTATACTTGTATATATATATCCATTATGATTCGGAACGTCACGGTTAGAGTGAGTTGTGATTATTTACTTTGCAAACATTATATGATATCGTTCTATCAAGGTTTGTTAATTCGAGTTACATTGCAAATAATTACTTTTGCTTTCAATTGTTATCTGATGTTAGTTTTAAGTTTTAGAAAAAAAAAACATAATTTAGTCTACTTACCCTTCAATAAGCAGGTAATAACAAATGTCCATATAATCTTCTTGGATCTAGTTGAAAAGTATTTCCCACCAAAAGAATAATCCGTAACCACAATGATATAATTTGAAATAAAATTAATGATTAAAAATTAAGGTTCTACAAAACAATTGCTCAACACCAGAAATTGTGTATAGAGCACAAATATGAACAGATACAAAAGTGATTCTAAATCCTACATTAGAATCTCTAAGTTAAATTTCAGGAGCAGATTAGCATACCTCCTTTAACCCAGAAACATACAAGAACGATACATCACTGGCTGTTCATTTCTGGAAATTTAGGAATAGAAGAAAAAATACACTGATAGAATGGAAAATATTTATAAAAGAAACATGTGTACAAACCTTAATTCAAGTTGCAATCTGGGCCTCCAAGAAAAACTACAAATTTCAAAATTTGGGGATAAAAAATAAATCACTCAATTCAAAGACAGAGATCAGGGTCAGATGTCAGCACAGGAAAAGACTTACTCTGGAAAACTTTGAAAACTAAGAAAATAAATTTGTAGTTAACATCCTGGTACAGCTTACGAGAAATCTGTAAAAGCATAATAAAATAAAAGAGGAAATAATGTAAATTAAAAAATTAACAAAAATTAGTGATAGGAATTTAAAACAAAATAACTAGATAATAAAATTGCTCAAAAACAATAAAGAAAAACTTTAAAGCAGATTAAAATGAAATCAAGTAATACAATGGATTAACTAATCTTGACACAACCAAAATACAAATTAAAGGAAGAATTTTCTTTGTGTGAAAAACAAGCGTGCTTGAAAACAGGTAAATAACACAAATTAAAGATGAAAGTTACTTAAACGAATAATAGCTTTTAATCTAACAAACAAATGTAACTATGAATTGACAAAAGAGTAAAAAAGCAAACATCAGAGAACAATTACAAACAAAAGCAACTAATTGTTATGTAACCGGAGACCACAAAACTTGATATAACAATATCATGTAATGCTTACAAGGTAATTACAACTCATTCCAACAGTCTCATTTCAAATCATAGCAGAAGTTATCTTCTGAGTATTTATATATATATATATATATATATATATATATATATATACATACATACATACATACATACATATATATATATATATATATATATATATATATATATATAACCGTAAGGCCCAGTTACAGTGTGTATCTGAGGAGATAAGCAGAATGAGGGTGTACCATTGCCATTATCAAAATTTATGTATTTAATCATATATATATTTATAATATATATACACACCTGTATATGTGCTAGATTGAGAAGTTTGCTGATTAAACCTAATGTTATTCATAATATTTTGTAAAATCTATTTTCTTATGTATTTTTTCTACGTATGAATATAAGATCTGAAGTGATAGAAGCAGTTCTAAATCCCTCAAATTTTATGATTTGAAGTCTTCTCTTAAAAAGACAGTTTTAAATATAATGTAAAATGATAGGAAACCTTTTGTTGGCTTGGTCTGTAGATTTTAGGTGGAGGAGTTTATATTCTGATATTCATTAGATAATGGTACACTAACTTCTTTGGAACTGATTTGAAGTTACAATATGAAACTTCCAAAGGAACCCTTAATAGGGTCTTCCTATTAGGCAGATACAAAAACGGTGACTAAACCAGTGATTTTCAACAGTTTTCATTTCACGGATCAGTGAGCCCAACACTAAAATGGTCTTGGTTGATCCTTTATATTTAAGGATAGATTTAATCATTTGCAAGGAAATGAATGAAAACAAATTAATTATCAATCAATCTTTGCCAAAAGTATATTGTTGATCATCGATTTAAGATTTTGAAAGTTTTGTGCATATTTGTTATTACTATACATTGAAACAAGATGTCATCGAAAAAAATGCCATCCATAAAAAAAATAGTGAGAGATCTGTGGTTCTATGATATAAAATTCAGGGGAGAATTTGAAACTGCCATTTGGGCCTTAAAGAAACAACACAATTATTTTTTACATCATTAAAAAAAAGTGGTTTAATGTGTGCTATCAAAGTACCAGTTATGTCAAAATGTATTCAAATGTTTTTTTTTTTTGTATCCACATCAGGAACACTGTCCCTCAGTTCTTGTTTAGGGTAGGATCCACCCTCCTTGAAACAAGCAGCCCACCTACAGATGCTTCATGGTACACTAATGTGCCGTGGCACATTGGTTGAGAATTGCTGGACCAAACAGTGAGCGAAAGCTATGAAATTCTGACTGACATTGGGGTCTTGTCGTATCTGGAGGTCACCTTATCCCTTTAATATATGGTATTTTATTATGGGTAAAGGAAGTCTGATGTTATTTGGGGTACAATGAGTTGATGATGTCTCTTGATAAACATGGACAACTTATGAATAACTATATAGTAGTAATAGATGTAATAGTCTTTGTTGTCCAAATTTTTTAGTTGAACTATTTGCATTATTAATTTTTGACTAGATTATTCTTCATCTTGTGAAAATTAATACTTATAGATTGTAAAAAAAAACAAATCAATATTGTGGAGAAATTGAAAACGAGTTGTAGCTATATGACGAGATTTAACTTGGCCTAGCTGGTTGGTCGCTATGGTCAAATCAGTAAGATATTTTCCATATGATACTGGCTCCCTTGGGTAAGGGATGCAAATTAACTTTTGAATTCATATAGGAATTTTGGTGTAAATTCAAGGGATTAAAGTTACTTCTCTTTGGCCTTTGGTAAATGTTCTTGATTTTTCCTAAAGTTCTTATGGCAGAAGAGTTCCATTATTTTTCATCTATTCATGGGAGAATTCCATTGTGATTTAGGAGCGGTATCAAGCAGTTCATGGATTCAAGAGTTGACATTTTGTCAGGGGATAACCATTATTAATTTCCATTTGCGTTTTTTCATTTTAAAACAATAACAAACATGGTGCCAAGAGATCTCTCAGAGCTACGTTTGTTAGAGTTTCCATACACACTAGTTGCATACACCAGTTGTATTAGTAATATTATCCTGGTTTATTCTATATTAGATGAAGCATTGTCAACCATTATTAATTCCAACTAGTTTTTCTTTCATCTTAATTTTAGTTGCTTTTCATAACAACTACTCAGGCCATCAGTCTATGGCAGTGAGTAATCAGTACTGATTGAAGTTTCGTACAGTGCTTATTCTTTATTTCCAATACGCATTGTTTACCTAGTCCTGTAGACTGATGGGCTAAGAAGTTGCAATAAAAAGCAACTAAAATTAAGATGAAAGAAATCCTAGTCATAATAATAGTAATAATGATTCGTCCAATGAAGAAATAAATCAGGATAATATTGTGAGAAACTATTTACTTTATTTAGTGCTTGAACAATGTAAAAACAACCTGAGTTTTGTGATAAAAAAAGCTACTAAAATAAGATGAAAGATAAACTAGTAAAAAATTAATATACCGTCTTCAGTGTTTCTGGGGTTTTGTATTATAAAACATTACTTACATCTTGTTGATGCTGTACCTAAAATGAATGAATTTGGAACCTACTTACCTTGCTTGCAATCATAGGTCAAATTTTGTATACTTTAGTTGTATACTCTGGTGGTACGTTACTTTTAATTAATTTGATATTTTTTTGGTATTTACTTGCCTTGCTTATAATAAGTAATCTAAGTTTGCAACCCTTGGCTGTATAATTTTATATTCATGCATATATAGTTAATTAAGTACCATATTTTCAATTGTTGTTCTAATGCCATTCTTAAGACCATGTAGATGATTCAATAGAAAGTTACACCCTCCCCCAAATTTTTACATCTTACATGTATTTAAACATTTTTTCTAAAATTTTTTTAATCATTCCTATTCAAATACACTTTTAAAAGCTGTATTGAAAACTCCTTGGAACTTTCTCCCAAATGAAATACTATTTCACACCTTACATATATGAAACATACTTTCAAATATTCAAAGACACCTTGATATTCTTAACCATATAAATACCCTTTTCTATTTGCATTTTTGATGCATTCAAATACCCCTTTTATTTCATTTGTATTTAAAGACTTCCCTCTTTTGTATTGTGCCCCCACCTCGGTTTTTGACTTTCTTCATAGCCTGCCATTCAAATATCATCTCATTGCTATAATTGTGTTGCTACCTTACTTCTCAAGTTCCTTGTCTATATGAATACCCCTTCTTAGTTTGCTTTCTGGATTTAAATACTGTGCTACTTTTGGGTTTTAAATCTCTTGTTATATCCAAGCATCTACATCTAAATTATCTGTTTTTGTCTGCTTCATGCTCTTATGTCCTCTTGTGATATGCAAATACTCAAGTAATACCTTATTTGTGTCTAAATACCCAACTGGTATTGTATGTACTTATTTTGAAGTGTTCTCTTGAATTCCTTACTTAATCTTAAACATCCTATTGGTACCTCACTTATATCTCAATACGGCTGGTCTGATACTCTACTGACAGGTTGGTTGTTTGTCCTTTGTCGAATGCCGTCAACTAATTGGAATTTTAATCATTGTAGGTTATTTATTCAGACTAATTTCCTTATCTTTCACAACGTTTCAGCCATGCAACCTCGGACCTTCTTCAGGGTTCTGTTCTCTTCTGGAATATCAAATCTAGTTCCGGAGGAGCATGCGTAACCCCTAACACACGTCATATGTGGTTTTTGTATCTCTGTGTTTTTTGGATTATCTCCTCATGAATGACCTCATGAACTCTTGTTCAGATTCCTGAAGAAGTCTGGAGGGTAGGCATCTGAAACATTGTGAAAAAGAAACAACAAAAAAGGAAATAATCCGAATAAGCAATGATTCAAACATCCCATCTAATTGGGATTCTGTTGAATAGTTTTATTTGATATTTCCATTTCAACATATATTATCTGGGATTGTCTTCATCTCAGTTTCTCCTTCAATTCTTTCTTCTGTTTCTTACTTTTTCTTCTTCATTAGCAGGCTAATTCTTTCCTTCATTCGTCTCTTTTTGTTTCTTTTTTCTTCATTCTTTGTGTCTTTTTTTTGTTTGTTTATTTTCCTTCTCTATTTATATTCTCTCTTTATATTCTCTCTCTAGCTGAGGTACCCTGTGTTGCCCGGGAAAATAAAATTTCAAATATAACAACATAGGAAAGCAATTTCATAAAATCAATTTATGTGGTGGGTTGAGCTCACATGTGCCTCGCATCCAGTTGGGCCTATACCCACCCATTGGGTCTGCACAAACAAAAAACCTTCAAATACAACAACGCAGGAAAGCAAATTATATTTTATAGTGATCCCCCTCCCACCAAATTGGAGAATTATGATCAGTTGCAACCCCCCCCCATGTCAGACCTGCTTACAGAAGGAAAATTTCAAATAACACAGGCTACTTTAAATTTGAGAAATGCCAAAATTGAAAAATGTTGTTTCCTATGGATTTAAAAATGCAGAAATTGACCTGGCGCTATATTGACTGTCAGAAGTCAAGCATATATCTTATGTCCATCCTGGGATGAAGTCACCCTTGTGTACAATTGTGCTGTCCATAGGATGCATCCGTTTGCAAGTCTATGAAATATAAAGTTAGAAACAAGAAACATTCTTTTTCTTTGTATCAGATTTCTTCTTTTTTGTTTTATTCTTTCTTCAGTTTTCTTCTCCTTCTTTCATTTGTTGCATTTTTCCTTCCATTCTATGTTTTTCTTTCGTTCTTTTTCTCTTTTGTTCTTTCTTGCAATTTTATTTATTGCAGTTTCTCTCTCATTCGTCTTTTCTGTCTTTTTTCTCTTTTATCCATTCTAGCTCTTCTTTTCCATCCTTTTTATCACTCTTTTTTTTCTTTCGTACTTTCTCACCTTCTTTTTTTTCTTTTGTACTTTCTAGCCTTCTTTTTTTTCTTTTGTACTTTCTAGCCTTCTTTTTTTTCTTTCGTACTTTCTAGCCTTCTTTTTTTTCTTTCATACTTCCTCGCCCTCTTTTTTTTCTTTTGTACTTCCTCGCCTTCTTTTTTTTCTTTTGTACTTTATCTCCCTCTTTTTTCCTTTTGTACTTTCTCTCCTTCTTTTTTTCTTTCATCCTCTCCCCCCTCTCTCTATCTCTCTATCTCTCTCCGTCCTTTCTCTCGTTCATCCTTTTCTTCTCTTTTTCTGCTTTTTCTATTGTACTTTCTCTCTCTCTGTTTTTCTCTCTTGTACTCTCTTTTTCCCTCTTTTATCTCTCGTACTTCCTCTTGCCCTTTCTTTTCCTCTGGAACTTTCTCTCTCTCTTTCTTTTCTCTCATACTTTCTCTGTCTTTTTTCTCTCTCTTGTATCTTCTCTTTTTCTGCCATACTTTCTCTCTTTTTTCTCATGAACTTTCTCTCTTTCTCTCATTATTCTCTCTTTTCTTCTCTCGTACTTTCTTTCTCTCTTTTTTTTCTCTTTTTTTTTCTCTTTTTTCTCTTTTTTTCTCTCCTTTCTTCTCTTTTTTCCTCTCCTACTTTTTTCTTTCTCTTTCCCTCTCATACTTTCCTTGATCTCTTTTTCTCTCTCGTACTTCTTTTAATCACTTTTTCTCTCTTGTACTTCTTTTAATCACTTTTTCTCTCACGTACTTCTTTTAATCACTTTTTCTCTCACGTACTTCTTTTAATCTCTTTTTCTCTCTCGTACTTCTTTTAATCTTTTTTTCTCTCTCGTACTTCTTTTAATCACTTTTTCTCTCTCGTACTTCTATTAATCACTTTTTCTCTCTCGTACTTCTTTTAATCACTTTTTCTCTCTCGTACTTCCTTTCTCTCTCTCTTTTCCTTCTCAATTTCCACCCCTTTTATTCTACTTCTTTCCTTATTTACCAAAATATTTTCAAGAAACTTTTTCATTGCAAAATAAAAATTCAGTGAAAAACAAAAAAGTAATCAATTAAATAAAATTTAAAATTATTTGTTATTGACTGAAACATTTAAAATCTGTCAAAATTTCCTAAGCTGTAAAGTCAAAACCCCCAAATACATCATCAAAGCAAAAGTAAATTATCCCCAGTAATTCTGTTTTTCATTTCTGCTGATAATTCTTAAGCAATCTGTTAAATTCGTTAATTTTTTCATATGTTTTAGTAATCAATTTAAATAACATCATTATGGCTTTTTAATGACCGCAGTTTAATTCTTAAAACTTGTTATTTAATGTTTTGTTATCAGATTTTCTTTTATTACAGATGAGAAAACAGCTCGGTTGTGTTTTTTATTCAATCAAATACATTTTTTAATAATTGTTTCCAAAATTAACTTTTCTCCTTCAATATAAAGCATAAGTTAACTTTCAAAGATTTTCTTTGATCATTTCATGTATGAATCAGGAATACAAGGTGAAGGAACTGCCACTGCCCACCTGAATTCAGGCAAATCAATATAATATCGGGAAAATTACGTAAAATTTGGGGCAAATCAGGCCCTCTGACTCCCACAAGGGATCCTATATACTCATATCTTCAATTGGAAAAACAAAACAATCAAGCAATAATTCCAGGAGAATTGATATTGACTGATGATAGGCCAACCAGAGGTGTAGCTAAGAGAAGGGTAGGAGGGAAGCTATTTGAACCCCCCCCCCCTGGGTCCCCAATGGTGGTGGGGCCTCAAAAGCTGAATAAGCAATAGTTTACTTATTGTATTTCCGCTGACATCATTCAATAACAAAAATGTATTCATATTTATATGAATACATAAATGATAGTTCAGCCTTTTGGTTTGTTTATATGTAAGTGATAGTGTGTGTCTATTTATAGCAAATTTTCCTTTCTCATTAAATCTCACTGAATGCCCCTCAAAGGGCCAAGACCCCAAGTCTCTAGCTATCTCTAGTTATGCCACTGATGTGTCGATAAAATTTCATGCCCATTTTCTCTCCTAAAATATACAGGATGTTCCATCAGTCACTATACACTTGCTTTTTTCATTTTTACTTTTTCCAAAACAAACTTACAAAAACTCTTGAAAATCCATCCATTTAAAATTTAAGAATTTCGCTATTCAAATTTTATCAAGTTCAAGAAAGAATTACTCCACTTGTAGACTTCTACTATTAAGCCAACTTCTTCATTACACTTCAGTCAAGCCAGTGACTGACAAAGGAATTCCCCATATTAGTGGGCATTTCAAATGGGATGTTTGCACAACAATCCTTGCTGTGATTTTCGCCTCACTTCTAACGTTGGTGTTGTCACCATCGTGGGGTACAGAGCTAAAGTGTCAAAAAATATCTCGGACATTGAGCTATCGGTTGGTATCAATTTCACTGACATCGGACTGAAATCCAATAGAGAAATGAAAATGAAAATGTATGGTCACTTTTGAGACATGGAAAAAATTATGAATAATTCAAAAATAATAATAGTAATTCTCTTACATATGATATTTCTTTCTATATCAGAGCTTTCCAAACATTTTGCATAATAGAATTTTTGAAAATAAATCTTTTTGTAACAAATTACTAAGGTTTTGTTAGCAAAGCCAGAATTGACTCTGGAAAAGTATCTTTTGACAGACTTTGAAAATTATACTTTTGCAACAGATTATCAGCGACATGCCTGAGTGTTCCAACACAGTTTGGAAAGCTCTGATCTCTCTATGTATAATTCACTGTATATATATATAATGTCTCATCCACTTCCTTTTCCACCAACCATGTATTCATCATAGTATTTTCTTTCATCTTGATTTTCGGTTGCTTTTTATGCTTTATTTCTGATCCACGCTGTTTACTCTCTGCCGTAGACTGACAGACTGAGTAAGTTGCGATATGAAGTGACTAACAATTAAGATGGAAGAAGATATTAGTAAAAAATTTTATAATAATGGTTGACAATGTTTTGTATGATAAAGAATGAAACAAAGGTTATGTTGCTGTGACTGTCTTATTGAAATTTTTCAAAATGGATTTTTTTTTAGAATGTTATAACAATTTCTTTCATTTAATTCAATAAGCTGACGATTGCTTCTCTTCTTTTCTCTCTTCCTCGCATTTGCGTTCGTGCTCGCTTGTTTGCGTTACAGCAATTGCCAAAGACCTTCCAAGCGGGTTCCGTTCAGTCTGTGCCCCAAAAACCGACTTTGAAGCCGTTCAGAAACAACAAGAGCTCATGCAACATATGCGATGTGGAGGCTGTGATATGCTTGTAACGTAAGTAAAGATTTCCTGTCATTGTTTCGTGTTCTGGAATTTTTTACACAACTTAGACACCCTATTTGGAAAACATATTTTAATTTTTAAAAATGTTGTTCTGAAGTTTTCTTCTTGTTTTGACTAGAAAGGAGAAGGAAGATTTCTGTCTACAAAGGAGGGGAAAAAATTCATTAATTATCACATGAATCAGATAGTTTTTAAGCAAAAACTTCCATCACTGAACAATAATTGTGTTGACAGATATTGTCATCCAATCACCTCATTCTGACTACTACTCTTGTGCAACCAGAATGGTAATAATTATTAGATGTAATTGAATTTGAATTTTTTTTTCCTAAGAACAAATGACTGGAACAAACCTTTGAAAGACTTTTATTACAGCTGCATTGACAATTATGTCTGGAATGACTTTTTCAATTAGTTAAACATTAAACAAACAAAAAACATCTGATTCTGCTCTCTTTGAGCGTGTGTGTGTGTGTCCGTCCGCATGCTCCTGGTCACATATTTGGGACTATAACCACTAGGCACTATCTAAAAATGTTTTTGTTTTTTCAGAAAAAGTGCTTTTTGGGGTCTATGGTCATTGTGAAACCAACAATTCCCAAATGTTGTGCTGCCATTTGAAAAAAAAAGATTTTTCCCTCAGGATTTCAGATGAAAGATCTTTTTTTCTAAGATAATTTTAGATAATTTTTTAGATTATTAATTCTGGCACATGCGTGGGCTACAGTGATTCATTTATGTAAGTTACGGATATGTCTTACTACCAAAATGAATCTTTTTTTCTTCTTCTTCAATTCTTTCTTGTCTCTGTTTCCTCCTATCTTATCAAATTCCCTCTTCTGATGAATGAGGAGGCAGTCATCGTATGTTACTAACCTTTACAAATCATCAGAGGTTATTTTCAAGGACAAATTGTTTATATTTTCTTTCATTTCAACTTCACACTAAATTTAATTGAATAAGCAATTAGATTAAAATTAGGTTAAACATTCTTTCTTAGTAAAAAGAAAAAAAATGATTTTAATGGAAGAAAAAATTTGATGATTTTACTAAAAAAATCACCTATCAAAAACAAAATCAAGATTTTGACTTTTTCCTACAATTTTTTTTTTTCAGAACCATATTTGACTGCAAATTAAACTCTCCGTCTTATAATAGAAGCAACTAAAAAAATTAAAATGATGGTTAATAGTAGTCAACTTTTACAACAGGTTACAATGCCTCATCCAATGCTGAAAAGGATGAAATGTAGAATCCGCAACCCTAAATTGATATTTATCAAAAGCACAAATTTTCAGATTACACTGTTATTAAAATTTACATCAATTCAATCAGAACCAGGATGAAATGTAACTATTTTTTTTTCAGTTGAAGGGGTCTGAATTCTACATTTCATTTTTTTTTTTTTTTTTCATTTAATTAAATAAAATTTTGATTTTGGAATAATCTGAAAATTAGTGCTTCTAACTTGGATCAGTTTTGGTGTCAGGATTCTACATTTGATCCAATAAAAATAAAGAATGAAACAATTGTTGAGGTTTTCATGTTCATTTATGTTGAACTTTTTTTCTTTTTAGTGGAGTGTTTGTAAAAGCCCGTGACAAACCTTACCATCCTGGATGTTTTAAATGTATCACATGTGGAGTAGGATTAAAACAAAAAGGTTAGAATTTCTTTACATTTCAATCGGAAGCCTCCTTTACTTCCCTGTCATTTCTGCTGATATATAGTTCTACTATAATGTTTCACAACAGCTTGTCTCCACATCACTCTACTGCCCTTGGGAAAGGCATGAATTCATCTCTTTTCACCACACCTAACTATGAGTAAATAGCAGGGCAAACTTGACTCTTTAGTCATGGTTGGCAACCAGTTTAGGAAACAAACAACTCAGATTCCGAGTCGGGAAGTGGAAACCCCCCTCCCCAATGTATCACTCTCCACTTTCCTTTAGATTCCATCAACTTGGCCAGAAGGGGTATACTTTTGACTAGGCACCCCAGGATCTCCAGGAATTTCATTGTCTACCGAGGCTCTTGGAAAAGGCATGAGGAAGAGGCCTGCTTGACATCACATAATTGCGAAGACAGTTTTTCTGCTCGTCTATCATCATCATCATCATCATCATCATCATCATCATCACCATCATTTCCACTCAACTGAACCAAAACCATCCACTAAAAACTGTCATTATAGGTTTCTTCATTTTTTAAGTTAGTCTGGCAGGCTATATATGTATCACACATACAGGCCACACCAATAGAGCTAGAAAGCTGAAAATTCAAAGATTTACTCCTTTTGTGTGGGGGGGGAAAAACGTTTTTTTTCCCAATGAAAGGTCAGAGAGGTAACTTTCTCATCAATCACCCCTTTTTCCAATTTTTTCATTGATCACCCACACAAACCATGCTGCCAAAATAATTCTGAGACAAGCTTTACTAGTCATTCCATCAGTTATGGGGACTAATACTATCATCCTTGCTGTTTCACTACTACATTTTCATGATTGTTTGCAGAATAAATTGCCCAGACTAAAACTCAGGGTTACCAACTCAGAAAATATTTTTGTGTTAGTTTGACTCCCCCCAAAAAGCTAAATAATGGCCAAAAAGATGATTAAAATGGCCTTAACATTTGGGCACTTCCGTGCTAATGTAGTGATTTTCACACTTCCAAAATAAAGAACTTGTATTTGATTTCTCAAAGACGGAATTTCATCTGAAGACAGAGATGTAAAACCCATGCATTTTGGCCAATATGTTCTCCAGCCTTCCTAGACTTTTCAGATGAGTCTTTCTCTTTATTCTGTAAGATATTCTGACTAGTATTCTCAACCTTGCTGTCTTTTGTCATACTCTTGATCATCTCCCAAAAATACTGCATTTCAGAGGAGTGATAACTAAAAAAAACTGTCATCATGTCTTTCCTCATTCCTCATCTATAGTTATCCTTTGCCATTTGTTGGTGTTAGGTACTCCTGAGTGCCTAAATGCACTAAATTTGCAAATAATTTTTGTTGTCCCCCCCCCTTCTGGTCCCAAAAAACCATTAATCTTGTACCGTAAACCTTTGGATAAACAAACAAAAAAAAAATCAAATCAATTCTCAGGGTCAACAAGTTTGCAAGTTTCCAATGATGATTATTCCCAGATTTATATTGTCTACTTAAGTAATTTTCCTGTTGATAATTTTCTATAATCTATCTTCTGATTGATAATACAAAGATTATTACAATAAAATTAATAGATAACAAGTTCCAGATGTTTTTATCAGCAATGTCACTTATCAAATGTCAGTGGTCATTGCTATATTATAAATTCATGATTTCGTAAACTTTTTACTCTTTATTCATACTGTACGGCATATTTTCTATGATGCAGTTTTTTGCTGCACAGTGCAAAAATCCTCAAAATATTCCCATTAAATTATTTATGACTAAACCATGATTTTTCTAAAACTTGAATGGAAATGAATAACTGTTCTATTTAGTGTTATATTTATATGAATTCATTTTCTTTGTATTTCAAACTATTCGGCAAATTTCTGATGCTTTCTGCCCTCTTTTTCTCCCCTAAAAGGTTACTTCGCTATTGAAGGAAAGCTGTACTGTGAAACCCATGCTAGACGTCATGCTCAGCCACCAGGCCCTGATATGGTAGCTGTACCTGTGTACAGGTAAATTATTTTATATCACTTTACATTTGGTATAATACAGTAGAAATTAATTCTAATTTGAAATTAGAATAGAGTACAGGTATACCACCAATTTTCAACCAATCAGATGATCTGGTCCCTTTTTAAATCTGGACAAAATTGCAAATGGACGCTTGAATTCCTTGAATCTTTCACACTAATTTAATGAGTGATCACTGAGAGTGTAGTGTGTGGAGTTGAACCATAAGAAATTGAATCAGAAAATGAGTGTAAGTAAAGAGAAGAATGATTTTAAAGGTTTAAGAAATGTCATGGAATCTATGCGTAAAGGGTGTTCAGGAAAATGGTCTACAAATCACAATTGTGCTGCTGAGGATGTGCACAAATTTACCAAGTTCATGAATGATGAGAACCTCAGCCCCAAACTAGTGGGTTGTGTAGATGAAACTGCCTTATATTGACATGTACCCTTAGGTAAACCTTTAACTGATATACCTGTGTCTCATTCACTTATATTAATAAACTGTATTATTTATATTAATGTATTACATTTAACCATCAAATTCTTATGTAATATTTGTTTTTAATTTAAGTTTGATCTTTTAAATATTTTATCCTGTGTATAATTCAAAGTTGTGTGATGGGTTATCTAGAAATAGCCTGAAATTGGCTAGTTCTCTTGGCCTTTGCTAGAGGCATTGAGTTATGCCTCTCCCTGGGGTTCAGTCAATTATTATTGTCTTTGAGCCAGAAACCTGAGATTAATCACTAATCAGTTCTCTTTCTTCTCTTTCAGGTAAACGACATGTTTAGGATGACGAAAATCAGTCATTTCGCATTTTTGAAAAAAAAAAAAAGACAAAAAATATTCATTAAGTTAGCGCTTCGTTTCTATTTTAGTATTTAAAAAAAAAAAAAAGAAAAAAAGGCGATCCCCCAAAATTTCATGAAAACCAGAGTGGAAATTTTACAAAAAAGGTTTTTTAAATTAAAACAAAAAAGAAAAAACCCCAAAACAGCAGCTTTTTTCTTTAACGCTTAAATCACATGACCAGGAGTAAATTTAACCATTTCTTTTTTCTTTTTTTTCTTCCTCTCTTCACCATGAATTTGTCTCTTACATTGGATTGTTTTGTTTTTTTTTTTTCTTTCCAAGGGGGTGGGGAGGGATTATGCAGAGTTACCAACCAAAATATGTAATTTTACAAACGTTTTTATTTTTAATTCATTCAGCTCACCCCCTCATAACTGCTATTTTGGGCCCTGAAAGCAGAGAAAACCAAAAAGAAAATTTATACTCACTTTTTTTCTTTAGATTGAGCTAAAATAGATTTATATACGTGAAAATAAACAGTCTTTCGGCACATAAAACTCCTCTAGTCAAATGAATAAAATCTTCATCTTGAAAATTTAAATAACTTGAAAAAACTTATGCTAATAGAATTTGATTAATTCAAAACTTTTTTCATTTCCTCTTAAATAAAAACCCAGGGAATGCTGAGTAGGTCGGCTAGTTTACAGTTACAGACAGATTTTCCAACAGCTCAATTTTAAAATATTTTCTTGAGGGATGCTAATTTTTTAAAAATAAATTTACAAATGTAATTGTTAATTTTTGACAACTATTATCCTTCATGTTTTTTTAATCACAACTCAACTCATAAAGATGAAAATAATAAAGATAATCCTTTACTAATACTACCAGAACAGAAACAAAAAATATATCTGATGCTGGAGAGATTGGTATGGAGAGGAGGTTCAAGGATTAGATTTGATCTTCTATCAAGCCTTAATAGTTCTCGTTGCTCAGTGGTTAAAAGTTGCTGAGCATTTACGAGGCATCTCGAGGCAAAAGGCTGTAATCTCACCAAAAGCTTATTCTTTGTTTCAATCTATGCTATTTATTCACTGATGTTGGTCGACCGTCTGAGTTCAGTTGTGATGAAAAGTAAAAAAATTGATAAATAGTCAAAAGGAACAAAAATGGTTTACAATACTTCATCTATTAAAAATCATGAAAATTAGTTTACAGACAATGTGGATTTATTTTATGGATTATCCGTAAACTTCCAAAAGGTTGGTAACTTTGCTTCCGTGTCTGTGGGTGGGGGTGTACAGGGTTGATGAAGATCCTAATAACAGTAATCCACAGGGTTTCATGCAATTTTATATTTTTTAAAGCTATTTTTGTTTTTGAAGTTGTTGACCAACCGACCGACTGTGTGAATCGTTTTCAAACTTTTATTAAAACACTATAAGCAATGGCAACAACAACTCAAGAGACAAAGAAAGAAAAAGGTCTTGAGAATTTTGTATTTTTTTCTGATTTTAGTCCGTATTTTAATCAAGCAGAGGCGTAGCTGAGGTGGAATGGACATTTAAAAACATCCCCTGAGCCCCCAATGCAGGAGGGTCCCTGAAGCTTTATAAGTAGTAGTTTACCTACTACATTTCTATTGAAAAACTAACTAAATGTTAGAGGGGTCCCCCTTAAGGAACCAAGCCCTCCTAATCCCCAAATTTTTAGCTACACCTCTGACTGGAGATAACAACTTGTTTGACTGAATCTTGGCGTACATGAGCAGTTCCCAATCTTTTTGTTCCTCTGTACCCCTTCGGCATTCTGACTAGTTCCCACATACCCCTGATAATTGAGGGTCATAATTGATGAAATTATATTGCTTTTAATAAGAACTCCATTTGTTAGTGAAAGGTTTGATAAATATCCTCTAAGTTCCTCTTCCAGTCTCATAAGATACACTGTGTTCTATTCTTTGAATATACCAGTGTTATTGTGAGATATTTGAGCCTGTTTTTAGGCAACGTGTTCAATTTTACAAGAGAAAACTTGAACAATTGAACAACAAAGATCATGTTCAAGTTTTTTGAGATTTGATCTCTATGTAATTGAAAGGGATCAGTGTATTACAATGGTATGATATAAAACTGTTTCCCAACTAAAGTTTAGTTCAAAAACTCTTTCAACAAGGAAGAAAAAAAAAAACAATTTCAGACAAGGTTGAATAGATCGGATTGGACTAGATTTTTTAAATTTCAATTTTTTTTTCTTTCCTTTCAACTCCTTGTGGAGCATAGGGCTGCATTGCAGTTTCAGTTGCAAGTAGGTTTTATGAGGTGAATTTCAATAAAGCCCAAGATGTACTGGCTTACAGGGCTCCAACTGCCCGGCTATTTAACTATAGCTGGAAGAAGATGTGGATTCATGCCTTTTTGTAAAACCTTAATGCAAAGTGAACATAAGCAGCATTGGCTGAAACTCAAACTTTCTGTTTTCTATGCCAGTATTCAAAACTGGTCCCTCACTAAAATTCAGAACAAAAAATTCAGCTCGGAGAAAGGAAGCCAATTTCATTCCGGATGGAATGATTAGTTTAGTACTTTATTATAATACAAAACTAATTCCCCTCACTCTATATAAAGTTTGATTTAGTATCTCTGTAAAAAAACATTATAATATACCATATAATAAATGAAAAACACCCCCAAGAAGGTAAAAAGCTGTCTACATATTGTATTGAAATGAAATTTACCTTAATAAGGAAAACAGGTTTTTAACCCTTTCACCTCTAACCTTTGTTTCTTAATTTTGAACGTTGTTGCTGTTGCCATTTCTTGTATAAATGGAGAAAATTGTGTGGGTAGGGCTGGGGTCTTGATGGGGGTGACTCTGAACGGAGATGAAAAAAAAAAAAGCCTGGCCGAAGGTTGCCCATCAAAAATTATGACAGCGAGTGAACAAAAAAAGGTTATTTTATTTTATTTTTAGATTTTGAATAAAATTATTTGCAAAATTACTGTTTGTCTTTGTTGTTTTTTGAGCTATGATTAGACACATTGTTTCTCAGGGTACACTGACTGCTATATAATGGTCATGTAGGGCATTTAATTATTTTCAAGTGAATTTTCATAGTCTTTAATCCCATATCCAAGGTTCTGATTCAGAATGAAGTTTTATTGCACATTGACTCCGGTACTGCTGGACAGAAAAATGTGCCAAGTACTTTCTGTTATATTTTGTACAATTATTCTTCTGTATAATTGAATAAGGCAATATATGTGACAACAAAACACGTGCTAAGTTTCTTTGTAAGCATATTTGAAATCATGGATTGTCTTCTTTGTCTAAATCATGACCCAGGTTACAAAAAATCAGCCATCTGTCATCTTTGTGTATTGTTAAAGTTGTAATATTATTTTGAACAAACTTGAAATTGAAAGGGAGTTTTTTTTTGTTCCCAATGTTTGTGTGAACATTCCTAAAGGATTATAACATTTTTGTTTTAAGATATCTTCATAAAGTCTAAATTCCATGCAACTATTGAAGTCATGAGTTGCATTTTTGGCCTTTGTTAAGCAGGAAAGTCTCCTCCAGATATTCTGAACCTTTTAGAGTCTGAGGATATCCAGACTCCATTGTCTTCAATTGAGAGAAATGGCTACACATTTCAAGTGATAGGTTCTGAGGAAGAAAAAGTAGGTTCTGAAAGACCTAAAGTGATAAGCTGAGATGATAGAAACATGAAAATAACTGATGAAGCATTATAAATCCACACTAACAAAATTGACACAAGTCAGAAATGCAAAAAATCAACTTGTTTCAGGAAGGCTAAAGGAAGCTAGGTTTTCATCACTGCGGTGTTCAAAAAATTCTGGCTGTCGGAACATAGCAGACTGATTCAAATTCGTGTCACTTTATGGCCACCATGATGCAAAGTGGCTTGAGCATGTTCTCTGAAGTGGTGAGTCAGCTAAACTGTCTACCAAAGTTCCAGAGTATCCATAGTTGAAAGATTTAACCCAGAATGTGTGTCAACCTCAGTGAACCATAGAGATGGAATTATGGTATAGGATGGGTAATTTCTACATCCGGCATTAGCAAGCTGGTACAATGCAAGAGATCCATTAATGCTGAGGAGTATCAAAATATTCTATCAGAAAGGTTGCTTCGAAGCCTGGACAAGTTGTGTGGTGGAAATAAAAGGCAAGAGGCCATTTTTAAAGACGATGATACTCCAGCACTCAGCAAAAACCACAAAATCATGGTTTGAGTGGTAGTCTTAGTCCGTAATGTGTTGGACTGGTCAGTCACTTGATACTTATGCCATAGAGAATATATGGATATCAAGGCCAAACTGGTTGGAGAAAATTAGGGAACACTGACCAGATGTGGGAAGCTGTCTTTAATGAATTGAACAAAATGGTGCAATACACTGTACACAACAATTGGACAGCTTGACCAAATGGCTCAGTTTTCTGAAGAAAAACAAAGAAAAAGCTACCCCATTCTAAAACATACTCTGCACATGAACATTATACGTACTGTTGTATAACATTATCGAATATTTCACCTATAATTGATAAAATAAAAGAGTAATTGCAAAAAACGATAGAAAAAAGTTTGGCTCATATTTTTTGCCTGGAAGTGTTGAAGTCATAAGCTGCATTGCTGGCCTTTTTCAAGCAGAAAAGTCTTATCCAGATATTCTGCCAAACAAGTATTTCAAAGTGGAATTTCATAATCTTTCATCATTTATGCAAGGTTTATTGTTCATTGCTAGTTCAATAGATTCAGGCTTGAAAATATGGATACCAATAACAATCCCAGAATGTTAGGGTTAAGTTTTGTTGTCCATATTTCCAGAACTAGACCTCTTGAACCAATGCTGAACAGTTTGCACTGTAGTAGTGTTCATTACAAATGCTTTGTTGAGGTTAGTAGCATTACGTCTCAATTTGAATTCTTACCAAAAACTATTGCTGTTGAGGGCACAAAAACCTCCACTAATTGCAAATTATATCTCTATTTACTTTGAATTGGCAAAATAATGCAATTATATATTTTAAATCTTTGACTTTGAGCATTATTCTATAATCAAAAAAAAAAATGACTTTTCATGGTTTGGGTTTAATGTAAGTGTTGAGAAGTTTGTTTATATGCTAGACAAGTAATTATTAGAACGACTCCCTGGCAAGCAGTCAGTAGACCAAAAAATGACCTCGTAAAATATGTCTCGGTGCCCAGCAAATTCCACCCATGTTTGTGTACAAGATGACATAGCGCATCATTTAACACAGGATTCTTGTCTCGAGAATCATTAATTTATGTTGATATTTTTTAAGGCAACGAAGCAAAGAATTGAGGACAAAAAAAAGTGCCAGATTTCACAGCATCGGAAACACATTTCAGTAAGTGAATACCTTTGCAAACATCATTGTCAGAGGAAGTAATTGTGCATGGATCCATCAATGGAAAATATCCCCAAATCGGAAAAAAACGTTCCTTGATCCGCTCTCAAATTTAATCACATCTTTCTTGCTCTATTGCCCACACTGACTCAAAATTTCATTGAAATCCATTCAGTGCTTTTGGAGATATTGTACGGACAGACAAAAGCTAAGAACTGACCAAATACAATGTATCTTTTGTTAACTTCATTGACAGAAGTAAAATCTGTCCCTAAAAATCCTTTATCATCCTATCGATTAAAGATAGATGAACCCACGGCACTAAAAGTCATATGTTGACCCTTTGATACTACAAAACTTTACTCAGAAATCTAGAAAGCTTTAGTAAAAATATTTTATATTTCCACTCAAGTATTTACTAGCTGGACCCATGTATTTTCCATGTTGATAACTAAGATATCATTCCTCTTGCATATATATTTCTGCAATTTTTGTTATAATAATTTATCATCTATGAAACGTATCTATATTAACTATAATACCATACAAAGGCAGATGAAGTTATTATTGATTACTTTTGCTATCTGTTTATATTCATATGCTTTACTGTTATTATAAGTTGAATTTTCAACTTCAGACTTGGGGGTAATGAATTCAATTCATAGAATAGTTCCAGTATTTTTTGATTAAATTTAATATTGATTGAAGAGTTCTGCCATCATAATAAGTGCAGTTTTGAACAGTACAGGAAATTTTGGAACAAATCAACCACACTAATCTAGGTATACCAGTAATCTATATTTCATTGAATGCTTGGGACTGACAAGTTTTGATAACAATAATCGTTTGATTACATTGTCTGCAAATATACTAAATGACTTCCTTTAAATATTATAATCAAACAATTTTTTTTTTTATAACTAGGAAATATTTTTTACGTCTGAAGCTGAGAGTTGCTTCTATCTTGTCCTCTCATACATGGACTTCAACCATCTGGCGTAGGATTTTCCAGCCGACCCTAAAAGTATAATGTTAAGTTCCTGGCTGCACCTCCTCATTGCACTTGAATGTCTAGGGTCAGAGCCAATCTGATGCCTGAATTCCCAAGTAGAAGTGCCAAGGGAATTGGACAATTTTAAACTCGACTTTCAGTCAAATTCTGTCCTTATTTGACCACGAATAAATAAAACTGTATAAATTGACCCTACTACTAACTGATTTCCTGTATTGTACAAGGAAATCAATGAAAGATAACCCTTGATTTATCTTCAAACTATTGACATATACTTACTTATACAATGAACTGTGATTATTTTTCTGGTTCTTTTTCTATATCAATAGACTTGTCCGCTTGGAGGTAAAGGTTTTGTTGATAAAAATATCTCCTACTCACTATTTGGAACAATGGACTGTTACACTAAAACCAGTTCAATACTTTCCTTTAAAAAAAAAACACGTCTATTTCTAATGAATTGGCCAAAACATGAAAAGTTGAAAAACTCAGTGATAGAAGAGAGATATTTAGAAAAACGCTCTTCTTTGTCAATATTCCTTGCTAAAAAAAGAGGGGGGGGTCATATATGCCATCAAATACGATGAGTATTCATTCAAGTCAAATAGGATATTCTTCTATTGTTATGCATAAGATTTTTTGAAACCTGTGAATAATGTCCATGTCTGAAGGTAAGGGTTGCTTGTAGCCCTTTCTAAGTTTTTATCCTAACATAACTATTACCTTGTATAGCATAACCCACATTTTTTTACCTAAAGATTTAAACTCAAAAACTATTCACTCATGATGGAATGAATGAATGTATGGATGCACATATATATATATATATATATATATATATATATATATATATATATATATGTCATTATTTTCATTACTAGCAACAGCTTAGCTCAATGGTAAGAGCAACACTATGTTGAAACGGCTACCCTATTGATCGTTGGCTTGATCTCTGCAGCAGTCCCCTTTTCTTTAATTGTTTATTCTATCTATTTTGTCTTGGCCAAATGATACATCCACTGTGTAATGATGGGAGATCATTTCAAATAAGAGTTTCAATGTAACTCAATTTATAATCATATATATATGTATGTATACATATATATTTATGTATAACCATTGAGCTAAACGGCCTCTAGTAAGGCAAATAACATATGTATTATTGAGAAAATGATAAATAATCCCTTAAAAATAATTATAAATGCTTTAAATTACTTAGAAACTCTATTTGAAATGATCTTCCATTATTACATGGTGAATGTATCATGGGGTGTAGACAGCGTAAGTAGAATGAACAACTAAAGAAAATGTTCAGTTCAATGGTGGGGGCAACACTACATAGAAGCAGCTACCTTATCAGTCGCAGATTTATTTCCTGCAGTAGCTAATTTTTTTTGTTTATTCTAACTGAACTGTCTAGGCCAAATGTAAGTGTAATAATGGAACATAATTTCAAATTGAGTTTCAAAATGGATTCATAAGATATATATAATGCTCTTCTATAGGAATTGAGCACTCTGGTGGATGAGGGACTTCTGTGTAATTTAAATATATCGCTTAAATTCAGCCTTACTGAAGTTCCGTAGTCCAAATGCAGGATATCGGCCTACAGGTCTGAAGTGAAGGTTTCAATTCTGCCTCGCAGATGGATGGGATTACGGAAAGTCTATAGCCACACTGAAGAGATATGATACATCGAAACAGCTGTCTGTGGATGACACAAAAAATATATACATATATATATATATATATATATATATATATATATACAATAAAATAAAAGTGACTATCATGAGAATATACCAAAAATCAGACCAACCAATCTGATGAGGTCTAACCAACTTGGTTGTTAAAACTGACCTGATTGACCCCATTCATTTTCTATTGTTATATATTGTCTTCATTACAATTTTGGATAGACTGACCATCCTGAATATGTGTATATCAACAACAATTGTATTTATATTTAAATACAGTTAGAACTGACCCATTTTTAACAAGAATATATATGGAAGATTTACAAACGTGCAATCATTATGCAATAAATAAATGGGCAAGTTAAATAATGATTATTAATAAATAACGCTCACAGAGGTGAAATAACAAATTAGTAGTATTGAATACAATAAAAAATGAACAGTGCCTGGTGAATGGGAGATAACTCTTCATAGAACATTTTTATTTCATTTGCATAATGACCCCCTCACTCTCCAACCTGTTCTTTGGCATCAGTAAGTCTGAGGCATGCCAAAAGGTAGCTCTAGGGTCACCCTAGAGAGATGTCAAGATCTCTTCGACGGGCCCCCATGAAATTTCCAAATTGTATTGAAAAAGGCCATTGCCATCTAAGGTCAGGCTTCCTTTTTGATAATACAGTTTTGATGAAAATCTTTACTTCTCAATCATTTTAGAAATTATTTTCAATGAATTAAGAAAAACCAGCGTGTGCCTCTAATTTCAATCATAATTACATACATATATGTATATATATATATATATATATATATATATATATTCACATGAAGTCTGCCTAGAAAGTATCCAGCTATTTAATATTAACAAAAAGAAATAGCAATAGTGATCTAGTTCCCTTCTAAGTATCCCAGTGTCCATAAAAAGGATTTGCACATTGATTCAAAAAGTGAAAACACTTTTTGAATCAATGTGCAAATCCTTTTTTTGGAATCGCCATTGCTTTCTCCTTAATATTGTCCACTGTTAGAAATCTCCTCCCTTCCAACAGCGGAAAGCTAGGAGGTGCTGGGAGCCAAATGACTTTTTTTTGTGCTGAGCAAAAACGGAATGATAACTCTTTTGACGCTGACCAATCTTCATTTCTGTAAGTCCGCATGGAACCCATCTTCTTAGGCTGAGAATTTTTTCCCCAAGGTTTATAAACAATGAACTACAGTTGACAGATTACTCAGTTCTTTATTGCTTTTGCAAAATTTCAAAGATACTTCAAAGATACTTCAAAGATTTCCCAAACATTATATAAAAATTGGTGCTGGGAACCTTTGTATCAATCTAATATTAATAAAAACTCCAGCTAGCAACATAATTCATACTGGCTTCACTTTGTACAGAACAGATGGTCGTGCATGAATCGAACTGGGTCAGGTTTTCTCAACTATGAATCAGGCAACTCATTTCGATATTTACAATTGAGGATTTTAATTGGTCAGAAAATATGTGAACAAATGATTAATGAGATATTCTCAATAGTCACATGAGTAGACACTCCTCACTAGACTAGATTTAAGTGGCCATTGCTGTAAGATTAGTGCAAAAATAATTGCGTCTTTTTCACCATCAATGTTGAAGCAGTATATCTTGACTTAGAATCAAAGTTATTAACCAAAATAAGAATCTCCAGAATCTAAATATTTTTGCCAACTAGAAACAAGTCCATGTATTCCGGAGGCATAGAATTCTGGGGTGCTGGAACCAAAGAATTCTTCAAAGGGGTTTTGAGCTGCTGCTTGGTTGTTGAAGACCTCCCTTTGCTGGAAATGGTCAAAATGCTTGAGAAAGTAATAGTCAGTTGGAGAGAGGTCTATCGACTAATCTGGCTGAGGTAAGGTTTTGTAGCTTAGTTCGTTTAAATTCAAATTTAATTTTCAATCCCAGTGTGAGACAATAATAATACTACTAATGCTAAGTGGGGAGTGCAGTCAATATACCCCCGTCGGTTAAATAAAGGGTTCGGTTCGTTACTTCCCCACACCTACCAGATGATACCTGATGAAGGCTGTAGAGTACAACGGCCAAAACGTTGTATGAAAAACAACCAAGATGAGGATAGTCCGAATAATAATAGAAATAATAATAATACCTCATCTCAAAAATTCAGAGATATTCAACAGGGTCATTTTGCACAACATGCATACTTTTTTCACTTTTCATTCGAGGTCATTTGCCGGACATATCAAACTCCTTTTTTTTGCACAAATGTTGAACAACTGTTTAATGGTCAGTGTTTAGTTCCTCTGCAACTTCCTGGGTTGTTTTGTGAGGATCTGCTTCAATAATGACCCTCAATCAGATGTTGTCAATCACAGAAGGACGTCAGTTCCTCAAGGCTTTCATATCTGTTCCGAAATCTTTGAATCCTAAGTTGAGCTGCATGTTCATTGGCAGTTCTCTGGCCAAATATTTGGTTGACATTGTAAGCAGTTTTTGCTGATTGAGGTCCATTTTGAACAAAATTGCTGGATTTTACTTTTTTTCCATCTTCCAGTCAAATGAAAACATTCAGTTTAAATATATAGAGCAAAATTCACTCTTTTGAAATGGTATATTCCATGAATATAGTTAAATAAGACTTCATTCCAAAATAGTTGCTACTCATCTTGATTTTTTAGCATTCTTTAAGGCAGTGCATTTCATAGGTATTCTAGTTCAACACCTTTGGCTACAATGCACATTTCTGGTGATTCAGAAGTCACAATGAGATGAATGAAAACAGATATTTAGCATTATATAGATACTAGTTGATCCCACATGAAAAAAATTCATGAATATATTTGAATTTCTATGAGATTTTTTTTAGAAAAGAAACGACTGAATTTGTTCCAGGGGAAAAGTCCATTGTTTCAAATGGAGGGTGGGAGATATTTTTATCAATAAAATTGCTACCTCTAAGTGGAAGAGTTACGTGCAGTGGAACAGAAAAAATCACTGCTCACTATATAAGTAGACTAGTATACCTGTGCCATAAAAGATGATGGCAAATACAATATAAGTAAATTGATAATGAATTGTCAGAGTAAACTACGATTTCCCGGGGATAAAAAATGAAAGTTGAACTTTATCCAGAATTTAGAGATAACTTTTCAAAAAATTAAAGTCTCTCCTGTCCCTTTTCCACTGGTGCATGAAGGTGGTTTACAGGGTGGTAACCTCAACCTACATAATGTACATGATTTGAAAGGAATAGGTGATGCTATACTATGTTCATCTTTCTCCCATCCTCTTTCTTTTCGCTTCCCCTTTTCCATTGGGGGTGGCCATGCTGGTGGAGGAGGGTGGTGTACAGCAGTGACTGACTTGATCACCCCTCCACCAGTGTGGTGATCCCCAAACCACCTAATATACACAATGAGAGGGGGATAGGCAAGACAATACTTTGTCCATCTTTCTTCTTGCCCCCTCGTTTTACATTAGAGGTTAGGGCATGCCATGTGGTGGGGCAGGGGTAGGCGCAGTGTGCACTGATGACTGGCTGTAGAGAAGGGAGGGAGTAGAACATGGAGAAATTTAAATCAAAAGACCGTATTGCCTTTTTCCTGTGACTGTGGGACCAACCAACAAACATACACTGTGAACTGCATAAGTTGTATAAAATGTCTGCAAGTATTAGCTAAGAGGAAACAGAAAATTTGGAGTCCTGAATAGAAAAACTCTTTTGTCCCAGGCAAAGTAAGGCCATGTTTTATGAATTACCCTCGACTTGAATAAATCAAGTGACTAAATACCTGGCCAGGTAAGTACTTAGAATGCAGGTGATACTTTGACTCACAAGTAAAAATTGATTAATGTCAACCTACATACTTATGTTTAATTTGAAATTTTATAATCCAAGTTGTCAAGGCAACACAGCATGAAGGTATGCATGTTTGTATATAACGTCCACGGGACAGAGACACAGAAGATTCAGGAAACTCTGAATAAAATGCCTCGAGTTAATATTTAATTAACCCTTTCAAGATTCTTGAGTCATGTACTCTCTTATCTTTAGTAGTCATTGTGCAAAAAAAACAACCTTATATTGTGCAAATTTTTTCCCTGTGACAAAAGTATGTGCTTGTGGGAATGTAAACTTGAAATTCTTTCTTATTTTGTCACTGCCATTCTTTCGATTATACTAACATTTGAGTCTTTTATTTATTAGTCTGTGTCTCTTTCACACTTGAGCTACAAGGCCTATTGATCTAATATTTGTTATGTAGTCTTGAAAGATCAACTTGTGACATAGACTATGTGAGGTTGACCCTGAAAGTCATTTGTAGTCATTTGTAATCAATCTCTGGACCTAAATATTGGAAACAAATATTTTTCATATCAGAATTTCATCCAATCATTATTCTCATCAATGGTACTAAGATTTCTTATAAAAAGAATTCATTTTTATATCAGTTTTGTGCGTTTCTGTCTCATCTCGATGAAAATAAGGCGTCAATAAAATAGACGAGTAATAGCAGTAGAAGTACTCTTTACATTTTACGGTGGCAGTCTCTCACCCCCCTCCTTCCAGTTTCTAAAAGTACTAAGCAGACTAAATCAAAATCAGATTATTTGGGTTTTTGAAAAAAAATTTTAAAATGGAAAGTACACTAAAGCGTCGCAATAATGAACCTTAATGTAATGAATTTCGCTAACTCGTTGATCCATTTGATCCGAAACTGGATTTACCAAACAAAATTCAATAAATGTGGTGAACACATGGACCATAATAAACTTTCGTTTTATTTACTGAACAAAAGTCGATAAATGTGGCGAACATGTGGACCATATACATATCGTGTGTGGAGCAAGAAGGCTGAAAATTTACTTTGTATCAATAAAAAACTTCATTTTTTGAAGATTCTCCACCTATAGAATGTTTTCAGGAAGGGGTTCAATTAACAATGTAAGTTTATGCTAAATAGGCCTCTGGTTGGTTCTGACAGCATTTACATTTAATTTTTGAAAATTCAGACATTTTTAGAGATCACTGTCCCACAAAATGCAAGAAGTAACTTATTCATTGATTACCCTTTTTTCCAGTTTTAATTGATCACCCCCAACAAAATGTATTGCCAAAGACATTGGTCATGTGATGGTTTCTGCTGTAGATAACTGATGTTGGTACGTAAGCAGGCCTAGGTTAGCATAGCTTTGTAGCTAGCGTAATGATGCACGTTTTATTTAGAAAATATCCTATTAAAAAATGTACTCATTATGGGAGACCATCTGCAGTATAGTGCATAATTTGGGATATTTAGTCAGCATAAATAGTGTTGCTACAGTCCAGTGTGCCAGAATTGGCTTGTACACCATTATATGATGTCTATTGTCCAAATCGCTTAATGTCTTACTGGTTGGAATGTAAGCCGGATGTTATGCAACGCATACCTGAATTATTCTTATCAATTTATGGACTGTCTTTTGGCAGCATACCATGTTGCAGGTGATCAATTAGAAAATTGAAGAAATGGGTGATCAGTGAATAAGTTACTTCTTTCGTCTTTTTTTAGGAAATGATCACTAAAAAGAGCTTGCATTTTGGAGAAAAACAAGCATGAAAGCTGCTTGACACAAAATAAGGGACCAATTCAGCATAAACTTACATTGCAAATTGAATCCACCACTGAAAACCTTTGGATCACCTTTTCATTCCACTTTTTTACTGAGGTTATATTAGCCACAAATCCCTCATAGCTTAAGAACAATATCTCTTAGGTAAGATAGTCTTACTCTAAGCTTATACACCAATATCTTTTTTTATGTTTCCTCTGTGAGATGAGTTGATACATGGGTTGAAAAAAAACAGAAAAGAAACAAAAAAACAACGAATGTTTGAGGTTTGTTCTTGCAATTTTTATCTATTTTAAAATTTTTATTAACATTTTTTAACATAAAATTAAGTAACAAAAAAAAAATCTCAGTCACCTCCAATCTATGATTTATTTTTTCAGGTAGTTGGTAGAAAACTATTCTGTCAATTGTCTTTTTTTCTCCATAAAGGTAAGGATTTTTAAAAAATAGACAAATAAATGAAATCACTTTCTAGTAAATTCAACATTTTCCAAAATGTTTGGTACAAATTTGGAGAAGTGGTTCCTCCAACAGAGGTAAAAGTGTTGCTTTATTTTCACATCTAAAAGTGGTAAAAGTGTTGCTTTATTTTCACATCTAAAAGTGGTAAAAGTGTTGCTTTATTTTCACATCTAAAAGTGGTAAAAGTGTTGCTTTATTTTCACATCTAAAAGTGGTAAAAGTGTTGCTTTATTTTCACATCTAAAAGTGGTAAAAGTGTTGCTTTATTTTCACATCTAAAAGTGGTAAAAGTGTTGCTTTATTTTCACATCTAAAAGTGGTAAAAGTGTTGCTTTATTTTCACATCTAAAAGTGGTAAAAGTGTTGCTTTATTTTCACATCTAAAAGTGGTAAAAGTGTTGCTTTATTTTCACATCTAAAAGTGGTAAAAGTGTTGCTTTATTTTCACATCTAAAAGTGGTAAAAGTGTTGCTTTATTTTCACATCTAAAAGTGGTAAAAGTGTTGCTTTATTTTCACATCTAAAAGTGGTAAAAGTGTTGCTTTATTTTCACATCTAAAAGTGGTAAAAGTGTTGCTTTATTTTCGCAATGACCTAACCCTAATGTGGCGCATCTAGAATGTTGGCAATATTTCAACCGTATATAGTTGCACATTTCTTAATTGGATGGTGCATATTGCATTGATATAAATCAATAATTACAGCTTGGAACACATTTGGGAATTTATTTTTATTTTAATAGATATTTTTTTTCAAATAAATCGATAATTACAGCTTGTTATTCAGGACCACAGTTATTTGAGTACTGGATGTGAAAATAAAGCAATACTACTAACTCTGTAGGAAGGACCGAACTTTTTTTCATGGACCACACAACTTGACAAGTACTAAATGTTATGTATGCATATGTTGAATTAGCAAAATAGCCTATGTAATGAAATTAACCTATTTTTCTGTAAAAAAATATGATTTCACTTTAATTACATAAAACTTACGATCATAAAAAAAGGGTTTATAACCTTGGTTTGATTAAATAAAAAAAATGAACTTTTGATCAAAAAAAAAAAAAAAATATGTACTTATTCTTTTATCAAGAAATAGATATATAATCTGACAAAATATCTATATTATATTATTTGAAACCCTATTTGAAAGGACTTCCTGTTTTTACATGGAGAATGAGTCACTTGGCCTAGACAGTGTAAACAGTAATGAACAATTGAAGGAAAAAGGGAGGTGCAGCAGGAATCAAACCTGCGACCGATAAAGATAAATTTTCCTTTGTTTATTTCTATTTATGTTGTCTGGTCAGAGTGACTCATTCTTCATGTAACAAGAGTAGTTCATAGTATAAAGCATTCATATTTATTTTTTACAAAAAGTGTTAGAACTACATGAAGTCATTATTTGTAAAAAAAAAAAAAGTTTGATTTCAGCTCGATTACAAACTTTTGATTGTTAAAAAATAGTTCTTTTATATCCTTATTTTGGTTTCCTAAAAAAAAAACTATTGATCAAATTAAAACTAGGTATTTATTCATTCAAACCTCGCCAAATAGGCAATTTTGGTGATTCATTGTAACAAAAAATTTTTTTCCTTCACTGTTGAAATTCAGATGCAGGTAGACGCAATCGCTTCACAGGGCTGGTTGCAGCAAAACTTCCGTTATAAGTATTTATTCATGAATTGATAGAAGCATCAGTAGCCAAATGGTTAGCAGCACAGAAAATTGAATCGGTCAGCAGAGTTCAAACTTGGACTTAGACAATCTGCATTCACTTCTCACCACCTTAGGTAAGGCATGAATTCTCCCACCAGCTATGGGTAAAATAGCAGGTGATGTGAATGATGCCATTTGTTGTCTCCATGATTATTTTATGTATTGTAAACCTCCAAGAACTTAGAAGTCTAGCAGGAGACTGTGGAACGTGGAGAGGACTGGTGATTATGATGGCCAAGCAGGGATGGCTAAGGCCATACGTAGCGTAAGGAGGATTCTTTTTTTTCAATTCATGAATTGTTGACGGCGTTCAATTAATTGGTCACTAAACTTGTTTTAAAGTCATTGTCACAATGTTTTTTTTATTAAACAGTTGGAGCGGGGTTGCAAATTTAGATGTTTTTTGTTTTGGTTTTCCGGATTTGTGAGTTTTTTCATGCCTTAAAATCTAGTGTTACCAATTGGAATGATATTTTAAAAATCTTTCCAAATTTGGGAGTGGCTTCTAGAATCCATAAAATTGAAAAATCACATCTAAACCAGCAATTCTGAGTTGGGGAGCTCAGCAGATGTATGAGAGCAGAAGATTTTTTATTGCCTTTTTTCTTTTTCAAGGACAAATTAGTTTATAAACAGTCTTTGGTACTAGATAATAAGAATTTTAAATTTGGATGTTCTGCAAGCATCACCTGGAAAGATCACAAAACAGCAGAATATGTTAGAGAAAAATAGATGTCAGAGATATTCTAGAAACCATTGGCAAACTTAAATAACAATGGACAGGCTAGGTTGCTAGAACATTAAACAATGGCTGGGAAAAGTAACATAACATAGATTAGGAAGACTGTGACTGGCAAAAAATAAGATGGCGTGATGATTTGGACAAGTTCAGATTGTTTCAGCATCGTGATACTCGGAAGCAAAAAACTGGCTGGTGTTGGGGAAGGTCTATGTCCAACAATGGACTTTGAAAAGCTGATAATGATCACTGTATTCTGGAGTTGAACGCCTTGTTTTCTTAAAAATTTCCAGTAGTCATCAGGTCACAGTTGAAATGTTACATGATGTAACTGCAATAGAAAGAAAATATCTCAAATAACGAATTAGAATACATCAGATGCTATCCAAAAGTTTTGCGACTTTGCACAAAAATTGAATGTAGCGAAGACTTTTACCAGTATCCTTCACTAGCGACTGTGCTAACAACAAGCAAGAGAAGGGGCTACTATGAAGGAGACAGTGGAAACTATGGGTTAAAGTAATTCTTTTTCACGATCTTTATTACCCAAAACTTCTAGATAGCACATTTTATCTTCTTTTTTATACACATATATTCTGGCAGCAGCCCCATTTTCTTCAATTGTTCATTCTATATATGTTGTCTAGGCCAAATAATACTTTCACTGGAGATCATTTCAAATGAGAGATTCAATATAATATAACATAACACACTCTATAATCATATACATATATATATATATATGTGTGTGTGTATATATATTATATATATGGCTACTGCAGGAATCGAACATGCAACCGATAAAGTAGCCACTCCAACATAACGTTGCTCTAACGACTGAGCTAAACAGTAATGCAAACGCCCAAATAACTGTTTCAACTCCAAATTCCCATTTTCTTGCTCATTCACGGTCTATATCTACTCTATTCGTTTCCTTTCAATGCAACAGTTGTTATTAAGAAATGGATACATGATCCAACAGAATGATTATAAATTGCATTATATTGAAACTCTTATTTGAAATGATCTCCCATCATTACACGGCTGATGTATCACTTGAATGCTGACAACGTGGATAGAATAAACAATTTAAGAAAATAGTGCTGCTGCAGGAATCGAACCTGCGACCGATAGGGTAGCCGCTTCAACATAAACATAATTATATTTAAGTAAATTCAAGACATAACAGGAGTATATCAGTGAAAGAATTCAGTATATTTTTTATTTTATTTTTTGTTTGTTTCGTTCGTGGACAATCGTTGTTGCAGAAAAAATATGTTGAGTATCATTATTATTGACCCTGACGAGATTCTACACAACATAAGTCAAAAGAGAAATTTCTGTTCAGTTGCAAATAAACGGAATAAAAACAACTGTTTAGTGTTAACGAACATATTAAATATTTTTTTAAAAGAAATGTAATTTCCGATACTATACAGTACACAAACATTACTCACCTAAAAAAAAAACAAAACAGCTGGTTTTTCAACAAAAACTCATGAAGTGACCTTCGTTTTTTTATCAGCTGGAAAAAAATGAAAAAAAAAGACCTTCGTTGTTTTTGTTTGTTTATATTCCTTCATCACTCTGGACAGCTTTTTTCCCTAAGTCTCCGAGCACCTTGAGGTGACAACCGTGACATTGCATTGGTACATTTATTTACAAGTTGAATAGGTTAATGAACATGATGTTACTCAGTCAATTCTATAAAAACATCCAGTTGAAATTCAAAGACTATTTCGGACTATCGAACTTTCTTCTTGCTATTTTCGTTGTGCACACAAGGTTTAGGCCATTACATTCTTCCTCGGGTATACTATCCGTGTGTATTTGAGAGAATAAATGAAAGGGATCTTTTTCCAATGGTGTCAACAAAGTGGCAAACATTTTTTTCGAGTTCGATAGTCTGGAAAACTCCTTGAATGCTCGATAGTCCGAAAAAACTCTTTGAATGTTTATGACTCTTCACAAAATTATAGAAAACCTAACTTCAAGCCGACGTTATACTGATTTCCTTTCGTGGTCTTGATTGTATTTCTCAGCCCGTTGCACTCTTCTAGCCAAAATCTCCTTGAATTTCTCTTCCCGTTCATTTTTTAAATAATCGTCAAGACTTTTCACTCCACCTGCAATTTTATGGGAAGCATCCATTTTATAAAAAGCGAATGTCATTAGAACCGTATAAGCGAGTCCCCCAAGTATAATATAATTCCTCGTACGAAACATTTTCGTTCCTTTTGTGAATCCGCTCTGGCCTGAGCCTTTAATTTCTCGACCTTTCATCATTTTGAGAGGTTTGCTTTCCTTGTAAAAAAACAGATCCCAAAATAAAAGCGAAAATAGACTTCAGTTTCACGTGTTTTTCTTTTTTTACGTGACCTGTTTAGTGAAGATTCACCCAACACCGGTAAGGTAAGATAACTCTGTTTATCTCCCTTAGTTTGAAATATAGTACAATTATTCTTATTGAAAAATCTGTTTTATAAATGATTCACGATAAAAACCATTCAAGTACAATCAGATAGGAAAAAGAATCCTTGAGAGACAGCAATATCAGATTTAGGAGGCTTACTTGGAAGAAATTCTGTTAAAAAACGAATACCGGTGTTAGTAAAAAGTTTATACCTCTGAAATATCAATATTTATGCGTCTAGTGCATAATTTCTCAAAGTGTGGTCCACGGAACACTTGTGATCCATGTGAGCTCACAGAATAAGCACCATTTTGAAATAAGGCAATCCTTCGTTTTGTGAACGCAAAAATTCTAATTATAGTTGAAATTTTGCGTTCACAATACGTAAGATCGCTTAATATTAATATTAATGAATAAATATGAATAAATTCTTAATGATATATAAATTACACGCTGAATTAAATGAATGCTGTGTTTCAATGTTGGATTAGTAGCATTCAATTGTGTTCCCTCGGCTAATAGGGAGGTGATTTTCCCAAAGAATATGTATTTATTTCTAGATAATCAAGCAATTCCGGTAAGAATATAGCATTTTCATTTTTATTAGTCATTTAAATGGTTTGACCAATGTCCATTGTCTCTGACTTTTTGGGTATCAGTTTTGATGGTAGTTAGAATTTTTGCGTTCACAACACAAATGATTGCCTGAAATAAATGTAGTTTCTGAAATCTTGTAATGGCTTATTTTCATTATTATTATCACCTGATCAACATTGAAACTCGTAGGGGTCAACACATATTCCTTGAGAATATTCTGAGAGGGAAAAGTTGTGAGCAACTGATTTCTGCTATTTCTATGATATTAAAAAAAAAACTGTTCTTAATGTCTTAGATGAAGCATTAATAGATGAAGGCCTATACCTTTCCATTTGAAAATGACGTCCATTTCATGTCTATACACACCTAAAACACAGAACTACAATTAGAAAAAATATTCATGCAAATATAATACAACCCAACAAATATGTGGAGCCACAACAGTTCTGAAAGTTGTAACCTATCAATTTTATCATAATAATCTTTGTGCTATCAATAAGGAAAAAATTTTTGAAATCATTTTAACATCAAAGAAAAAAAATGGAAGACAAAAAATAATTTGAAATTGTACTTTGTTTTTATTTCCAAATTATACCTAAGCATTTATTATCTACAAATCTACCTAAGATCATGCAAGGGACATTACCTTAGTTTTCTCCAAGCTGTGTGTGTGTGTGTGCAAGCACACATGTTTTGGCAAACAGTACACAAAGGAAATTAATCCCCCTAGATAACATTTTGTGCAAAGTTCAGTTTGTAATTTGAGTAACTAAATTGATCCCTTATTTTGAGTCAATGCTTGTTTTGTGAAAATCCAGACTTTTTTAGTGATCACCGCCCAACAAAAGGTGAGATGAGTAAGTTATTCATTGATTACCCTATTTTGAAAACCAGGTGCAATAAGCAAGAATGGTGAAGTGAGTGATGCCACTTTGGGTGCTGGTCGCCTTTGAAGTTCAATTCACATTTTGTAAGCCTAGACAATAGAAACTTGTGATATGGGAAGCCTTGACAAGGATAGCTGATGCCATTGCCAGCATAAGAGTACCACTTACTTAATGTTGAAATTTATAATGTATATATAATACCAAACCATTACTTTGTGTCTGTTGATGGCAGACATCCTAATACGTAAATTTAATAATTCATTCAAAAGAGTAACACATGTGTTATTGGAGTAATAAATCGGACTATTTTTCTTTTCATTAAGAGAATTTTGACAATGATAAAGTATTTACATAATTTCTGTATTCTTAATTGATTTCCTCAAAAAAATATCTGTAAATATGAGTGGATCACACCTGGGTGTGTGTCAGGACTAATTATCTAAAAATTTATCTGAAATTATCTAAAAAAAATAGATCTTTTATCAAAAATGATCTTAAAAAAATATCAGCACAAGACTTTGTTGGTCCTGAAATGACCATAGAAAACCCCAAAAGCACTTTTTTGAAAAAACAACTGCTTTTTAGATGGTGCCTAGTGGCGTATCTGTGCAAATCTTCCAGGTCGTAGCTCTAAAAATGTGACCAGGAGTGCCCAGAGACATACCAACACACATGCATACACATCGGCATTCATGAAGACACAGACACAAATAGAGAAGAATTTGTAGCCCACTTGGCTGGTTGGTCAGGCCGTATGTCAAGCTATGGTGATTTGATAAATAGCAAACAGGTTTGTTTGGTCACTCAGTAGAAGCCATCATATGAACAATGTCTTTTGGCAGCATGTTGTGTTGGGGGTGGTCAATCAATAAGTTACTTCTCTTGTATTTTTTTGAACAGTGATCACCAAGAAAGTTTGAATTTCAAAGAACAAAAGTAACACCAATCATGTGATCAGTTTAGCAAATACTCACATTGCAGATTGAAACCCCCATTAAAAACCTATCAAGTAGGAAAATTTTCAAAATTAGAAAAAGAAGTTTTTTGTAGACACAGTAATGAGTAAATGTTCAAATCTTCAACCCAGTGACTCCACTGTAAGCCTATGACATACATACAAAGTTAGCTGGACCAACTGAAAAACTGAGAAAAACTTATATTGTCAGTTATGGTTGACAGTTTCGAACTAACAGAACTGCTGACAGAGGCCAGACCGACACTAAAAAGAAAAAAACGTTTGAAGGCCAAAAAAATTATCAAGAGAATATTGTCCAATCAGACAGTGGCTACTACTTTACTGCTGAATAACTTGGATTTCAAGATATGATAATTATAGTTGTTTCCTAACAAACCTGAATATTTCCCAGCATTCCTTTCTTTCTTTTCACTTTCTCTCTGGTAAGGCTCTTTTCTCCGTCAAACATCAACAGTTTTTCCCTTCATTATTTTTCGTCTTTTGTTCTCTCTCTTGTCCTCATGAAAAAGAAGGAGACTTGATCTATTTTCTTTCTCCTTTTTGTCAGCCAGGCTATTGGCAAAGTATTCTTGTATGGACAAGTATCTGAAAAAATCTTTCCTTCGACTATTATATTAACAATCTGAAAACCTGTCCTATGGTCGAGATTTTCCAGCTAGTTCCTGGAAAAGGTATAGATGGGGACTGTGGTCACCATCGGAAATCAAAATTGTTTTTTTTCTCGGGGTAATTTTGAATTTACTCATCGGGCTACATTACACTGTTTTGGTGACTTATTGGTTACATACAGACAAACTGAACCAGACTTTTAGTATTAGATAGATAGATGGATAAAAATCGGATCATTATTATCGGGAGGGCAAACACAGACTCCATACTATTATTTTATTTAATCTTTATGCAAAAAAACATGCTGTAGGGTCTCATTAGAGCACAAAGAAAATATAGTGGCCATATCTCTAGCTGTCCATTAATTATAATTAAGTACTAGTCCATGACCAGTTGCTTCATTGCTTCACTAACAACTATCATAAGTGTGATGGTTGCTACTAATATCATAAGTGTTAAAGACATGGTAGGAAGGGAGAAGGAGAAAAAAAAAGTCAAGTAGTTTAATGAGAGAGTAGGAATTGAGAGGGGAAAAAGAAAGGTGATTTAATAAAAGTGTAAGAAGGGAGAGAGAAGTTGGTTTAATAAGAGGGTGAGAAGGGACGGGGAGAAAAATTACATAGTTTGATAAAAGAGTAAGAAGGGAGAGGTGTTAATATTTACTAGGAATACTATAAAAGTGACAGACAGGGTTCTTATCATATACATATATATATATATATATATATATATATATATATATATACATATTCATATATATATATATATATATATATATATATATATAAACATATTCATATATATATATATATATATATACATATTCATATATATATATATATATATATACATATTCATATATATATATATATATATATATACATATTCATATATATATATATATATATATATATATATATATACATATTCATATATATATATATATATATATATATATATATATACATATTCATATATATATATATATATATATATATATACATATCATATATATATATATATATATATATATATATATATATACATTATTCATATATATATATATATATATATATACATATTCATATATATATATATATATATATATATATACATATTCAGTATATATATATATATATATATACATATACATATTCACATATATATATATATACATATACATATTCATATATATATATATATATATACATATTCATATATATATATATATATATACATATACATATTCATATATATATATATATATATATATATATATATACATATACATATTCATATATATATGTATATATATATATATATGTATACATATATATATACATATATATATGTATATATATACCATATATATATATACATATATATATATATATATATATATATATATGCATATATATATATATATATATATATATATATATATATATATATGATTAAGACTCGTAGTGTTGCATTTGATACTCCACTCCTCGAAATTGTTGTCATAGTCTTTTGAGGATTTTTGCTTCAATTAAAATAGCAATCATGGTTATAGGTCAGTGGTTCTCATGTATTGTAACATTATGTTAGTTTCTAACTAATGCATTATTCACTACTAAACAGTTGAACCTTACACACTATAAGTTTCTTTCAAGGATGAGTTGACCCGAGGATGAATATTGGATAGGTGGTTCTTATCTCTGGTGACCTCTCATGGCCAATCTAGGATTAGGTCAATTTTGGCATTTTCAAATCTCAGGTAGATGACTACACTCTACAATATGCAAATTTGGGGTACAAGGGTAACTTGACCCAAGGATGAACAAAGATTTGGCGGTTCTGACCTCTGGTGACCCCATAAGGTTCTATTCAGGGTCAGGTCAATTTGGGCATTTTCAACTGCAACCTACAGGGGGGCTACAAATTTCTCTTCGATAT
>OY735241.1:12177431-12306341 GCA_963457665.1 Thysanoteuthis rhombus | reverse complement strand
GACCTCTCATGATCAATCTAGGATTAGGGTCAATTTTTGGCATTTTCAAATCTCAGATAGATGACTACACTCTACAATATGCAAATTTGGGTACAAGGGTAACTTGACCCAAGGGATGAACAAAGATTTGGCGGTTCTGACCTCTGGTGACCCCATAAGGTCTATTCAGGGTCAGGTCAATTTGGGCATTTTCAACTGTAACCTACAGGCTACAAATTTGTATATTGTCTCTCTTCGACATATATTCAATCCTGCTGTGAAGCCCATCTTTCTTTTTGCCCTCTCTTTGAAACGTGATTCAAGCATCCAGTAGTCAAGCCAATCTCTCTCTTTTTCCCCTTTTATTTGATATGGGATAAATTTAAGCATAGTTTTTTTTTTAATTCAAGAATTCTCTCATGTGAACCTTACTGGAACAGAAACAATTGACTTAATTTTTATTTGTTCAATCCAGTGTTCACAAATCTTTTTGGCCTACCATCCCTTTCAGAGCACATATTTCAAGTAAAGTCAGTCAAAAATATACTTTGAAAATTGAATGTTAATTTAACATTTATCTTTTAACCTAATATAATTGTACAACAGTATCTGAAAGTACTGGATCATTTGATGTTAAAAATAAATAATATGGAGGATGGGCTTGGTGTAATGAGACTAATTTTTCCATTTTCCATCTCTGCCCACCCCCACTAACCCTAGTCTTCCAACACCCTCCTACTAACCCCTTGCCTTTTCAGTGCCAATTTCGAATCTTCCAGTGCCCCTAAGGGGGCAGTAGCACCCACTCTAGGAATCGCTGGTTTAATCTAAAGATCTGTTGCACCTTTAATAATATGATCACACTGCTAATAAAATATATGGCAATATACAGCATAAATTACACTCACTAAGTAGTAATAATTATGAAGAATGGAGTCAGTGAAGATGGTTTATGATACTATATATGTAGTAACTACAATTAATTCAATATCAATATAGTTTTGATACCTAAACTTAAATCAAGACGATACAATAATAATGTTGTCTCAAAAATTGAAATACAAAGTTTAAACTACAACAATCCCAATATCAAAAAAATATATAAATAAAAAACAATGATAATAACTGTAGTTGTAATTAAGAATTAATCTTAACTAAACAATAACATATGCAAATGTATAAAAAATAATTATAATCAAAATCTGAAGATAATCAAATGAAACACCCAAATATCGTACACTACAGTAACTGACCCCGCCTTGTGACCCATACAACAAAGTACGCCTATAAAGTACTACACCTTATACGATATCTGCTACCACCACATTATACAATGAGCCAAAAAAACGAAACACATAGAATACATTATACTGATTCCATTTCGGCTTAGAACCCTGTTTTTCAGTGCACCAAAACCAGGAACTGATCAATCCATTCTCCTAATGGAATGTGTTAGACACACATTGAAACACAGTTTCATTTTTTTCCCAAGTTTTTCGTCTTTTATAACCTTTGCTCTGACAAAATCTCAAAGCGTAGTCTTAACAAATGAAGAGTCATTGGCACTCTTACTGGTGATTTTTGGAAAAATTGATACTACCAAAATTTTACATAACTGTTCACCAATGGAAATAAACACTTCCTCAATTTAATGGTTAATTATTCCAATTATATATATATATATATATATATTTATAGATATAGATATAGATATAGATATATGTGTATATATCATTCATGAGAGAGAAAAAGAAAGACATAATCATCTACAAAAAGACGAAAAGAAAGATAGGCGGGTTGTAATTAAAGAATTCAAATTAATACCACAATTTACAAATACGCACACAAAGCCCCCATGTGCCCAGGCACTTGGACTTATATGCGTGTATATTTATTATACAAATTTAGAACTGTTTATCTCTGTGTTTGTAGATTGGAATTCAAGCAATGTTTTTCCGATATAATTTTCTTGTCCAGCAAGGAGTGGTTAGTTGGTTCATTTTATCACATTCAACAATACAGCTGGAGGTGAGGAGTGGTGTAATGGTTACCAGCATGGAACCCAGGATCCGTGAACCAAGTTTGATTTGCTAATGTTCACTTGACACTTATGCTCTTAGGAGAGGCATAAATCCATTTCTTTCTCCAGCTATTTATTTACAGCTAAATCCTTTCAGCCTTGTAAGATGGTCCATCTTGGGTGTGTGGTAAGCAACTGTATCTCATAATACCAATTTGCAACTAAAATCGCAATTGCCCCTATGATCTACAAGTAGTCAACAAAAAAAAATTCAGTTGTCAGGATAACACAAATTTCATCAGATTTTGATCAGTAATGTTGTATCAAGTCATTTTTAACCATCATCAACCTATTCCAGTGGTCTTCAAATTTTAACTACTCTTTTCAATCATTAAAAATCTTTGGAAAACCTTCCAAAAAACAATTTTCTCCTCCAATCATATCTACGAACATGAATCATCTGAATGTGTATAAATAGGGACACCAGACTCACAGTGGGGATAGCTGACCCCTATCTTTCTTAGCATGGGGTCTGTGGAGGCAGCTGTGTGCCCTATACAAAAAAAAAGGAAGTGTAAGATATAATGAGTCAAATATTTATCACTAATCACCAACTGAATCAAAAAATTCCTTCCAAAATCCAAACTTTATTATTTAAATCTGTAAAGCAGCAAATATCTGTGTTTTGTCAAAAAAATCATCAATTTTTTCTTTTGATCTTCATTCGAAAACCAGTACCTAAATAAGGGGCTTATGAGCCATAGGATACGACAAAATATTTTTGCATGAACCCAATCGAAAAGTCACTTATCCGGTTGTGGACAACCCAGTGTTGCTAAATTAACCACATTTCAGCAAACTGTGGCCAAATCTTTTTCCCTAATTTATCTGATAAAAAATTACGATAGTCAAAAATCTGTCCAATTTTTTAAAAAAGTAATTTCGATAAAAGTGAACATTTCATTCTCATTGATGATTTGTTCTGGAATCTCAGTTATTTTATTTGATAAGTGGACTTTCAATAAGTATGTAAAACATTTTAGCAAGGGGATTTGGGAAGTGAAAACTTTAGCCATCACAATAAAAATGTATCCCATAAAATGCCCTTTCTGGAATAGCAGCCCCAAATTACTTCCAGTGCCCCTATGTATAAATCCTGATAGAAAGTACACACTCAAATGGAAAAGTAAGAATGAAAGCTTATTAAAGTAAAATAGTCACATGAATAATTACTGATTGAACAGTATTTGTGTCACATAAATAACCACAATGTTTTTAATTTTAATGTAACTGTTAAAGATGAATAATTGGAAATTTGTTAAGAGTCATAATGTGTATAGAATATCATAAACAATTAATAACCCTGCAAGACAAATAAAACACAAAGCTCTGTGTGTGAGTATGTGAAAATATCACTTTGTTATGCAGAACCCCCGAAGTTTCGAGGAACACAGTTTGAATACCACTGTACAATACTGTGTATGTATGTATGTGTGTGTGTGTGTGTGTGTGTGTGTGTGTGTGTGTGTGTGTGTGTGTGTGTGTGTGCTTAGTTGAGCCAAAATATTCTCATATAAAAGCCATTGTCACTTTTTTGGTTTGCTTCGTTTGTCTATCCGGTCATGTTAAACCAATTAACCATGTGAAGCAGTTCATCTTGGGTGTTGGGATAGCACCTTGGCCCCTCCAAAATACCACTGCTATAAACAATGGTTGGGTTCCCATGGATTGTTTAAAAAATAGAGACAAACTCATTGCCTTATGAGTACATTACGTAAGAGCAGCAGAGCTGATATATATATATATATATATATATATATATATATATATTAAGAAACAGATATATAATCCAACTAAAATAATTAAAAATGTGTTATATTACTTTGAAACTATATTTGACCTATCAATACACAGTGAAAAGATCATTTGGCCTAGACAGCGTAAATAGAATAAACTATGAAAAAAAATGGATTTCTGCAGGAATTGAACCTATGACCGATGGACAGCCACTTTAACAAAGCATTTCATTTACTCTATATGATATAATTGTCCATGTTGAGAAACAAATTGCAGAAATGACCAAGGAATGAACAATGAGAGGATTTGGACGTATAACAGTTATTTGGGCCTCCGTCTCACTGTTTAGCTCAATGGTGAAAGTGGGGCTTTCGGTCGCAGATTCAGTTCCTGTAACTGCCCATTTATGCTATCAAGGCATGATACATTAACGGGGGGGGGGGTCATTTTGAAGTAATATAACATATTTTTAGATATGTACATATATGTATATAGACATGTGTACATACACGTGGTATGTGTATATGTGTAACATCAAAGCTACTAACATAACCCAGCTAGTGCTGACAATTTGCTAACACTTGATTTTAGATATTTTGAATTGTTGCTATCTCCCACACAGTGTAATATTGATAATTCTGAAGTAATGTCTACATTTGATCACGGTCAACCTAAATTGGTTCATCTGATCATAGAGTAATCCGTCGCAAGTAATCTCTCCCAAAAGAATCTGTTCAGACATTTTAAAATTTTATTTTGATATCCAGAATAACAATTTTAGTGTAATAGATTTCCGGAGAGACTTATTAACAAACATGTTTTTTTCTAGACATTTCCCAATTTGAAATTTATGGAGAAACAGGTCTGACAAGTGAATCGATAGAAACTCTCTCGTGACCAATATCTTTTGGAAAGATGCCTTGTGCGGATGATGAATTAAAAAGTTGGAGAAAGCGGTGATCAAGGAATAAATTATATCTCTCATCCTTTTTTAGGTGGTGATCACAAAAAAAGTCTGAATTAAAAAAACAAAAACAAGGGTGAATGCAGGCTTGAACTGGGGATCAATTTAGTGTAAACTTACATTGTAAGTTGTATCTCCCATGAAAAAACTAAAAATATTTCCTGTTGACATGATAAAGAGTTATTGCTGCAATTTTCAGCTTCTAACTCCATTAATACGGCCTGTATATACAATTCATACATACATACATAGGAAGCCAGACCAGCTTAAAAAATGAAGGAATCTAGGGTGTCACTTTTGGTTTGATGGTTCCTGATTAGCACATATTGTATCAGAGCAGGCCCAGACAATATGAAATGTTAAAGTGACACAAATACACATTGAAAAGCAATTTTAATAACATAAATTTCTAAAGACATGAAATATGCTTTGTGTATCTGTGTTATTTGATTTTCCCAATTTAACCAGTATGGACTGGGATATTTTATGTGGGGAAATATCTTGTCAACCTCTCTAGGAGAATCATTATTTTCCCTGCCTTCATTACCATCAATGGAGTGTCTTGAATCACTATCTAATTCACTTGCAGGGTGAAAAGACTCGGGACAAAGAAATATCTCGTCAGCTGCTCCGGGATAATCACTGTTCCAACTGCTTTCATTGCCATCTGCAAATTGTCTTGAATCCCAATCCGATTAACTGCTAGAGTAAGAAGACCCAAGATGAAGAAACTTCTTGCAAGATATCTCATCAGCTTCTCGAGAACATTTATTGCTTCCTATGCCTTCATCACCATTGAGAGATTGTCTTAAATCACAATATAATTCATGCTAGAGAAGACCCCAGACAAAGAAATTTCTTGCAAGATATCTCATCAGCTGCTTTAAAACAATCATTGCTTTCACTGCCTGCATCACCATTTATGAATGGTCTAGAATCACTATCTGATTCACTGCCTGAGCAAGAAGACCAAAGAACAAAGGAATTTCTCACAAGATATCTTATCAGCTGATGCAGAACAATTATTGTGTCTACTGCCTTTATTGACATTTACAGATTATCTTGAATCTCTATCAAATTAACTGCTGGCATGAGAAGACCCAGAACTGAAAATATTTCTTATCTTGTCAACTGCTCGAATAACAAAGAAATTTTTTGTTGAATATCTTGTCAGATACTCCTACGTAGAAAGTGCAATTGGATTGGAGTGGTCAGTAACAGTGCAGATAGTGGAAACAGTGACCCGAGTTCAAACTTTGGTTGGGGCTGTTTATGTACACCCTACATTGATACCCTTCGAAAAGGCATAAATCCATCATCTCCCCAGTTGTGGATAAAATATCAGGGCAAATTGGGCTCTCTAGCCTTGGGAAGGCAACCAGTCTAGGACAAGTACAACTCCAATTCCAAAACTAGGGAGTAGAGCCCTGTTATGGCAGTTTGCTGACCAACTTGATATCCTTCTGGCAACTACTGCGGTGAAGCTAATGCCAAGCATATTGCTCTCAGCTTTCCTCTGGACTACCCAAGCAAGGTCGAGAAGGGGATTTTGACAACCGAGCCTCTCAGGATCTCTGGCACCATTACTGATTCAATACTTACATACAACCTTTGATAAAGTTAATTTTCATTGTAAAAATGCTTGAATTAGAACTTATTGGCTTGTTTTCAACACTTGATAGTAACCTGTGAATAAACTTGCTACTTACTGATACCCCTGGAAAAATATGTTTTTTTTATGTAAAAATGCTTGATTTAGACCTGTTTTTTTAATGTTTTTTCTACATTTTTCTCTATTGTCTGTAGAGACGGAACAGAGGTCACTCCTACATGGTTAAATTTGTTCTCAATGGAAACATTGAGGATTGATTCCTCTACCAATTTTCTATCTTAAGATGAAGAGAGAAGGGTCTTTGGAGTTCTTGGAAGTTAACAAAATATTTCTATTTTAGTCCGGGTTGTCATAGTGCCATAATTTGGAATTTCCCCTTTGGCTGTGGGTAACAGGTTTATATTCGAAACTTTCTAGCAGACTTTACTTTCAATGTGGAGTTTTATGTTACCAAATTCCCTGTAGAACTTCTTCTTTTCTTCCATCTTTCTTTCCTTCTTTCTGTATTTACCCCTCCTTTCTTCCTACTCAGAATTGGTACTTTCAGTCTTGTTTGGTAATTTTTACCTTTCTTTAATGATTTTTAGGAAGGAGAAGAAAAAGAAAGGGGGATGGGTGTGGGTTAGGTGGAGAAGACAGAAAAAAAAAGAAAGTAAACAATCAAGTAGTAAAAAGAAAGAGAGAAAGAAAGAAATTCAGGATGGATGAAAAAAATTCCAAGAAAGCAAGAAAGAAAGAAGGAAAAAAAGAAAGAGAGGAAGAAGAAGATAAAATTGAAAAGACCAAGGATAAGAAAAGTAGGAAATTATAATCAAGAGGAAAAAAAAACAACAAAAAACAGGAAAAAGTTTTGAAAAAAAGATAATAGGAGATGGGGTAGAAGGGATTTTTTTTCAAATAAAAGAAAAGAAAAAAAAGTTTAATGAATGAAATTAACGAAAGCATCAGCAAGATAAAATGAAGGAAGATTGAAATGGAAGAAGAAAATAAAGAAAAATTGAAAAGAAAATAGTTCGGGTGAATTAAAGGAAAGAAGACAGAAAAAAGAGGAAAAGAAATATTTGAAAAATACTAAGAAAGAAAAATCAAGGAATGAAGAAAAGAAGGAAAAAAATCATTCGATACAAATAAGAAAAAGCAGTAGCAAAAAGTAAATAGAATCAATGTATAATAGAAAATGAACGAAAACAAGGAGAAAAAGAAAGAAAAAACTTAGAACAGAAATAAGAGAAAAAGGAGAAAAAAGAAGAAAACAGAAGAAAGAGAGGAAGGATGAAGAGAGAAGAAAAACAAAAGAAAGAGAGAAAGGAAGAAACAAAAGATAGAGAGGGGGAAATAGTAAGATAAGACCATTCCCCATGTATACAAGATCTATTGTTGTCTGTATTCCTTGGGAAGACTCCAAACTACCCTACAAAAAAACAGTTGGGGGTGGAGATATAAACAGTTCTCATTTCAGTCAGCCTACTGATTACTGACCATCAATTCCTCACTCCTATATTTGGCCATTTTCTGGGCAGCTTCTTGGAGTCTCTGAACCTGTTCAGCAGGAGTTGGGGGTGCTGAGTTGAAGAATTAAGTGGCTTTCTGGTAATATATAATTATTCTGGAACTTTTTCCCCCAAACACAGGATGTGGTCAGTTGAAAGAACTAGTTGGTTGAGGGCAAGATTTTTGAGGAAGGAAAAAGAAAAGTTTCTTTTTTTTTGCAGGACTATTTTTGATACTTCATTTCCTGCTGGAACAAAGTATTTTTATTTTCTGGAAATGAAAATATGAAAAATAATTTTAATTGGGCAATTTGTTACTGGCCTAACATTTGAGATATGTTTAAAAACTAAATAAATAAGCCGGAAAGTTTTATTACAGTTTACGTTGGCTTTACATTTCCAAAATTTATGTTTAATAAACATCTATCCATATACATACACACATATGTGTGTGCATATCCATGTGCGCGTGCACACACACACACACACACACACACACACACACACACACACATACACCTATGAAATAAATCCATTGCATTTCAGGAGTGGCTTTATATTATTGATATATTATTCTATCATGTTATACTGCTTGCCTGATTTGTACCACATATACTGTGTATATATATGTGTATATATATATATATATATATATATATATATATATATGTATGTATATGTATATATATATACACACACACACACACACACACACACACACATATATATATATATATATATATATATATATATATATGTATATATGTGGGACTATCAACTATGTAATGACAGGGGAAATTCTCAAATAAGTTTCTGTATAATATAATGCAATTTATGATTTATTCTGTCAGACCAAATGTGTCCATTTCTTAATACATATCAGTCACATTGAAAGAGACGAATAGACCAAAAATAAACGAGATGAGAGTTTGATATATATGTATGTACATACATACATACACACAATACAAATCAGAAATACAATAATGCAATATCTGATGTGTGATAAGTAAATTTCATAAAGTGGTCGATACATTCAACATTAAACATTAAGTTGCATTAGAGAAATGATCAAAATATGACAAAAAAAGGATTTGCTGCAAAAACATGTTTGTTTCTGCCCATTTTGGGCATCTTCTTGAGAAACATAAATGCATTTGTGTAGTGAATCCTTTATTTCATCATATATATATATATATATATATATATATAGTGGTGATATATATATATGGTGGTAGTGATTTGATGATGTGAAAAGCAAAAAAAATTTTTTCATTTTCTCAGGGACAGGCTTGATGCATTTCATTGGTTCCACCAGCTTTTCCAAAAGCATAAAGCAACGAAGAAAACACATAACTCTCCTCATTCCCTTTCTTCACTCAGACATGTGAACAGAAATGCATTTGTTGCAACAGTTTTCTGCATCGGTTTGTACTTTTGAAAACCAGCAAAATACATCAAGCCTCTCCTGGTGATAATAAAAACTTTTGAGATGTAACACACTTGTTATACAAATGTGTATCAAGAAACGGATATACGATCTGATAGAATGATCATAAATTGCATAATATTATATTGAAACTCCTGTTTGAAATGATTTCCCGTCATTACAACATATATAGAAAAAAATTTTTAAAAAGGCTACTGCAGGAAAACATATATATATATATATATATATGATAATAATTATAAATGGTTTATATTAATTTGATACTCCACTTAAAATGATCTCCTGTTATTACCCAGTGAATGTATCATTTGGCCTTGACAGCATAAATAGAATAAACAATTGAAGAAAATAGGGCAGCTGCAGGGAATCCATTCTGTTTACGCTCTCTTGACTAAATCATTTTTTTCCTTAGAAATGCCCTCAATAATCATCCTGCGTCAAATTTCACAGGCAGCTATTCAATCTTAGAATATTTTTTTTAAATACCATATTGTCAGCAATTTCTAGCAATTTTTCAAGTCTTATCTAGAAATTTTTAGCCATTCAAATGGTCAGAAAATGGCACACAATGAGTATGGTGCAATTTAGTATTTTTTGACTCTTCGTCAAGATTGATTTTTTATGAAAAAATTTTTCAAGATGGAAAGACTGCCTGAACGCCCCTAAATTTTTGACCTGGCTCCATTACTGATTGGGTAACTAACTGGACCTGTTTTTCTGGCTTTTTTTTTTGTCTGGAATAATTATCTCATATAAAATCAAATATATCCATGAATTTTTACTACGGACAATAACTAGTTTTATTGTTAAGGGAAAAACTTTTCAAGTCAATAATATTTTGTAATTTGCCTGGATTCTTAAGACATGGATAGGTAATGAAGAATTTTGATCTTTCAATCACCCCACCCCCAAAGTATATAATGTCCAATTCCAGGGAACTGTTCCCCAGGCTGCACCTCCCTACTACACTTAAAGGGCTTGGGTTAAGATCATTGCCTTATGACTGAGGTATTTCAAAAAAAGGAAGTGCCAGAGGAAGTGAACAACTTCTACCATTCACATGCAAGAGCATCCCCACCCTTAGTTTAGCAAGAGATTTAGGGGCCCAGGGGCTTGGCTCCTGGAGGGGCCCACTCCAACTTGAGATTTGATGAAAAAGGAAATTTTATAATAAATTGACAGGTAATATCACTCAAGTGATGTATAATCAGCTACCATAGATAATCAGTATCCACTGATTAACCTTCAATTTTGAATGAAAAATGCACGATTTGTGAATACTACATATCTCATTTTTTGAACAGATTGGCACCTCCGAAATATTTGCAGTGAGTTGGAAAATGTGAATTTTAATGTCAGTCTTGCTAAGAAGTAAACATTATTCGTCCTCAAATGTTCGCTAGCTATGAATGATTGAGTGTAGTGAAGTACTATTACAATGGAAACAATGTAGACAGTCATTGTCAGCAGCGTAATTGACTATAAGTAAAGTGTAGGGAAGGGAAAAGTCAATGAGTTAGTTCAGTGGTTTCTTTGGAACTTTGAAACCTCAAGGAACCCTTCTAAAAGAAATATTCTGGTGGACCCCTATCTTTAGCATTTCGTTTCTAAACTGTAATTAATGAACTGCGATAATAAGCTATTTTGACCTTTAAAAATCACGTTTATTTTAAATCAATTGTATCTATTTGAATTTTGATATATGGTACAGATTGTTATACAAAAATAATGTTCTTTGATAGCTGTGCGATGGATGATATTATTTCTCTGCCACAAAATTTGCAATGTCAGATTTAGAGGGAAACTGCTGCAGCCCACAGTGGTTATTTGTCAGAAACCCAAGGGCCAATGGACTCTAATTTCAAAACCATTGACTTAGTTGAATGAATGAATGGAAATAAATGAAAAATATACAAATGAATAAATACACTGACAGGATTTGAACATGCATCTCTGATTTTCCATAGCTTTGATCAGTAAAATGCTATCTCAGTTAGACAGGCTCCCAAGGGAAAGGGATTTGAGCTCTAATCTCATTGGAAGTTTATTAACTAGGTTAGCCTTACTGTTAAAAAAATGACAGCAATATTCAAGTAATTTTGTAATTGCAACTATGTAAAAGTTCCAGATTAGAAAGAGAGGGTGTGAAGCTATTTTGATTGAGAAATTGCTCAGAATTCAAATATTATGGTACACAATCATCTTTCTCTTACAAATAACAACATAATGAAAGTTTCTTTGATGAAGTAACTCATGTGTGAAATATTTAGTTATTTCCTATGGACAGCCTAAGCAAGCAATCAACACATGGTTTGTATTATAAGAGGTTGATTTTTTTACTAGTATTTTTCATTTCAATTATAGTTGCTTTTCATCCCAACTACTCGAACCAGATTAGAAATAAAGATTAAATCTTTCATTGAAATTCACATCCCTTTTTTTCTTGTAAAGCTTGTCTTAGTGTGTCAGCTGCTCTGCTTCTTGAGCTTCAGAAGCCAATAGTTTCAGAAGATCAAATTTAGCCATATAGCTTTATTATTTATTTTCCCTGAATGATTGATGATGCCATCTTTGATATTTGCTGATATACACTAGTAGCATGGCTGTCTTATGACATGGGCACACTGGGAAGTTGCTCAAGGGTCTAATGATTTTAGGGGCCCTGAAATTCAATTTGGAAAATGGAAATCAAGGTTCATATTCTTCAGAAATTGAGAACCTTCTCTAAGCCTATGTTTCCATTCATGTTTAAATTAGTACTTGGCCCTTTGTTAAATGTTTATATCAAACCAGAGTTGACATTTCAGCCCAGGGGTCAATTCCCTCTTATACAAGACAGCTCTAATTAGTAGTATTAGTAATAATATCAAATCACCGTGGCCCCCACAAATTACCCAACCAAGTTGGCTATAGATTCTTCTCTTTTTGAGTGCCTGTATCTATCTATATATCTATCTATCTATCTATCTATCTATCTATCTATCTATGTCTATGTGTGTGTCCAGGCACTCTTGGTCACTTGGGGGGGGGGGCTACAGTCATGACAATTTGCATGAGAACACTACTAGACAGCATCTAAAAACTTTTTGTTTGTTTTTTTTATAAAAAGCACCTTTTGGGGTTTCCATGGTTGTTTTTGAACATCGGTTTGGGGTAGGAGCTGCTAAATTGAGTGTGAAACCACCTTAAGGGGGCTCTACCCCCTGATTTTGAAATCAGAGTTTCCTCCCCAAGACTAGAGAGCCCAACCTGCCCCACTATTTTTCTTTTAACTAGAGAGAGAAGATATGGATCCATGCCTTTCCCAGTGGATTTAGAGTAAAGTGAACATAAACAGCTCCAACCAGAGTTTGAATTTAGATTGCTGATTAATTATCTGAACTGTTATGAACTATGCCAATCATACTCCCAATGAACTGATGATCTTTTTATGAGTAATGGAATCTGGGCAACACCAGGTTACCCAGCTAGTTTAAATTACTCTGATGGATAAATAAATCAATCCAGGGTATATGTTCAGCTTTATATGTGTTGCACAATAAACACAATTTTTTTTCCCTTATCAGCATTTAAAAGGGTTGGTTAAGGAATCCTTTACATTGAAGGTTTTGACAAACTCTTTTCTATGCCCCCCTCCCCCTCCCTGTGTTCTTGTCTCTGATTTTCATCTCTTCACTGATTGGATAAGAATTTCACTTAGAAACCAGTTTGCATACAGTAAAAGTATAGCTTAGGCAGCAAAGGCTCTATCTTTTTATCTTTCTTTCTTTCCTTTTCTTTTCTTTCTTTTTCTTTTCTTCCTTTCTTTCTTCTTTTCTTTCCCTCTTTCTCCCTTTCTTTCTTTCTCTCTTCTTTTTTTTGCTTTCGTTTTTTCTTATTTGTATATCCTGTTGGTATCTATCTCAGCCTTTTCTTTCTCCTGCTTTTCTTTTTTTTTCTTTTTATATATTTCTTTCTTTCTTTTGTATCCTCTGCTCTTTCCTTCTTTTCTTTCTTTAATTTTTTTCTTTCTTTGATTTTTTCTTTCTTTCTTTCTTTCTTTCTTTCCTCTCCTTTTATTTTGTTCTTTCCTTCTTTCTTTCCCCTTTCTTCCCTTCTTTCTTCTTTCCATTCTTTCTACCTTCCTCCCTTCTTTCTTTCTTTCTTTCTTTCTTTCTTTTTTAATTTCTTAATTTGTATATTCTGTTAATATCTATCTCTGCCTTTTCTTTCTCCTGCTTTTCTTTTTTCCTTTTTCTCTTGATATTTTTCTTTCTTTCTTTTGTATCCTCTGCTCTCTTTTTTCTTTCTTTCTTTAATTTTTCTTCCTCTCTTTCTTTCTTGCATCCTTATCCTTTTATTTCCTTCATTCTTTCTTTCTTTCATCCTTTCTACCTTCCCCCCTTACTTTCTTTCTTTCTTTCTACTGTCCTCCCTTTTTTTCTCTCTTTCTTTCTACCTTCCCCCCTTTCCTTTCTCTCTTTCTATCTTCTTGGTACAAAAGTACACCTTATGCAGCAACGACTCAACAAAAGATTAGTTATCCTAGTTCCAAGTTATGTAACCAGAGTAATCTTAACATGATGACAAATACCAAATTCGAGAACATTCCTATTAAGGGTTCATATTTCTGTCTCGTGGTATTTTAAGCATAGATATTTTCATCCTATTTACAATACGCAAATCACATTGTAAATAGAATACACATTTTTTTATCAGATATTTAAGACATATCAATTTGTGTATATATCAACAGATCATTATATTAAAACGAGAACAACCTTTTGAAGGCTTGTATTCATTCTAGACTGTTATATTCCATTCAAGCTGTCCATTGTTAGCAAAGGAACTGACTAAAATCCAATCAATATGGCACGGATTTTCAAGAAAAATGGTCAAAAAAGGCTAAAAATGTAAGAAAGATTCTACGATTAAAGGGCCAGAGAGTCGGAGTTTGATACAGTCTAATAAGAAACTACAGCAAATTACCAAATACTGCCCTCATCTCCAATTTCTGCATCTTTCAACATCTAGAGTACATTGAGCACATAACACGACTGGAAAATCCTCCATTGCAAAAAAACAGCTGCTTAGAATAGATGTAAAAATATATTATCAGGACTTCTTGAAGAAAGACAAAAAACAAACATCACTATTTTTATTATTATTTGGACTATCCTCATCTTGGTTGTTTTTCATACAACATTTCAGGTGTTGTACTCTATGCCCTTCATCAGGTATCATCTGGTAGGTGTGGGGAAGTAATGAACTGAACCCTTTATTTAACTGATGGGGATATATTGACCACACTCCCCTCTTAGAAGTAGTATTTTCAAATTATTATTATCTCACACTGGGATTGAACCTAGAATCATTAGATTACTTGCAGTAATTCTGTCTGATTCTGTAACCACTATGCTATGTGTCCATATTGTATGAAAAACAACCAAGATGAGGATAGTCTGAATAATGATAAAAATAATAATAATACCTCATCTCAAAAATTCAGAGAAACACAAACATCTCTGTCAACAATACAACTCCAACATGAGATGCAAATGAAGCTTAGTTCACCTCTGATGACCAAATTATATGGAGTCTTGGAGAGGCACCTTCCGAATTCCAGCAATTCAAAAAGAGTAAAGATGATGATGGGGATGAGGATGATAGATATGACCAATCACTGTGGTCAAGTGGTAGAGTGCTCACCTCCAGTTCAGTGGTTCAATCTACTGCTGAGTTATACTAAAGATTTCAAAATTGATACTCAATGTTTTGCTAAGGACTCAGCTCAAAGGACTAGGATCTGGGAACTTCTCCCCCAAACTAAACAAGTTACATCCAAATCATGTTGATTACACCAGTAAGATCATCAAAGTTAAGCAACATAAAGCCTCATCAGTACCAAGATGGGTGACCAATAAGGAAAATCAAATGCTGTAAGCTGAATGAATCTTCAACATACCCGGCAAGCCAGAAGTGGGTCTTATAGTAACAATTGTCCATGTGTATCTAACCATGTGACACTTTCAATGAGGCTATAAGCAAAGAACAATGATACATGCATAAATAAAACAACCATATTTCACTTTACGCCAATGATTTTATAATGTGTGTAATTATATATACTATAAAGACCCATTGCTGTGGCCATGGTATACTGAAAGCTATGTTTGGTGTTAGTATGTTTAAATTAAGAGGTTAACACAGGGTATTGTTAACTAAAATTGTGTTCATTTTGGGTAAAAAAAACCCAAAAAACAGAGATAGTAGTAGCAGCAGCAGTAGTTGTCGTAGCTGTAGAAGTAGTAGTAGCAGTGGTTGGTTGCAAAATCAGCAGCAGCCAATGAACAGGAAGAGTAGAAGCAGTAGTAGTAGTTGTAGTTATATTATCAACAGCCTAATTGACACACGTTCACACGCAGCAGAGCATCATTTTTTTGTTTATGTGCTCACAATACCCCCTTCCTCTCTTTCTGTTTGTTGTCACAGACAGACTGACAGTTCACAAATTATACTAAGGATAATAGCTCTATCCTGTCAGTGATACTCACATTAATTCCTGACCACTGACAATCCCTTTTCTCCTTATTTTCAATGTATTTTTAGGGTTAATCCATTCAAATGGCTTTCTTGTAGAAATGTGATAGAAATTCAAAGAAAATGTTAAATTTAGTTTTGTTGTTTTAAATAAATCTAACTCATCAATATCATTTAAATAAACAAAAAACTGAAAATAACTAGCATTCTAAGGGAAATTATGAATCATCACCAGCTATATATGCTGGGTTGGGGATGATCAATTAAAAAGTTGGAAAAATATGTGATCAATGAATAATTTACTTTTACCACATTTGTTGGACTGTGATCACTGAAACAGATCTAGATTTTCAAAAAACAAGTGGGCACAAATTAATGACCAATTTAGCATTAACTAAGATTGTATAAAAAACCTATTTTGAAGGGGAATTTAAAAAATACAAAACATTTTCTCCCATTGAGAGAAGTGTGTGTGCAAAATTTCAAGTTCTTTCTATCAATGGTGAGGGCCAGGCAAATTCCGGATTGATAGACATATATAGATACATAGATAGATATGAATAACCTAAACCCAGCAACAGAGATTAAACCGGCCTGTTGTGGGTAGTGGTGATTTATATGAGTGACTCACTCAAATAATTAGAAATATTTTTAAAAGACAGTCAACTTTATATATCCAAGTTGATTTCATCTTATATTTGAGCAATAGAATGTTGGCCTGATGAGTATTGTCCCACCTACCTAGGGTCAAATCACTGCAGGATTTTCCTAATTACATTCAAGTGCCCTAGCAGGTTCTTGATTAGAAAGCGTAACGGTTGTATATTTATTATAAAATATTTTTTATTTACATATGATTTAAGTTGACAGATGAAAAGTCTGATCTGGTGATAAGAAGGCTATTAAAAATCTTCAAACATAACTGTCAAGAAAACTGCCAACACAGATTTCTTCAGTTTTTAAATTTTCAAGTCTTACTGGCTGGGTATGTGTGTAACACATGTACAGGCTGCACTAATGGAGCTAGAGGGCAGAAATTTTGAACATTTACTCCTCATTATATCTGAAAAACATTTTTCCACCCCCCCCCCTCCGATAGGTGTTTAGTGTTGCGGGGGGGGTCTATTTGCAATGTATGTTTTGGCAGAATTAATGCCTTGGTTTGTATCTGACAGCATTCACAGACTTTTTAGTGATCACTGCCCAACAAGTGGTGAGAGAAGTTTTTTATTTATTGATCGCCTCTTTTCCCTATTTTTTAATTGATCACCCCAGTATGGCATGGGATACTTGATGATTTCTATTGAGTGACTAGCCAGACTTTTTTCTAAGTTATCAAACCACAACTTTTTAACAAATTGTTTTGGTTTGCTTATTTTTACAATAAATAATTCATCTTACCCCCAAGTGACAAAATCTAATTTTTTTCTTATGAAAAAGACATCTATTTCTAGTTATCACTACATTAGCAATGATGATAAACAAAACTCAAGGACAATCTCTTGATGGGTTTGTTCATCCAGTGACCTGTATTCAGCCATGTCCAACAGTATGTTAGAATCAGACTAAATTAAAAGTACAGGTTGAAGATTACAAAAGTCTAAATTCTTGGAATCACATTTCCGCACAAAGAATGTTGTCCTCAAAAAAGAATTCTTGCAATATATACATTCATACTAAAATATATATTCATATAATTTATCCACACATAAATTTTTTACAGGTACTACTCTAGCATCGTATAATACTAATTTACCTATAGCATCAAAAAATGATATCAGTATTTAGATAATTTTGCAATTGCAATGTCCTTATAAAATATCATAAAAAATATTGTGTTGCACTACATTTTCTTGTATATGTTCAAGCAGAATGGATCCGGATTTTTACACCTTTGCAAAAAAAGGAGAAAGAAATTAATAAATGACAACTAGAATTTATCATCTATCTCCCTTGACAAATGTTTAAAACATAAAATGTAGTCAATCATATGTCATGTTATATCAATAGATATTTGCTGGTTACATAAATTGGTCAGTTTCTTGGTTAATTTAATAATGATAATAATCTAATTTGGATAACATGGATTTTACAAGTACATGGTTTATAGAAAACAGAAATGGATAAAAATTTCTATTGAAGAATAAATATGGTGAGAATAAACTCTTATTATGACATCACTGATATTTTTGACTGGAAAACATCTAAAAAACATCTAGATACATGTAGATTCGGGAAAATCTAGATGTTATCAATTAACCTGTCTGAAAAAGGCCAAGAAATGGTCAAAAAAACTTTTTTTCCAAAAATCAAAAAAGTATTCTCAGAAGAGGTCTAGTGGAGTACTGATGCCAATTTTCAAGTCTATAGATAGAAAGGTAGGGCCAGAAGTGCTGGAATACACAAATATAAATGAACACAAACACATGCACAAACACACAGACATAAAAAAAGGATAGAATCTATTGCCATCTTTGATGGCTACGGTTGTTCAATTATTTAATTTGGATAACGTGAATTTTTTAAGAAAATGATAGATAGAAAACAGTAAGGATCATTTTTTTAATTTCTATTATTATTCGGACTATCCTCATCTTGGTTGTTTTTCATACAACATTTCAGCCGTTGTACTCTACGGCCTTCATCAGGTATCATCTGGTAGGTGTGGGGAAGTAACGAACCAAACCCTTTATTTAACCGACAGGGGTATATTGACCCCACTCCCCTCTTAGCATTAGTAGTATTATTATTGTCTTGAACCTAGAACCATCAGATTACTTGCAGATTGTCGGTTAAATAAAGGGTTCGGTTCGTTCTTCCCCACACCTACCAGATGATACCTGATGAAGGGTGTAGAGTACAACGGCCGAAACGTTGAATGAAAAACAACCAAGATGAGGATAGTCCGAATAATAATAGAAATAATAATAATATCTCATCTCAAAGATTCAGAGATATACTACCATTTTTTAAAATTTATCTTGTTTTGTTATCAGAACCTTTCTGCAGATAATATATGTAGTAGAGTGTATTGGCTTCAGCGATTCTGATAATCAAGAAGAGGTCCAGAATGTTTTTTTTTTTGGCTTTGAAGCCCAGTCCCTGGAAGGCATTTTCTTTCATTGTTGAGTGATGTTTAGTTTGTTGCTTCATTCTTGCCGATGCTGCTTGGATGTTTCTCAATTGGCTTCTGCTTCTAATCTGCATTTGATCTCAAATTTTCAAATTCCATTAAATCAAATTCTTGTCCATGTTGGCCGTTCATATCCAGATGTTTCACAATTGGAAAGTTGAATGCCAAATTCTTGGAGAGTATCTTCAAAGCTCGTATCTTTTTTTAACCTCCTTTAATCTTGTTCTTTCTCTAAGTTCCGATTATACAATGTATTTATAGTAACTAGTGTCGTTTTGATGTATGGAAATTCAACCAGAGAATTATGTATATGTTATGCCGAATCGTTGAAATTGTCTAATAGGCAAAATTTTAACTTCCCAATCAAAACAAGAATATCAAACAATTATTTTCTTACAATCAAAACTTTGTAAAACCAAACTTTTTTCAAACATTAAGTAGATATATAGTTTTAACTTTTTTACAATAGATAAATTAATATATAGTTTTAATTTGATCAAAAGTTTATCTAATTAAAACAAGGATATAAAATAACTATTTTTTATGATCAAAAGTGTATGTAATCAAAGTGAAATCAAACATTTTTTGCAAAAAATAAGTAAATTTCACCAATTAGGCACTTTCACCAATTCAACATAACATATGGAAACCCATCAAGGTAATAATGTAGTAAATTATGCAGTTTCATTGATTCAGCATAACATATGGAAACCCATCATTGTAATAGTGTAATAAATATGCAAAACTCTTCAGGTTTTAGATCAAGTAGGTGAATCACAATTTGTTACTTGTCAGCAGAATCTAGTTTATGTAAAGTTATTTTGGCAAAGGAAAAAAACAATGTCTCAAGAGAATTTCTTCTTGGCATAACAAGTTTGTAGGCATTTATTTTGATGTTAGAATGGTAAATGAAGGTACAGTCAAAAAGATTGAAGAGAAAGAAGGAGAAAGGAATGATATGAATGGGAAAAGAGAGGGTGAGTAGAGGAAAATGAAGAGGTGGAGAGGGGAGGTAACTGAAGAAAGAATTGGAAATAGGGAGAGGGAAAATGAGAGAGAGAGAGAGAGAGAGAGGAAGAGTGAAATGAAGAGAGACAAAATAAACAGAAAGGGAGTGAGAGTGAAAAAATGAAAGAGGAAAAAGAGAGCGAGAGGATGAAAAATGGGAGAAGTTTATAGAGAAAGAGGGTGAGTGAAATAATCGGATAGAAGAAGAGGAGAGGAATAAATGAATAAATGAGAGGAAAAGAAAGAGATTGAGTGAAATAAAGAGAAAAAGGAAGAGGAGGAATAAATAAAGAAATGAGAGAAAGAGAGAATAAAATGAATAGAGAGAAAAAGAGAGGGGGCAATAAATGAAGGAAAAAGAGAAAGAAAGAGAGTGAGTTAAATAAAGAGAAAAAGAGAGGGGGATTGAATAAAGGAATAAGAGTGAATGAAATCAGTAATTGATTAACCCTTCCAAGACTGACCCATCTATATACTTAGAACTTCTTTTATCAAATCGAAAATTTTCCACATTTTGATAATCTAAAGTATTGACAGGATATATTTGTCCCAATAGACATTCACAGTTTTTTGTGCCTATTTTTCATGACACATACTCCCCAGTTGACTTCTAAATGAAATCTAAAGGACACATATCCTAGCAGTCCTTGAAACCTTGGGATATATTCATACATATATGTATTCCATGGGCATCTGCTGCCACTTCTCCAGGGAGAGGCAAGAAGATATATTTTGGGGTGGTGGGATATATAAGGATGGATATGAAAAGATGTATTCGGATGGTAGTTGCAGGGAAAGGCCTCGAGAGTGACTAGACTGTGACTCATCCTAAGCTGTCACTGTTCATAGTGATCCATCGATCACCTGTCTCTATCCAACTTTCAAACCCCTCGTCCTAGCTGAGACAATGCCTTGTTTGCACCCAGCAGTGGACACCCTTGCCCAGAAGTCTCAAAAGGGCTGAAGGTGTCTAACTGCGGAGCAGAAGTTAGCGAGTTACTCTCAGAGATCATTACTTCTGCAGTGAGTTTGATCATCACTTGGAAACCCACACTTATGATCTTGTGCCAAACAAAACTAAGCTAAGTAATGTAATAATAGATATGTTTCAATGGATGTCCTATTAAAAAAATATTGCCACGATGTATCAACGGATGTATATCCTTTCAAAATTACTCCCTATTCAATACTAACAACAAAAAAGGAAATAGTGGTACCGAAATCCTTCATCTTTGACTCTGCCAAGAAAAACAAAGAAATCATTGCATTTGCAGGAATAAAAATAAAAAAGACAAGAATGGTAAGAATTGGTTGGATATTCGATCAGGTGGGCAGAGAAGAATTTGGTGAAAATGAATATAACTCAAGGACTGGTCTTGAAAGCTGATACTGCTTGCACAGAGCATACACCCTTAAAGAATTCCCTCTGTGGACTGAAATCAGAACATGGTGCATATTGCAGCAGAAACAGCATAAAAGTAATACATAGAATGTTTTAACTACCCAGAGGCTTTGCATGGTTCTACCATTGATAAGTGATATGATCTCTCTTCATCTATTTGGGTTAAAAGTGGATTGCATACTGTAGCTATTGTTTCAACTTACTACCTTTTTATGCATCCTTCTTTCTAAATATTATTTCGGTTATCAAGAATGTTCGCAAGTAGGGAGCGGTTTGCAAGCTTGTTTAACAAGCCATTGTTAGTAACTTTAATCCTCACTGGGGAACGCTTTGTTATGGCTCTGTGCTTGACCAGTGGTTTTAATAGTCCTAGGTCACATTCCCAATTTCAAATACAAGGTTTCCACAATTCCTCCCCCATTTACAATCGTCTTCTAGTAATTTTTTCATCAATTTACTTTCCAATATTCATCCCCCCCTGGACTAAAATTCCTCCCCAATTCCTAACCAGGCTAAAATTCCACCCCCAATTTGAATTGTCATCTAGTAATTTTTACACCATTGTACTTTTCTCCCTAGTTCCTACTCTGACTGTAATTTATTCACCATTTTACTCTCCATCGAATATCCCTCCCCGGGCGAAAATTCCTCCCCTATTTCCCCCACCCAGGCAGAAATTCCTCTCCAATTTTTCCCCCGACTGAAGTTCCTCCTCAATCCCTCTCCCATATTGAATTGTCATCTAGTTATTTCTATACCATTATACTTTCCTCCCCGATGTCTCCCCTGACTGAAATTCATTTTCAGTTCCTCCCCCATTTTGACTTTCCATTATTTATTCCTCCCCTAGTTGAAATTCATCCTTTTAGTACCTCACATTGGAAATCTCTTTGTTACTCTAAACTTAGTTTAGTAAGGATCTTCTCTTGAACAATGATCAACAGGCAAGTTTCGCAAACCATTGCTTTTGAATTATAACCTCATTGGAGGCCTCACTATTGTAACCTTGTGCCAGACTAAGCAAAATTTAGAAAATATGAACTTAGGGCATTTGTCATAGAGTAAGATAGTAGTTTCTCATAAACAGTACAGAAGTAATTTTTTCTCCCCTGCCAACAAAATTGGAAAGGTATATGTATATCTGCTTTACTTCATGTCTTCCTGTCCTTTGATCTATCAATCTGTGTGTCTGTCTATCCTCACAATATTTCCGGAAGTTCTCAATGAATTTCAATGAAATTTTGTGGAAGGATCATAGGGTAAGGAAGTCGTGATTAAATTTTGATGCAAAAATTGTCCATACCTGATGTGAAGCTTTAGCAGTATTACGTTCTCTCTGATTCCTTTCTTGTTGATTGTTTTTTTCTAACCCACAAGCCTTTTCTGATTCCACCATGGGTTAGTGATATGATCTCTCTACCAGCACTTGGGTTTTGGGAGAGGAAGAAAGTGGGTTGACCACTTTGGCTACTGTTTCAAATTGCTACCCTGTTGCACATCATTTATTCTAAATATTATCTCAGTTATCAGTAAGTGTGCAAATTGGTTCACCAGCTGAGAGGGTTTGTGATGATTTTGCACTGATACCTTTGGAAAAAACATGAGTCTATTTTTGCAAAGATGCATCATGTAGCTATTTGATAACGGCCATTTCTATATTGGTAATTTTAAATGACTAAAAGTGGCTAGATTTTTACCGTTGTTTAAATCAAATGAGTTGAACATTATCACACATGTTATGAATATAACGCCAAGATAATTTTATTGGTCACTTTTAAAATTCAAATTCAGCATTAATACAGAGGAAATGATACATAAACAGTTCACCGAGCAATTCAATCTACCTAAAAGCCATTTTTAAAGGGAAATCTAACCACCTTTAGCCATAGAAATGGCTGACATCGAAATGGCTCTCTGATGTGTCTTTACAATGATAGCAATCTATCTCTCCTCCCTAAAGCTACGGGTAAATAATAGCAGGGTAGATAGGGCTCTCTAGCCAGCAAGACAACGAGATGAGCAATTGATTCCAAATCTGGGAGTGGAGCCCCCTTGAGATAGCTGGATACCAACTGACTTCCTTCTGGCAGCTCCTGCAACCAAGCTGATGCCAAGTATATCACTGAGACTGAGAGGGGTATTTTGTCAACGGTATTTTGGTCACTTACCAGAGAGCAATGAAGTGCAAGTAAAAGTCAGTAAATATGCTGTTCAATCATAATTAATATGAAAAATAGAAAGATATTGTCTTTTATGTTGATTTAATAACAAAACCTTTTGACCAACCATATAGTGATGTCCGGGCAGATCCAGGAATTTTACAGATACCTCCCCTGCATCGTAGCTATATATGAACTGATATTCATTCAGTCTTCTGTAACAGTGGTGTAGCCCGAAGTATGTGTTCTCTGAATGTTTTCTAATTCAGTTTTATTCCTGCTGGGATAATTTATTAATATCAGTTGGAGGGGTAATATACCCCCCCACTGTCTGTCTATATTCCCATCTGTCTGTCCATACAATATCTCCGAAGTTCTCAATGAATTTCAATTAAATTCTGTGGAAAGGTGGGCAATGGGCCAAGGAAGAAGAGATTTAATTTCGGGCGGATCCAGCTATATTTGTTGATTGAGAGATATGGTTTATTATTCTGCATGAAAAGAGATTAAGAACGAATAGTAAATTAAAATGATGAATTTGAATTTCAAGGCGCGTAACCCAATATTTGAACGTATTGCACACATACATAATTGCATTTTCTCTTCCGTTTTTTGAATATTTTCATCTTATTCATTTTTTAGATGCTTTCATATGCATCTCTATAACAGAGTCTGTAGGGCAGTCGATGGTCCCCAATTCGTTTGAAATCGATTTTCGGCACATAAGAGAAAGAATGTTTTTTGGCCCTACGTTTTTACTGAGCTCTAATCAAGAGATTAAAACTGAACCAGGCGGTTCCTGTTCCGCCATGTTTTAGATTGGGGTTCAATTTGATATACAATTAAAATACAGAACTGGACCCTGACTTTATGGCCACTTGGAATCATATCAGACATTCATTCTTTAGGAAGTTGTTTTTTTTTTACTAGACCTCATCATCATCAGTCTTTTAACGTCCGTCGTTGGACATAGACCGTACTAAGGATTCACCACATCTTTTTATCATGGGCATCGCAGCGCCAATACTTTCAAAATTTGTCTAGTTCGTCTCTCTATCTTGTATTCTGCCGGCCTCAGTTGTGCATATGATCACTGGGGTCTAAGTTGTGAGTCGTGATGTCCATTGGTTGTTTGCCATTCTTGTAGCATAACCAGGCCATTGCCATTTGAGTTTTCTGATTGATTCTATGATATTGGTACTTTAAAAATACTATTAGTACAGGCATCCTCCGATATAACGCAGTTCACAATATCAAAGACATTCCTGATATAACACAGGAGTCCCTGATATAGCACAGTATGCAATATATCCGTATTGAACAGATCAAAAATATCTATCATATTGATACAGACATTCCCTGATACAACGCGGTTCGTTTTTGCGCGGTTTGCGATTTATATGGTGAATGTGAATCTTCTCAGCCCCTCACAGAAAAATGATGTAAGTTAAAGACATTGCATTATAATAATGGCAGTTGGAATGTACTCACATCGTTGGGCTTATGTCCTTGTTAGTGTACAGCGTTACCGCTCTCGAAGTGCTTTTTAGTTATGTTGTGATGCAATACGTTTTATTTATACATCTCTAACATTTTATGACTTGTAGATTCAGCTCCGCTTCTAACATTTTTCTTGGTAGATATCTCTACAGATCTGAGATGTTTATGATTAAAGATTTGTTCACAATAACAACCATAAATCTCTTTACGTTTACCATTCATTAACTCTCCTCCCCTATTTTGCTCTTGGAAAGAAAGAAAGAAAGAAAGAAAGAAAGAAAGAAAGAAAGAAAGAAAGAAAGGATAGACAGATAGAGATGAAGAAAAACAGACAGAGAACCATAAATAAATTAATATCTTGCATAGAGAGGGTATGGAGAGGAAGAAAAAAAAGAAACAATGAAGGCATATAGACTTGTAAGAAAAAAGAAAGAAAGAAAATATCTTTCATGGAATCATTAAAAAAAACGGAAAGGCTATTTTCGCATCATATTTTTTGGCCATTTAAAATTGCCAAAATAAAAATTGCCCAAATCAAAATGGCGACATAATGCGTTATTGCAAAAATAGCTAAGAGAAAGAAAAAAGGAGAGAAAGAGAGTAAGGGAGGAGGAAAGAGAAGGAAGTATTTTCTATGGAATCAGTGAAAGAAACAAAGAAAGACATACATAAAAAAAGAAAGAAAATATCTTGAATAGAATCAGCGAAAGAAATAAAAAATGATCCTACGAAAATGGAAGACGCTTATGCATTCTCTCATGTTTGTCAGTCTACACAGTACCTCCAAAAGTTCTCGATGAATTTCAATGATATTTTTATTAAGTTGGGCTAAGGAAGAATTGATCAAAGTTTTGGGAGAATCCAGGAATATGCTTGAGATTGAGTGATGAATTTTGCTTATCATTCATTGCATTTAGATATATTCGATTATGTTCGGCTGTTTAACTACAAAATATCTCTAAAAATTCTCAATGAATTTCAATGACATTTTGGCGAAAGGTAGACTATTGGCTATCAAAAAATGTTAGGGTGGTTCTAGAATACTTTTCGATTGAGAGGTATTTTCACCTCATTTTTCGTACATCTAATGTATTCACTCATATTTGTCCGCACATCTCCAAACGCTCTCAATTAATTCCAGTGACATTTTGAGGAATTTGGGGCAATGGGCTACAGAAAAATTGATCAAAGTTTTAGGAGGATCCAAGGATTTTCTTCCATATATGAAGAGTCCGATGTATGGAAAATCAACGTTTGCATAATTACTCACCTGCATCGTAGCTATGTATTAAACTGATTTTTTTTAAATTCAATTTTCAGTTTTATCATTTTTAGTGGATCTCAAAGGGAAGCTGAAGTTCCCAGCCATATTGCAACCATTACTCTGAGACTAGACATCGTCCATGTGTCTGAGTCAATCAAACAAGCTGTGGAACTGACAGTTCCATGGAAGGATCGTTTTGAGGAAGCATTTGGAAAAAAAACCCTCCAAATGCTCGGAACTGATCAGCAACTGTCAGCTAGCTATATGGAAATCCAGGTGTTTCCCCTAGAAATCAGGTGCAGGGGGTTCGGGTCTCGTTCTCTTGGCAGAGCCTTCAACATGCTGGGAATTGAAGGAGAAAGGAAGAGGGAAGCCATTTGCGGTATCACCGAAGCTGCGGAGAGATCCTCCAGATGGTTGTGGCTGAAAAGAGCCATGGGTTACAAGTAGCTAGCCGTCAGGACGCACACTGGGGTCTGATCAACCCTAGTGGTGTCACCTGGAGAAGTATGAAGTTCGAAGACCCGAAACACACGAGAATCTGGGGAACATCACTTAAGATGAGTCCAAACTGCGGCATCAGCAGATGTCTATTCTTTCACAATCACTTAATGTTAGCGTTGGCAAATGTAGGACCTCTCTATGAGCACTTTCTAGTTTGTACTCGTGTGAAGTGCTTACCACTTAGTTATGCTGAGCAAATTGAAGGAACCAAGCACAAAAAGTTGAAAAATGTATGTTAGCACTAAGATGGTGTTCAAAAGATTCCACGGAATTTTGAAATATTTCGCAAGACTGTTAATTTACTTTAAAATAGGGGAGTATAGGCGACATCTTTGGGCTCTGTTACGATTTAAGATGTCGTCTGCTTCAGTAAATAAAGGTATTTTAACGTCGTAAAGGAATTTTCTATTACTCTCAATGATAGTCGTTTTCCCCGAATATACTTCAATCTTGGTCCAGAACTTACTCATTAGAAAAATATTTTGCGTAAAACCAGTACAAGACACGAGGAGAGACAGACAGACAGATAGACAGAGAGATCTGCATGGAATCAAAGAAAGAAAGAAAGAAAGAAAGAAAGAAAAAGAGAGCAAGAAAGGAAGAAACATCTCTGAAGTGGAAGCTGTGAGAGAAATGAATCGTAAATTAAGCTTGCGGTTATTTCGCCGTATTTTTTTTCAAGTTGAGAACGCTTTAAATTAATACTACTTGTACGTTTGTATAGGAACTGCATAGAATAGATATAAATGTCAAGTAACGATTTATTTGCGTTTAACAAGAATTCCGCCCGGAATAGTCCCCCCGTAAGCTATAGCGACACACACCCGGCCTTTCATCTTCCTCTACCCGTGGGAGAAATTAGCACATATTTCAGAAAACATTTAACGCTTCCAATAACAACCATGACATCTTAATGCTTGATCGGTAATTTAATCTTTTCAAAGCTTGTATTGACTGATGAAGACTGACTGACCAAATAATAGGGGAAAGGACTAAGTGTTAACTACTACAACTATCACAGTGAAATATTGGCATCAATAATTTAGTTGCGACGTTACTTACTGGGATTCTCATTTTGTAGCAACTCATCCACGGAGTACTCCTTATAAAATCAAGAAACTCGAAACTTAACAAGGTTTTCTTTGGTCTGATGTGAATCTCTCTCTCTCTCTCTCTCTCTCTCTCTCTCTCTCTATATATATATATATATATATATATATATATATATATATATATATATATATATTTGAGTTTTCTAATCGATTCTATAATATCCCTGATTCACCCCTCTCTCTCTCTCTAACTCTCTCTCTCTCACTCTCTCTCTCTCTCTCTCTCTCTCTCTCTCTATGTATATATACATATAAATGTAGGTATATATATACAGAGAGAGAAAGAGAGAGAGAAAGAGATAGAGAGAGAGAGGGGGGTAGTCAGGGATATCATAGAATCGATTAGAAAACTCAAATGGCAATGGGCTGGTCATGTTGCAAGATAGCCTGACAACCGATGGAAATCACGACTCACAACATGGGCACCCAGAGATCATATGCAAAACTGTGGCTAGCAAAATATAGGATGACGTGACGAAATAGACAAGTTCAGAAAGTATTGGCTCCGCGACGCCCATAGTAAAGAAGTCTGGCGAATCTTGGAGAAAGACGGACGTTAAAAGGCCGATGATAATGAGAGTGACAATGTAGGCTACCTTGTTTCACTCTACTGAGATATTCAGATGAGCATTAATTGCTCGACATTGAGTATTGAGCACTTTAAAAATTAAGAAATTACAAAAATATAATTGATTCTATTCTGATTCTGATTATATATATACTTATTCTTTATATGTATATATATATATATATATATATATATATATATATACACACACACATCGTGTCCAGCCCATCTCCATTTCTATCGTTTAATCACTTGTATGGCGTCTTTCACTTTGGTCCGCTTGGATCCATGTTTTTTCTTATCTTTCAGGGTTATTCATGTATTTCTCTTTCCACTCTTTCTGTAATTCTATGCAAAAGACCTTAATATATCTGTCAACGATTAAGGTTGTACTGTAACCTTACGTTGAGACACGACGTAAATTGCTTCAGCAACGAATTCTTTTCCTTAACTTTTATTCAAGCGTCTAGATGTTCCTCTCCAGCCATTTATAAACTTTGTCCTTTGAAAACATCTTTCTGATTGGCTTGTTAACACTTATTTTTTTTGTTCTCTTTTAACTGCTGTCAACAAATTTGGAAGATGTATACGTATCCACTCGGGTTTGTCCGTCCATCTATCTGGAAGAACCAAGTGAATTTTGGTGCAAGTCCAGGAATATTTTCAAGTCACTTCCCCAGCATCATATCTATATTTTCACACAATATCTCAAAAAAGTCTCAATGGAATTCAGTGTAATTTCATGGAAGGGTTGATCATGGGTTGGGAAAGAATTGGTTAAATTTTGGGGGCGGATCCAGGAATTTTTTTTTTCGATTAAGAGATATTTTCATTTTTTTTTTCATGCATTTATGTATACACTGATGTTTTCCCCTTAATATATCCAAAGGTTCTCGATTGATTCCAATAACATTTCGTCAAAGTGTGGGTCATAGACTAGGGAAGAATTCATAAGAATTTGGGGCGGATCCAGGAATTTTCAATCGTAGCTATGCATGCATTTTAATCAGATTGTATTGGCAATGGCGTAGGCAGATTTATATACTCTCTGAGTGCTCGTCGAAAAGCCAGACCAGGATTCATTTACCCGAAAAGTGTAAAAGGTTTGTAAGTGATTTTTATTTCTACACGACCCAAGAGTCTTAGCAAGATAAGTCTTACGGAATTCCAATGGTGTGTGTGGGATGTGATGACGTCATCAAGATGGCTGCCAGGCTATCGTGTACTTGCCACATTCTATTAACCATAACTTCTCATGCGTTAGTGCTAGATGAGTGGAATTTTTTTTAATGTTTCAAATGAAAGGAAAAAACTTTTTTTATCCATACAAATTTCTCCTGAACTATATTAGATTTTCTGAAATTTTCAGTCTAACATAAAACATTCTTAATCCTCAAAAAAATGAATTTCTCTTGTATCCAATCATTTTTTCATAAATATTTTGTTTTTTTGAGTAAATCAAGTTTAAACTTGATACTCAGCAAACGAGAACGCCTATTTTATATGTTCGAGTGAAAATTCCAGAAAAAAATAATAAAGTTCATTGAAAATGTACATGAATGATAGAGTTTCTACTTTTTAGATTAAACATTTTTTTTTAAATTTCACCCATCTAGCACAAACGCAAGAGAAATTATGCTTAACGGAATGTAATACTTACACGATAGCCTGGCAGCCATTTTGATGACGTCATCATACATCTAATAGCCATTGAAATGTTTCAAGACTCACTTTTCTAAAACTCTTACGTCAAGTACAAACCAATATTATTTACGAACATTTTGCACTTTTGGGAGTAAAATCGGCCCGTGGTCCTTAAACTAAGCTCTCTAGCTAAACTTTGTCCTTTATAAACACAGGTATACTTTGAACACTGCGGATAATTCGTTCCACGATTTTTCGCTCTGTTCAAAATTGCACTCTTCAATTTAATGTAGTATCTAATTGCTCATTCCTACTTACATTAATCTTTACAGCAATTGACTCCCCTTAATACATCAAAACTTGCATTCGTCGAAACCACATATTTCAAGGTATTCCCGTATTTCTCTGTTCTTAATTTTGGCTAAATTTACCAGGTAGACTCCTTTTCCTACATGGAGAGGAGGTGCGGTACCTCTGTAACGACTTGCTGCAAAACAAACATAGAATGCTTTTTCTGCTTTTTGCCTTTTTTAGTAAAAGTGAAAAGGTGACATAGAGCAAACTTTCGAAGAAAAAAAAACAAAAACTACAGGTTTCCATCACTATCCGAAAGTAGAGCGTTACAATGAAACCTTATGTAAGCCAAGGTTTTTCGTGAACGCAAAGTGGCTTAGAGCGAACTTTCGTGAAGTGTGTATGTATGTATATTTGTGTCTGCGCATGCGTGTAAGCTTGAATATATGTGTGTATGTCTACATATATGTTTGAATATACTGTTGTGTATGCATATATATAAATACAACTTTGATTGTATATAGAATGTCCGCCCGATTTTGTTGATAGCGTATTATACTAATATCTGAACTGCTTACTGGTTGTTGTATGTCTATAGGTGTATCTGATAACATTAAACCTGATCGAAACTGGATGAACGCCAGTGGTGAAAACTGAGACGGTTTCCCAAAAGCCACACTGAATTCTCGATGTTCTTTTTTTTTTACTTTGAGACAATCATACCCCCCACCATGAGTATTCATGCAATCATCCTAAAATCTATAACGTGATAGGTTACCATACACATTTTTTGCTCGCCGGTAATTAATCATTTTAACTAGAAAGCACTCAGAGAACAGATACATCTGCCAACACCATTGTCACTAAAATCTGAATGAGAATCTGTTCATAAAATTCTACGATGCAAGGGAGTTAACTGTAAAGATTCTTGAGCATCCCTAAAATGTAATCAATTTGTTTTTAGCACATCTTTCCACAAAATTTAATTGAAATTCATTGAGACCTTTTGGAGATATTGAGTGGACAAACATGAATGGATAATCAAATGTACATGGGGGGGGGGGTAAAAATATCTCTAAATTGAAAAGAAATTTCGAGACTCGCCCTTAATTTAACCAATTATTCCTTATCTTACTGCCGACCCTTCCAGAAAATTGAATTGATATTCATTGGGAACTTTTGGAGACATTGTGTAAATATGTAGCTACGATGCCGGGAAGGTAACTGTGAGAATTTCGTGAATCCATTCACATATTCAGTCAATTCTTCTTTAGCTAATAGCCCACTCTTCCATAAGATCTAGAGGAAATTTGAAAATTGACACTGTATACAAAAATGTCATTCCTATCGCACCCAGAGATCTTTTGGAGATATTGTGTGACAGGCAGACAGACAAGAGTGAATATATATATACCACACCCAACTTCGTTGACAGAGGTTAACAAGGTTTCTTCGTTTTTAAGAATTATTTTGTTCGTACGTCGTGGGTGGATCCTTCTTATAGGTAACAGTGACAGAATGCTGTTCTAATATCACACGAAGTAAGCGTACTCACTCTCCAAAGTTTGCAAGATCTGTACACAATTAACTGAATTACCACAAATACACTTGGATCCTATCTGTTTTAATTAATTTGAGCTCCACCAAAATAGCATCATGTCGCACTAAACTAAGCTTGAGAAATGTCAATAATGGCGGAGAGAGACACATGTTCGAGATGCTTACACGCTGGTGTCAAAGATCAGTGATTGAGCACATAGAGTCAGGTTCTAGATGTTTTCTTACTGAAACGAACCCTAATATTACCGTTGAAATACACCATCATTCTGCCAATGCTGACCTACCACTGTCAGACATTGATACTAACCAAAGCCTAAGAGAGGAAAATCACTACCTGTGAGATGAGGTGCCTCAGACAAGCAGCAGATAAGACGAGGAGGTATTAGGTCGAGGGTCGATGTTCCATTTTAAAACAAGGTTTCATGACCTTTGATTTTCGATAATTCGAAGGGAATTGCTCTGAGGCACATAATTCTTTTATAAACTGTACCCAGCATGACATTTCCTTTCCAACGATGTACAATATGCCCATATTTGATGGAAAAGGTTCTTTTCCAGATGAGGGTACCAAAGTGAAAATCTGTCATTATGAAAAATGGTACTGATTCTTTTTACAACTGATTTGGAATGTTTACCCAAGATTTTCTCATGGACTGTCTAGCATGTCCAATTGGTTTCATTAATCAACTCGAAAAATCCTACTGGACTCTATTACAGCGCCAGGACTATAACGAACCAAGCCAGGAACCGGCAGCTCCACCTCCCCATGACAGCCCACGGTATACGTGGGAGCTAAAATTGAAGGTCTTGAGTAACTTAGATAGTTAATTCCAGACTGTTTGTTTTATTACTTGATGAAGGTACCGCTGGGGAGAGGTCCTAGAATCTCCTCTGGTTCTAAGCCCATTCGTCTTTCATTAGATTTAGATAAGTATTGAAAATTTTTATAAAATCTAGTGAGATGGAGAATTTCTAGTAATTTTTAAGATTCAAGGTATTTTTGCATGTAAAATTTTGGAAATTTTTCTAAAAATATTTTTTCTGCAAACGTTTTGTTTACACTGTCATAACATTTTACATTACGTATTTAAGAAATATCCGTTCTACAAGGTGTACATAAATAATTTTTATCAATCGTTTATCATATATTTTTCTCCAATCTTTCTTCTTACAAATGACACAAAGATTCTGACGATAAAATTAGATTTTATACGTTGTAGTTTTTTTTAGCAAGATTTCGATTTCCGGTAAGTATGTCAATGAGGTCCATGCAAATGCCTTCTTCTTTTAGGAACAAAGAGAGAATAAGTCTAGAATTTTCCAATCAGCCTTTGAAATCCTGGCTTTCACCTGGACTCTACAGCAATCACTGGCATCGATAGGAAATACATAAACACTCACAATAACGTGGCAGGCCATGAATGAAGATATAACATTATCATCACAATCATTGTTTTTGTGAAATTCAACAACTTTATTTCTTAGATGAAAACGTAAGGAGGAAGAATAATAGAAAATGTTGTGCAAGAGATTGGAAACATGAATAAATAATTGTCCACGCCCATTGTATATCACCTACTTCCAACAGCCACCTATCTTTCAGACTTGAAGTAATGTCTCCCATTATGCCATGTACAAGAGCACTTTCCGCATCTCTGATCACCACACGTAAACCGGCAAATGTTGTCAAGGAGCTTTGGCTTCGTTACTTTTTTTTTCTTTTCTTTCCTTTTTCTTCTTTCCTTTTTCTTTTTTGGGAGGAGAGGGGGGTGACAGGTTTATGGCTGTTAAGCATGAAAAGTCTCTTTTACATTTTTAGAAAGGTATAATATTAAACATGAATGTCTTTTTTTACATCATCGAGAATAATACTAAAGATAAAAGGTTTACTTTATGTAATAGCTTTTTTTTAGCAGATTCAGGATATATAGAGATATACATTATTCATCCTCACTTTTCCACCTGGTAGGTTCTCCGGCCTTCTTCACGCAAGACTAATTGCCCACTCCCTTGTGCCAGACGAACATTCCCCGTCAAGTTTAGTAAACATTAAGAATCGACGTTTTTCAATTAACTAAGCAGCTTTGATTATTTCACATATACAAAATGCAATGTGTATCTAATTATCTATCTCTTTCTCTCTCTTTCTTTCTCTCTCCCTTCTCTCTCTCTCTCTCTCTCTCTCTCTCTCTCTCTCTCTCTATATATATATATATATATATATATATATATATATATATATACATATTGTGTGTGTGTGTGTGCTACATAACGGATTTAATAATATCTCTATTCTGTCAGTATCACTTGCTTAATTCCTGACCACTGACAATCCATTTCTTTACGATTTCCAATGCATTCCTACAGTGAAACCATAAGCAATACATTTACATCATACATTTAAGAGCCCTATCCTGTCAATAACGCTAGTCTTAATTCATGCTATCCTTTTTTGTGATTTCAATGTATTTCTATAGTAAAATCATTAGGGTCGTATTTTTAGAGTAAAGAAATGTGGACGTCTGCTCTAGAGCTGATCTCGTTGACCATTTTCTTTTATAATTAATCACCGCTACCCACGATAGACCAGTTTAATCACTGTTGCTGGGTTTAGGTCATTCATGTGTTCTGACATTTATATGTACTATATATGAATATATCTCGCCGGACTTCGCCCAGCACTAACCGTTCATAATAGAAACTTGAAATTTTGCACTCACAAACAAATACACTGTAGGGAGAAAATGTTTTCCTCTTTTTTTAATTTCTCCCCCTAAATAGGTTTTTATTGATGGGTTCAATTAACAATGAAGGTTTATGACAAAATGATCCCTTAGTTTATGTCCATGTTTTAAAAAATCATAAATATATGTCTCAGACTGTACCGGTAGTATTTTCATCAAGGTAACTTAATTTTAGCACCGCCACTGCTTAAGTTAAGAGGTAGAAAGCAGTATATATGGATTGCAGTAATTCATGATTTCCCTTGGAATGCTAGTTGCCATATTTATTCGTGTATTACATGATTCTTGTATAATACAAGTAATTGATATGTTGGGAAATAGATATAAAATTGCAGCCACTTGTATAACACGGATACTTGATTAAGCAGAACTGTTTGGCAACCAACCGTGTTTTTCTACTTTGATGTTCCAAGTATATATATACTGACATTTGGTGATTATTATATTACTAGCATAATACCAGTAAAAAATGTCGAGATTTTTAATGTTATCCATGGATATACTAATATTTTAGAATATTTCTAAATAGAAACATCGTTTCCAGTCACATGAGTCTCCCTCTCTCCTTCTCTTTAATCAAAATTAAAGAGAAGAAGAGGGTAAAACGTTTTTTCTTATTTTTTAAACTTACTCACGGACACAGTAAACATAGTTTAGTTTAGTAAGATTACTGTGTTTGTGTGTCAGCGACAGCAGTCAGTCAGTCACACTGTAGCTGCTTGCCACACAGTCACATAAGTCTTCCTCTCTTAAAGAGAGGAAGAAAGTAAAGCCTGTCTTTATGCAACATGGATAAACTAACATACAAACAAACAAACTAAGTGACAAGAATCATGTTATATATAGAAGATTATTTTATGTAAAAAAAAACGATGATAGTTTTTCTCCAACGATAACCATGTACAGAGTTCCCCTTCTATCCGAAAGTAGTGTTCCTTCAAAACCATTCGTAAGACGGAATGGTGTAAAGCGAAGAGACAATTGTATGGGAAACATTTTGTGCACCCTTAGATTTAAAAAATGGTGATGATATTATTTGAGTATTTAGGCTGATCCAGAGGTGATTGGAATATAGGAGGTTCAGTAGACTGGGATGTACGAGAAAGAGGAAGTGGGTGCGTGTTGCCTCTACAACGACTTACTTCATAACAAACGCTGAACATTATTTTTGCTTTGTGACATAAAGCGAACGTTCGTAAAGCGAGGGTTACCTATGCATCGAAATTATATAATAATATAATTAAATTCTAGTGATTGAGATAGATTTCGGGAAGTAGGTATATGGTAATGTCTGTATAGTCCTAAAAAGAAGGGTATACGACCAATGCATCTTCCTGATAGTCACCTATGGAGATGAAACATGGAACCTAATCAATAAACTGACCCTCAAACTGAAAAGCATGCAGCGTGTACATGGAGAGATCACAAGACAGCACAGTATATCAAGGAAAAAACGGGAGACCGAGATATCAGAGAATCCATCAGAAAACTCAATTGACAATGGGCTGGTCATGTTGCAAAGCCGACAGAATATAAGATGGCGAGACGAACTAGACAAGTTCAGAAAATATTGGCTCCGCGACGCCCATGATTGAGAGGTCTGGCGAATCCAGAGGAAGATCCCTGTCCAACTACGGACGATAAAAGACTGATGATGATAATGACGACCACACACACAAAAAACTGGAAATTCGGAAGTGAGTATACGTTGTACCCCGGCGTGCCTCCTCTTCCACCTCTGTTCCACATAGAACATTCCAATAGTAATTTCTCGGAAGCTCCCAATCCCTGTGGTGCTACCTTACACCTGTAAAAAATTGACGAGCATATCTTTGTGCTTGGAATAACCGAGTAATTATGATTACATTTTCAGAGTATAAATGGTTGGCAGATTAGAAGGGAAAGAGTAACGATATCTATCATTCGGCTACGGTGTAGAATTACAGGCGGTTTTATCGAAATGTGTATTTTTAAGACCATGCGCAGAACAAAACTAGAAAACACCCAGAGTGTGCATACCCCCACCAACACCATTGTCATCAAAAACTCATTGAAAATCACTTCACAAATAGTCACGGTACCTGTGGAACATTCTAGGATCCACCTCAGAATTTAATCAATTCTTCCTTAGATGATAGAATACCTTTCCAAATGTCATTGAAATTTTTTGAGAACTTTTGGAAATATAATGTGGACAAACTTCAACTTTGTCTCAACGCGACAGGTGCTTCTTTGTGAATCAAATCAAGAATCGTTGAGCACTCCAGCGAATAGCAAAACGCCCTATGGAATAGCGAAGCACCCCACCGAATAGTGAAGCACTCCACCGAAAAGTGATGCACCCCACCGAATAGTGAAGCACCATATTGAATAGTGAATGACCCCAATGAATAGCGAGTCACCCCACAGAATAGCGAATTGTAATGTAACTGTAATTGTGCTCAGTGAGGATCGAATTCACCAGAGCAGTAAAGGTTTGTAATACCAACCTGTGAACCACAACCTGCACACCAAAGCATCCTAACGCATATGCTTTATCATTCATATCTCTGAATTCTACGGTTCCTTGGTTCGTAATGAGGTACTTGTCAGAAGAAACAATCCACAATAGTAATTTCTTTACGCCCCGGGATTTTTTGGCAAATCTCCTTGGTTTCCCGGTGGTTCTGGCAGGTCATCTTGTTCTGAATAGATGCCTTTGTTGTTTGGCACTTTGACAACCCAAGCCAATAGCAAAAAGTATGGCGAATGCTGCAATATAAATGTCTTCTGCATATCGCCTGCTACCTTCCATTTTTTGGCTAATTGAAATCTAACTTGGCATCGTGTTTTCTGAAGCAGACGACAAAAACATCAGTTTTCGTCAAGATCTTTTTCGTCTATTTTCGTAATCCTACGAAATTTCGACATTATTTTCTCGTAAAATTAGCCATAGAACAATGTAAAGGCAGTGAAGGATTTCTACCTATTCTAGATAACGAGTCTACGAAACAGTGTGAGTTAGTGGTTCACAAACTTTTATTGTATGACAGAACACTAAACCAACTTCAAACAAACAATAACGAAATCTTGTGCTGGTATTTTCTCGATATCTCTTATTTAAAGATAATTTTAGATAATTTTTTTTAGATAACTAGTCCTGGTACCCATGATGGCTACGGTGTTTATTCATGCGAGGTATGGATATCTACTTTAATTTTGCATCCAGATTCCCCATAATAGTAATCTATGAAGTAGTAAAGGAGTGCACTGTAATTCGACATACGGTAACAATGAAATGATTCAGATGGAAACATTTCAGTAGTCAATGAACAAAAGTTTTATACCAGCCTACTGATATACGTACTTCTCATCTCCTTTCCTTTCATCTGTCGCTAGAAAGGTTGAAATCTCACAAAATCTACATTGGCAACTCGAGACAGACGTGATACCCATATTGGACACATTCCAGGCTCAAAATACAAGTTAGCGCATTTGGAAAGATTTATGCAGCTAACTTGGGAGATATATGCGACACACTCTTGTATTGCGGCTCACAGTTTGAAAACAAGTGGTCTAATTGAATCCAAAATAAATGACTTACGTTCACAATGTGAGGGCATATGACATGTTTTAGTTAACGAGGTTGACATTACTAAGATTCATGTCCGTATGTCAAGTATTCCCAGTATGAAAAAGATAAGATTTTTTCCATCTAGGAAGTAGTGAGTTGAAGAGAAGTGTATTTTCTACATTCGCCATAAAGATTGTGATTGTTTCAATGACATCCTTTGTAGCACGGGAATAATAAGGATATATAATTGTTTTTTTCGGGAAACATACTGCTTTATCTAATTTGTTATTCGCTGGTCAACGCCGTTTTCAAACTGAATTAGGAACGTTACAACATTCCTTGCTAAGAATTGTCTTGTCATTCTGTTGACGCACTTGTTTAGTCATCCTTTTCATGGGCGGAATTTAAGATGGGTTTGCGAATCGAGATGACGGAAAGTTGATAACAACGCAATCTTGGGTTCCGCTCATGTAAGGGATGACTAAATAATTGCAACCCAGCGTTCCCTCATACTCTTTTTAGCACTACAACACTGGTAACTAGTGAAAGCATTCAAGATGCAATATGTCAAAGGACTGGTTACATAAATCAATTCAGCACCACATCACTTATCGTAATGAGTTTATGGCAGTCAACATGGAAAATGTACTTGGAATAATTATATATTTATTAGGAAATTAATTGCATTCACAGTGTAATAAAATAGAATTTACATCTTTGCCAAGGAAATAATGGTAATAGAGGGAATAATTATGTTGGTACATTATATGAATAATTCATGATCCATCTCATTATATAAAAGCCTTAATATTTTTTTGTAGCTGGTATGTCTGTTTATTCACGAGGGAATAGGTAAATGATTTTGTCCATGAAGGGTTTTTCTAAAATCTAAAAGGAAGAGGAAAGAAAGAAATACGAACAATACAGCTGCCTTCCGATATTCCCCACCCAATATCCCACAGTCAATCACCTTAAACTTACTCCCAACCCCGACTGTCATCACACAAATTGCTCAGCTGGCAGTTCCTATAGAATTTTTTAAAAAAATTAAATAAAAGCAGAAATCCATTTCTCTCGACAACTTTATCCAGATTCACCAGTTCTGTGTCTTCGATTATACAAAAAAATGAGCTGTTCTAATTTAAATTGAGATAAAATATAGTCCCTATTTTGTTTGCAATAAATACATTTATACTAAAATATTTATTAGTATGATTCATCCTGTCATTTTTGGCGGGTAGTCTGCTAGTATCATAATTAAAAGGCAACTTAGCAAGGATGATGAAAATAGCTGCGAAGATCTTTTTGAAAGTCCCACTGGACGTGGAAATGTTACTAGAACAAATTGTTTAGATATGAACGAAAATGTTTATCGAAGGATTATAAAAAAATTAAAAGCACAAATTCTCCTCTCTCGAAAACTTTACCCAGATTCATTTTTTAAAGCAAAGATTATGCTATGAAGGACTCGAGGTAGGTGAAAAAGTATACATATTTAAAAATTTTTTTAAACTTTAGGTGAAAAAGTATATATTTTCATATATTTTATATACATTTTTTTAAACTTCGAAGAAAGGTCTTATTCCATGAGTGGTCGAAATGAAACCAGAATTGATTCTGTTGAAAACTGTTAAAAACCCACGACGTTGTTTATTACAGAAACAAAAGTTGATAATCAAAGTGGAAAATATGGATGCTTTCAACCTTTTTCAATTTAATCTCTGGCAGAAATTTTGGCTTTCAAATCGCTGCTTGCGGAGACGGGTTAGGTACTTCGATGAGGGAGTGGGAAAAGAAAGAAGCTCTTTGCTCCCCGACCTCTATAGATGCTTCCAATCTCTTCCAGTTTGGTCTTAAGGAAAGTTTGACGTCCGTCACAGCGAGTGTTCCAAGTTCGCACCAGTTTTTAAAAGTTAGGCTCGTACGTAGTTGTATACAGAATTGCCTAGATAGCCATTTTCGTCTAGATCTGGCTTATTTTATTCCAATTTAGCCGATCAAATCTGGTAAGTTTTAAAGAAGTAAATGTTTAATTCTTTTTAAAGAAAATGTTCCAGAGTCTTAGAATTGTGGGGATTGTAAGATTATGTGTTTGTTCAAAGAGTCCGTTATATATTCAATCGTATGTTTAGATCAATATTCATATAGGAATGTACATATCATCATGTGTGTGTGAAGTCTTCTAGAAATTCTGTAAGATTGCGTGTGTGTTGTAATCGCAACGTAGTCTAAAATGTTGAAACCCAGAAGGATTGTAGCGGGGAGAGTATTCACCGGACGTCGATGTATGTACATGTGAGTATGGGATGAAGATATTTCCCTTGTACGTGAGATTGACGTGGAATCGTTGATGAGTGTGTACGGTCTAATGTCGCTCACTTATTCTTAGTGAGTGTATGTAGATTTCTTATGCCGACCGCTCAACTGACTTCTGTCTCTGTGTGTGAGCCAAAGCTCGAGACTGCAACTGACTGTAGGTTTTGTGTCGGTTTCCTTTTATCATTGACAGGGTGGCTCCCAGTGAAAGTCAATCTCACTTATTGGAAGCTAGCCTGTGATCGTTCATTAACTCGTCGCTGTGTCGTTTAATCAAATTTCCTTTGTTATAATTAGGAGGGAAACTCCAGAGGCCTATTTTATATAATTTTGTCCAATTTGTTTGAGTGGTCCGCACAGTATATTGTTATTTGATGTGGGCTTTGAGGATGTATATGCATGACAATTAAGATATATGAAATATCTCAAATTTAGCCGATCTAACTATTTTTAAAGACAGTTTTTGCTATGAATAACGAACAATAATCAGTAACAGTAGTTGTAGGTGTCCGGCTGACTTTGTGCCTGTTGCAAATAGCATGAAATTCTGTTAATTTTATTTCAACTCGTGTTTGGCTATAACACAGCCTAGACGTCTATCACTTGGACTAACGTCATTCTATTTATTCTTTCATTTGTAAGAATTTTGCTGTGTACAAAATTTCAGTATTCGTACACGAGTCAAAAATCCATAGAACAATGCAAAAAAGACCTATCCAGCAGAGTTGGCGTACCTCTTGCAAAGAATATAGCGTAAATGGATGGATACCATACGAGACAACTGACATTTACTATTTGTTAGAAATTTAATTGAACAACCGTAGCGACCAAAGGTGGCGAACAGTTCTATCCTATTTTATAAGTACGTTTGTTTGTGTGTTCCAGAGCTCCTGGCCATACCGTTTTGTCTTCAGACTTGAAAAAACGACACCAGTATTCCACTAAACCCTTTCTAAGAATCTTTTTAGGTGAGGTTAGGGGGGAAGCTTTTTCAACCCTTTTTTTTTAGCCTTATTCTGACAGGTTTAATAATAACATATAGATTCTCCAGAATCTAGATTTCAAGATGATGTCATAAATTGAATTTATTCTGACCATACTCATTCTTAGATGAATTTTTCTTTTACATGCATTCAAATTTTGTTTAATCTAATGGTACATTTTTGATGAGATGGATGAGCTTAGCACTTTCCAACGAGCAACTCAAGGCAAAGTTTCAATGAGAAACACCTGCACGTCATTATCAACCGACGATCTTGAACGAAATTTGCTTTTTATCCATACAAATTGCTGGAAACCTTGTTCATTACTTTGTTGGTTGTGATCATTCCAGAATTCCACTGTTTTCACAAGCCCCTGCGTACTCTCGTAATTGCTCTTGCATACCCAAGAAGTACATGTACCCCTGACAGAGACGCCTGTTTTAGGCAGTTAGACAACTGATAGAGCCTATCTCCTAAAACCAGTTAGAAGCATCAAAATGCGCAGATTTTGACGTCGGGTCGAGGGTCCATGCTGGAACGATAGTAGATGAAGGCGTGGTAGTTTAGCTAAGGGAGGAGTTCCAGTACCTTGCCTCGTCCCCAACGCTCAAATTCTGCGCATTTCGACGCCCCTTTATTGAAGTAAATAAGTCAAATTCTCGTAACAAATACTTTAAACCTAAACGCTCTTTGTTACCTACATCGAAGATATAAATAATACTTGTATTAGAAACAAAAGATGAGAGAAGTAACTCATCTATTGATTACCTCTTTTCCATTTCTTTAATCGATCACTCCTAACACTGAATGCAGCCAAAAGAAGTTGGTCACATAACGGCTTCTATTTTGTGACTAATCAGACCTGTTTTGAATAAGATTGGCCAAATAGCATAAAATTCAAACTGTTTATGGCTTTTATATTATTCAAACTTTCATAAACGTCATTTTCTTTTCTTAGCGTATCGAAGAAATGCTGTTAAAAAGCAACGCTTGAGGAGATAGGCTCAATAAAATAAGTAATATTTTAATTCGTGTAATTTATAGTAATGAAATATTTTCAATAGAATAATTAATATTTTCATTGACAGTAGAAAAAAAGTAATAAATTTTCATAAAAGGTTACTCTGGTTTATCTAACCCAGATTTTTCACAAACTTGTGATTCTGGATCGTCACAAAACGAACATAGATAATCCGTTTCTATCGTCTACTTTATTTGTTACAAAATTCGACGCTTTTACATTTTTTGAGTCAATGAGACCAAATTAATGCAGTGAAGGATTGGCTCCGTGCTATTGTTTTAAAATATAATTGATTTTTTTCCACTTTGAACGCTTTTAAGGAGCCAATTCTCTGATCTTGAATGTGCGGACATAGTCCACGATTTGTTGTTTGCTGGTGCGTTCTCGAGAATAGGGCTCCGTTAGTGATCACCAACGAACTGGGAGACCATGTTCTGTCCGAAATGCTGAAAATGCATGTAGAAGAGCAGATATTTATCGAAATGTTATACAGAATGTTACTGGAATTGCAAAAAGTCAACTTAAAAGTGATGGACATTTGAAAGAAACAATTTTCCGTAAATAGAATAATTTAACTTTTCTTATTTATATATTTCATTCGTTAAAAACAATCTTAAAATTCTTCAAAACTAAAACTATGTGAATATTCTAAACCCCTTTGCAACTTTTGAGTAACCTTGTATAAATGATAATAATAAAAAGACGGTTGGTCACTCAATAGTAACCGTCGTGCAGCCAACGTTTTTCTGTGGTGATCAATCAAAAAATTGGAAAAAGAAAGGGTCGATGAATGAATAAATTACTTCTCTCACCTTTTTTGGGTGGTGATCACCAAAAAGGTTCGAATTCTCAGCATTAAGTTTACCAGCCAAAAACTAATAAACCAATTTAGCATAAAATTACATTGCAAATTGACTTTACTCTGGAAAAATATTTAGGGGGATTAAAAATTCTGAAGACAGAATACTTGATCTCCAGCGAAAGTCACCTGATACCTCTGATGAGAAAACACAATGACTACAGACGATAAAGAATACTGATGAAAGAGCTGCAGTATTGGGGAGACTTGCAGTCACTTGATCCCCAGTGAAAGCAACCATTTATTTCTTATGTTAAAACTCAATGAGTACAAATAATAATAAAGAATACTGAGGAGAGTGATGGAATATTGAGGAAATTTGATGTTACTTGGTCTCCAGTGAAAGCAACTCCAAAAGAGAAAAATAATGTTGCATCGGCTTTATGAAAAAGTATTAGCTTACGACTTGAACTGAATTCAAAACTGATCCTCTGTATTACGTGATAAGTGGAAATAGAACCTACTAATTCACTCAAATGAACAGAAATAGACAGAAAATTCCGAGATGTAGCTCGTCTTACTCAGTATAATTTTCTTGATCCTGTCGGCTGCCAAATATATATTTTTTTTACCGCTGCCAATTTGGAAAAGGTATACGTATTCAGTCGTGTCTTTCCGTTTGTCTTTCTGTCTTTCCGTCTGTCTTTCTATCTTTCCGTCGGTCGGTCCATAAAGTATCACCAAAAGTACTCAATGGATTTCAATGAATTTTTAGTGAAACGTTGGGCAATGGAGCAAGGAAGAATTGGTGAAAGAAGTGGGTATCAAATTGCTAACCAAACATATACATCAAAAGAAAGGTAATTTTATGTAGAATCAGAATATAAACATTAACAAGGCTTTTCCAGTCATGTATTTGTGGAATTGGGAAGAATCCAGGCAGTGCTGTGAAAGTTTTCCCGTCTGCCTTCTCATACGATATCTCCGAAAGTACGAAAGTACTGAATAAATTTAAATGAAATTTTATAAAACGTTGGGCAATGAGACAAGAAGGAAGTGATTATATCGGGGAAGAGTCCAGGAATCATATTTTGATTGAGGGACATTCACCTTTTATCCCATGCATCTATGTTGCCATGACTCTCCACATAATATCTGTAGAGGTTCCCAATGTTTTTAATAAACATTTTCCCAATGATTTCCGATGACATTTTGAAGAGGAGGAGACGGCCTTGAGCTTGAGAGAAGCGATAAATATTCCGGGCGGATCCATGCGAAATTATGTTCACTAAGTAGTAGTCATACCTCCAAACCACCTATTATTGCCAAAATTCTAAATGTGTCCTCACGATACCTCCGTTCTCAATGAATTTCAATGGAAGGATGGGTTATGGGTCATGGAAGAAGAGATTAGATTTTGAGGTGGATTCACAATTACTCCGCCCGACAATGGCATTGGCAAAGGTGCGTACTCTCTGTGCCTTCAAATTCTGAGCGATAGATGAGCTTTGCGATTGATGGGTTCGAAAAGCTCGAAAAAACATTCCGTCTATGATTGTAAACATACTTTTTATGACGCCCTAAAAATGGTCGACTTAGCGACAAATGAATTCGAAAAGATTCCACGACTACGATGAAAACTATATACTTTTTATGACGTCATGAAAATGTCCATTAAAGACCGATGCGAATAAGATATATGTACAGGAATCTTCATAAAGAGCCAGTTTCGCTTCGCTCAGGCCAGTAATTTAACGTTGTAACTCTCGATTGGCATAATTCATGAAAAATAGAAAACCTACATTGTATATTTCAAATAGTCTTATTTTCATACAAATCAATTGATATGTAGAGAAAAACATTTAAATGCGATATCTACACAAATCCTTAACACTAACCCCAAACTATATCCTGTGTTGAAATAAATTATTTTGATGATTAAACAAGAATGAAATAACTGGAAACATAGATTTACACATAAGGCCACCTTACATTCAAGACTTTCGTATCTAATCTCTCACCGTTTTATTTGAATTCTGTAAACATACTCAACATTTTCTTGTGTGTTTTTCTAATCTTGCACAAGAATAACACACTATTGTAAGACGAGTTATCTCGTCTGTAGCATTGGACTGACGACTTGCTGAGATGAGTAATCTTGTCCGTGACATTTAACTGACGATTCGCTAAGATCAGCTACCTCGTCCGTAGCATTAAAATGACTTACTGAAATGAGTTATCTTGTCTGAGGCACTGGACTGACGACTTGGTAAAATTCGTTATCTCGTCCGTAACTGACGACTTGCCAAGATGAGTTATCTTGTCCGTAGCGTTTGACTGATGACTAACTGAGGCTAGTTATCATGATATGACTGAGATGATCTTGTACGTAGCTGCAATGGGGTAGGTAAGATTAAACAATGCACCCATTGTTTGCCGGGTAGGTAATCGAGATAGATTCTATACATTATTGGCCGCTACTAGTTAAACTGACACGAAGCAAATTTCTAATTGAACATTTTTGAATGGCTGAAAGTGGAGAGATTTTAGAGAAAATTTACGTAAGAAATGAAAGATGGAAGCTACGAGTATTTGAAACTGTATTCTATTTAATCTAACAAGAAAGGATATGGTTTAGGGTTAGTGTCAGTGATGCAATTACCAACATATCATCCCAAACCATAACTCCAAACCTGCCTACTAACTCTAACTCCAAACCTACCTAGTGAACCTATCGAAGATATAATCGAAAATAACATTATTTGAACGTCGGTAAGAAATCTAGCAACTTTTAGCCATTCAAAATGGCAAATTTAAAAATTTGCTCCGTAATAGTTTAGCAGTAGTTGCAGCAATAGCGTCTATCTCGATTACCTCCCTTGCAAAAGATCGGCATATTGTCTAATCTTACCTATTTCAAACAATTACTCAAAGCTACAATAATGTGGCACCCAGTGTGAATCGATTTCATTTGCAATGATAAGTATTTCAAGCTTTATAACCATCGTTCTATAACAGGATATTTACTCAGTTTAGTTTAGTCTTGCACGGGGGCCACATTAACAAGTCGCACCAGTGAAATTATTTACTAGGCACCAACAACTTCGGCTCCACCTTGTTGTGCTAGTATCGCAGCTCGCTTAATCAGTAAACAAACCGGAACACCCAATGAAATTCAGGTTTTATACACAACGCAATTAACCTATTTGTCAGATTCCATACGAGAAAAGAGTATTACATTGTGGGGATGGCACTCCCCTGCCAAAAAAAATTCTCGTTAGTCATCGTAAATATTGTCATATGTTCATCAGAGCGCTGGCCTTTAGATCTCAGGACGAATCCTGAGCCGTTTGGACTTGACTTCATAGAACAGCATCATGTCTCATGAAGTAAAACCCCAATCGGCTACGGCACCCTATCTGCGTCCATCTAGTCGTCAATGGTCATGTGAACGACACAGGTAGTCTATTTGTCCTCCCAACCCGAAAACAGAATGTGACACGAGGCCGGTTTACCACATGCGCGAACGTGTGTGTAGGCTATCAGCAATAATTCTCTTTAGTCCAATCAATTATTGTTTCAACATAGGAGTGCTAGCCTTTAGGTCTCAGGGGCGAATTCCGAGCCGTTTGGACTTGACTAGCCTATTTGTCTGATCCCCAACGAAAAAGTGTGCCATGAGGTCGGTTTAATGAGGGTATACCCAACACGCGAACGTGTGAGTAGGCTATTACCAAAAAAATCTCTTTTAGTCCTCGCAATCATTGTCGCATCTACATGAGAGCGCTGGTCTTGAAGTTTCAAGACGGATCCTAAGACTTTTTGGACTTGACTACACAGAGCAGTACCACGCCTTATGTGCATTGCCCAGCGTCTAATAAAATTTCATTTAAATTTAGTCAGTACTTTCGGAGCCATGGTAACACATCTGTGTTCGTCTAATCTGAAAATATGCGGTGTCGAATGATTAGCATGAATTCAATTTTTTCTAGCACCTGTAAATAATTTTAAAATGAATGTTTTTTTAATCATCTTTATACATTCAAATATATTGAGCGTACGTATAGCCGGTTTAGACTGTTGTGGAGTCTCTGCTTTTATAAAGGATCAGTTTTTTTTTAAGCAGGAAAGGTCGATGTTTACATAAGTTCAATCCAAAAATCTATAAAGTAGCAATCTATAGAGAAACTACAAATCATTTCGTTATTTTGATCCCTATACTTCGATTAGTGAGTTTTCCTGCCTTCCTCAAATGTTCATCGTATCCAGTTTTCTTGGGTTTTTCAAAAATCTCCACCTGCTTTTTGTTTTTCCTCTCTGGCTTATTGTTTTTTTCTGGGAGGAAAAAACCAAATTCTCAATCTTGAATTGGAACGAAAACAAAACTTTAATGCATAGTTCATGTATGTATTTATATAGATGTGAGCTTTGGGGTACATGCCTTTCCTTGGAAACAAGCGGCTGATGTCGGATTTGAGACAACAGCTTCAGCCCCCCCAAGTCTGCCATCTTCCCTATTGGCCACAACGCCCATCTCGTGATATGCTGACACGTGTTTTATAGTTTACGATACTAATGGAAGGTTATCAACATAAACTGCAGATGGTGGAGAGAGATAACAATTTATCAACCACCTCCACAAGTGTACAATTCACCTTGATTAGAACACCTCCCACAGAACACCAGCTGGTAGGTTAATCTGAAAGATCTTCACAGGGTGCTCCATAAATATAGACTTGTGCCAAACTTGAATTGACTCAACATATATCTTGACCACAAACGAATCTTGTAATGTCCCATATGTTCAGATATGACGAATTGTCTAGTCCGGCTGGAATAGTCGCACATTTCACATCAGCATTTATAATCAGTGCTCGAACCCAAGTGAAAGTCAGAATTTTCAATGCTGATTTATGTGGTATGCAGGACTTCGGATCATTTTGGCATCTCCCACGCCAGGGGTAAGTATGCTCAATTGTCAAAATAAAGGACAGGAGAATTCGTGTTTGAGAACACGTTCCAAGCCGTAAACCGTGGTGAACAACACGTTCCAAGCCGTCATTCTTCCCAGTGGAAGACCTCTATTGCCAGCTTATTCATTGGTCACTACAAAACGACCTTTTAAAGTATGAAAGTGCTTTGAGTGTGATGGAACACTGAATGGGATCTGATATGCAAATTTATATAAATGAGTGAGCATTATCTTCTCTAATAATGTCGAGAAAAGGAAGCATCCCCATTGGATTGCTTTAGGAGAAGGATGTTTACTTTACGAAACTTACAGGGGATGATGCTCAAATGGCTTCTCTAGGGAGAGGATCTTGAAGTGATCACATGGACTTCTTGTAACGTTGTATTAACATTCCTTTGTAGAATCCACACAACGTCCTCGCAATGTTGCAGAAAACGTTTCTTCAAAATTCCAGGAAGATATTAGAAGAACATGTATTATCTAGATTTTCACTTAAACTGAAGAAATATTTAAAGAATTTTTTTTCATTTCTGTGCATAGAGTTAAGAGAAAAAAGTGCTTTAGCGCTTTTTTTCCAGAATGAGCGAGATTTTCAACTGCAGCATTTTGCAACAATACTATAATGTTCCGGTAGCGTCTGGCATGTGCGAACAATTTGGATTCAGAAAAATACTGAATTGCAACGTTACAGTAACTTACTCGCCATGTTTCATAATTCCCAACCAAAATGTAACCAGCCTGTAACGTTGCAAAAACAAAAAAAAAGAGGTCAGTACATGCAAAGGTTTGGAAGTTCAATCATCAAACGTTGCTCCACTATTGTCGTCATGTACTGAACTACTGTAGAATAATAACAGTGAGTTCGATCCTCACTAGTGTGACAGTGCCATTTCATCATCATAATCATCAGTCTTTTAACGTCCGTCGTTGGACACAGATCTTCCCCAGGATTCGCCACACTTCTCTATCTTGGGCGTCGCAGAGCCAGTACTTTCTGAATTCGTCTAGCTCGTCTCTCCATCTAATATTTTGCCGGCCTCGGTCCTGCATGTGATCTCTGGGTATCCATGTCGTGAGTCGTGATGTCCATTGGTTGTCCGCTATTCGTGCAAAATGGCCAGCCCACTGCCATTTGAGCTTTTTAATGGATTCTATGATGTCCCTGACTCTTGTCTTTTCCCGGATGTACTGAGCTGTCTTGTGGTCTCTCCATGTGAGGCCCAGCATAATTTTTTCACGTGCACGTTACATAGTTTTCAATTTGCCGATCTGTCTCTTGGTTAGGTTCGATGTTTCAGCTCCATAAGTGACTATTGGGGGATGCATTGGTTATACACCCTTTTAGGATTAATGGGATCTTCTTATTTTTGAAGGTTGAGCTTGCTCTGCCAAAGGCTTGCCATCCTATATAAAGTTTTGAAAATATCCATTTTCAGGCACCTACCATAGAGCAATGTTTTTCCTTGATCACTACCAAAAGCTAACGTCCACAATTTTGAAATACAGAAGCCTAAAAACAGGGGTAAAAGACATTTTTTTTTTCACCGAAAAACAAAAACAAAATGCAGGGTCTTTTTCCGTCGATCCCGACCACAAAAACGAAAACCCAGACTCGAACCCCTAACCCTTATCGTAAACTATAAGTCTGAGAGCGAGGAGTACTAACAAAATAATCTTAAAATCAATTCCTACTGGTTATGAAAATATTCATCCGGTGTGGGACTAACGAGAAAGCCACCAAATGCTATACCCTATATTGCTATTTTTCCCTTATTTCACACTTTTGACAGCATTGGATTCTTTATCGGGTTAAACTGCAAAAATCTAACAACTTGACTAATCTGGAACCCAACTAAATAATACATACGAGACTAACCGTTTGGAAGAAAGGTTGAAATTTTCTCCAAGGCCAAATTGCTGTTAAGTCAGCTTGAAGATGCACTCATAATGAATTCATCTGTGGTGCTCCAACGACCCCTGCACTGGGTTGCGGTATCTGAATTCACAACAGGGAAATTTCTTATGGTGATTATTTTTATTCCGTTTAATTTATTCATTTCCCAGTTTCTCCAGTTGAATTTGGAAAGTCCTACTCTCTCAGACTCATGACAGACGCCCTGGGTAACTGGCCGTGTTGCCAGTACAAGAGCCGTTTTGATCATTGTTTAATGAAGTGATTTAGAAAAAAAAAACTCTTATGGGAAAAACATGGTTAGTAACTGATACGAACACATTTCCTGAGGAAGAAAACTAACTTTGTCCAAAAATAAGCTTTATATACTTATCCTGCAGGTCTGTATTCGGAATGTTATTTTGTTTATACGCCTAACCCTAGGCCTACAAGTTGAAAGCCGACACCAGAATGTAACATGATCTTTTCAAGGTAGATTTGCGTTCCAAGAAGCTCCTAGCCCACCGAATATCAGCCACACCCACATCACCTGTTTCTTATCGTCCGCTCACACACCAACTCTCAGACTGCAGACAGTAAGACGGCACAACGCGCTTTGCCCTTTGCTGAATGTTAAACAGTTATGTGGAAACGGTTACATTTACTGCTTCAATTGGCACTACCAACTTCGAGCTGCTGATAGCTCCCATATATATATATATATATATATATATATATATATATATATATATATATATATATATATATATATATGCGCTTCAAACCCGAAACAAATACGTCTTATTCAACATTAAGGTAGAATAGTTAGTCCTTTGGAAGTTCAAGAGATTTTTTTCTCAGCCTGGTCGCCGTACTACGCAGAGAGTACTGATACTGATACCAGTGACGCGTGGTCCTTTGTATCTTGGGTGTACTCTCTGCTACGGATGCACAAAAACGCAAAAATATTTTAGTATCTGTAAAAAGCAACGGACAGTAACAGCCTTTTCGGTACAAAGTAGCGAAGGTGATTCTGACTGTAAATAATAATGCGATATTACAAACAGCATACATAAAAAAGAAATTAGAAATAACGATTATAGTGTCTAATCTGGTTCCTGTTTTCCATTTCCACCTTGCCTACATTTTGCCAAAAAGGCTTTAACTGTCCGTTGCTTTTTACAGACAATAAAATATTTTAACGCCTTTGTGCGCCTGTAGCACAGAGCACACACAAGATACAGAGCGCCATACGCCACTGGTCGAGAGTGCCCTCTGCAGCTCTCTTCAAATGATAGCTGTAGCACGTTCAGGCTTTATCGAACTGGCACTATCTTTGATTGCACTTACATTCTGAGCGCCAAGAACAAAGGGTTCACGACTGGAGGCTTCGAATTTTTGGATGAAGCGTTGTTTTATCGTCATTTTCTAACTTTGAGTCAAAGTGAGGCTGCACCAAAAATGAAGACGCTACACGGTGCAGTACAACATCTCTTTGCAAGAAAACTCTGCTATTCGGCAGCACAAATGCTATGCTCTATTTTGCTTTGTTAATTCATTTCAGACGTTTGACACCAATAGCCTCTTTATCGGGTACAGTTCTGAAAATCTAACGACTTGACTGACCAAGAACCCAGCTAAAAAGACTGTTTTAGAGAAAGATTGAAAGGATTTGATTCTCCAAAATCAATTAGCTGTAAAAATCTGAACTCAAGCTAGCTCCACGAATTGAGTTTCTTGACAGCGAGAAATATACATTCTATTTTTTTTCTTTGTAGGCTTTGGAACTATGAACACCAGCTTTTACGAGATCTTTGCATACAGAACTCATGCACGTCTATATTTATATAAATAAAAACATAGACGGGTTAGGAAGATTGTAAAGGATAACGGAAACAATGGGGAGAAAATACAGGCAAATGTCGAGAGAAGAGCTGAAGATGATGCATAAATTTAGTTGTCAACCGCCGTGGAATTTCCATTGGTTCAGGGTCCAGTGATTAATTGAGTGGATTAATCGGAAAAAGAAGCGTGTAAAGCTACTTAAATGATTGGTATATTTCACCATAGAATAAAGATTACCTATCCTAACACTTAGTTCTTACCTTTTCCTTCAAAGTAGTTGACATTGGTGTAAATAACATTACAACTCGTCATCACAGCCAATAATTGAACAACCGTAGCGTCATATATTGGGAGTCATGTAAAAAATATCCATCGAAGAATAGATGTGGTCAGATTGAATTCTCGTTATGACATCACTAGCGTTTTCCACTAGAAAACATCTAAATAGAGTAATAAAACATTTAGAAACGTGTTATTACTTCTACAAAAACATCTAAAATAGAATAAAACATATAGAAGCATCTAGATTCTGGATAATCTAGGTGTTAATAGAAAAAATCCGTCCAAGTAAGCCCCCCAAAAGGTGAAACAAACTTTTTTCCCCGAAATAAGAAAAAGCCCATTTTTAGAATGGGTATAGTGGAGTACTTATGCCAGTTTTCATGTCCGTAGACAGAACGGTATGACCAGAAGCACAGGTACACACACACACTCGCGCGTGCACACACACACACACAAACACACACACACACACACATACACACACACACACACACACATATATATATATATATATATATATATATATATATATATATATATAGGGAGGGCTAGATCTATTTAATATTGTGGAGTTGAGCCAGGAACAAAGTACTGGGGTAGTCTTCGTCGTCCGGATAAACATTAAACTTCCTGATGGTTCAACTTTGCATATGAGCCCAGTTTACTTGTTCCCGCGTTACACAACACATAAGACAATTCTCGAACGATTCATCGAGACCAAATCTCTTTATGTAGAAATTATGAGATTATTTACAGACCCAGGGTACCTGATTGGCGCCATATGAACAGTTTTACAAGGCTTCAACTGGCCTGCTATTTACTCATACTCATCACTTTGAGTAGAGTTGGATTCATGCTTCTCCAAAAAGCATTGGTTCGGAGTAAACGTAAAGTGTCCCCGGAGTTTGAACTCCGTTCGCTGATTCCATTTTCTGTGCTACCAACTGTTCGGCCACTCGCACAGAGGCCTCAACACATTTCTAATGAAAAAAACCTGGGTGCGTTCTTGAGGGAACTTTCGTGGAAAAATGTGAGTCAAGTTCTTGCATCGTGGACCAGTTTGATATTGTCAATATCCCTGAAGACCGACCGAGCTTGGGGAAGAGGAAATTAATCACAACTGGAATATTGGTGATAAGACAACTATGTCAATTATAAGTGGCTAATCATACTATAATTTGAGAAATCCTCTTACATTTGTGTGTGTGAGTGAGTGTGTGTGTGTGTGTGTGTGTGTGTGTGTGTGTGTGCTAAGATAACACGACAACTGACCATCGTACGAGGTTGATATTCGCCAGATACATCAACCAGCACACCGGCCATTGCAGTATCGAGTTTGAAGTCATTTGGATCATTCATCTACAATTATCCAAAATTAAGGATCTAAATTTAGATATAAATTATCTAGATTGGCAATTGGTCTAAATTCACATGTATATAAAACATCTAAATACACACTGAGGAGAAGCAACCGGAATACTTCGAAACTACTTCCGTACGACGGACAGAAAATCAATTTACAAGACTATTATTGGCACTTTTTGAACGTGCCTGCCCTGGTATACTCAATTTCATTCGTTAGAACCCTTTGTCACCTTTGGTGGCTACGCTTGTTCAATACTGTGGAGTTAAGCTGGGTACAGGTACTGGTGGTCTATGTAAAATATCTAAATTGACACTGTGGAAAAGTAACCGAAATACTTCAAATCCTTTATTTCGTACGATGGGCAGAAAATTATTTTGGATCATTTATCTATGATCATCTAAAATTATGGATCTAAATTTAGAGATAGAATATCTAAGTTTACAATTGGTCTAAATCTAGATATATATAAGATATTTAAATTGATGAAATGAAGAAGTAACCGGACTTCGAAGTTGTAGTTTCGTACGATAGACAGAAAATTAATTTACATGACTATAATGACACTTTTTGAACGGGCGTGCCCTAGTAAACTCTATTTCATCTCTGAAAGGGGTTATCTAACGAATTTAATATTAAGATCCAAGGAAATGAATTTGTTTTTATCTTACAAAGTGTGACAGGAAATGAGAAAAGGTGCGTATTAAAATATTGCTAAATCAAATCATTTCCTCGCAGCCTGTTAACACATTCTTTGCGGTCCGGAACCGGTCTGTTGCTTGAAGTCTACAGTTATATTCTACCAAATATGACAAGTCGATTGTTTTTAACTGAAATGCAAGATTTTTGTCTCCTGAATCTGACAGAAAATGAACCTTCCATGAAGTTTCAAATAACAAGCAAGCATAACCTGCAAACCAATTTAGTATAAACTTACATTGTAAAATAAATCACCCCATGAAAAATCTATATGAGGATTTGGAAAAAAAAATCCTAGATAAAATAAGGAGTGAATATTTAATTTGTAGCCATCTAACTGCATGATAGACACATTCATAGCCAGCCAGACGGCCAGTCAGCCAGACCAGCTTAGAAACAGAAGAACCCTATTAAGACAGTGTTAGTTACAATTTTAGTAATAGTTTTGGTTGACAGTTTCAAATGAAAACCAAAGGAAATCCCGGCGGCGTTCATAAAAGACAAAGGGTGGGAAGCTCTTCAATAATGGCTGACAAAATCACAAAAATGTTCTTCCGGTCATTTACCAATTGGAATGCAAATTAAGAATGCCTTGTAATTTCCGGTCGACTCTTTTGAAAAAACAAACGAACTTATCTTTGATGTGGGTTAAAAAACTAAGATTGTTATTACAAGCTGGACCAGAGGAAATTTCATGGGTGTTGACAAGTATATTATTTTGCTTAAGTATGTTATTACTTATGGAATATATTTACATTCATTATAATAATATATATAGGCGAATGAAACATTGAATGACAGTTGCCATCAAAGGTGGCGAAGGGAAGGGCTCTATCCTTTTTTATAAGTGCGTGTGTTCGTGTGTTTGTTAATGTTTGTGTGTTCTGCGCTCCTGGCCATGCTGTTATGTCTACAGGCTAGAAAATTGGCATCAGCACTCTACTAAACCCCATAGGGAAGAAAAAAAATATGACAAAAAAAACTTTTTTTCCAGAATGTAATCGTTTTTAGACGGCTTCGTACTCTGTTTTAGATGTTTTCCCTTGGAAAACGCCAGTGATGTCATAAATAGGATTTATTTTAACTATATTCATTCTTCGGTGGAATTTCTAGTACATTACTTTAAGATTTTATGCTACAGTTGTTCAATTATTGACTGTGATGATGAGTTATTATTAGTATTTCTCTGAATTTTTTTATTATTATTATTTCTATTATTATTCGGACTATCCTAATCTTGGTTGTTTTTCATACAACGTTTCGGTCGTTGTACTCTACGGCCTTCATCAGGTATCATCTGGTAGGTGTGGGGAAGTAACGAACCGAACCCTTTATTTAACCGACACATAGCATTGTGGTTACAGAATCAGACAAAATTATTGCAAGTAATCTGATGGTTCTATGTTCAATCCCAGTGTGAGACAATAATAATACTACTAATGCTAAGAGGGGAGTGCGGTCAATATACCCCCGTCAGTTAAATAAAGGGTTCGGTTCGTTACTTCCCCACACCTACCAGATGATACCTGATGAAGGCTGTAGGGTACAACGCCCGAAACGTTGTATGAAAAACAACCAAGATGAGGATAGTCCGAATAATAATAGAAATAGAATAAGTATTCTTGACTACTTCTGCTATCTAACAATATTCCTGTGGTCTACAACTACTATAACTTGATTCCAAGGTTGAGGGAACAGTAATGGACGCACTTTGTTCTAAGGTGAAAGTTGAGTCCTTTTTGCTCCAATTGAAGCTTAAGCACCTTCACCCATTCTTGCCCTTGTTGATAACATTTCAAGTATCGGTTGGAGGGAGAAGAGAAAAGATGAAAGATATAATGAAAGCAGAATAATAATATAAAGAAAACCGGAATAATGGTATAATTATTTCGTTTTCAATAGCCATGAAAGTACGTTAGCGAAATTCCACCTGTTTTTTTCTTCTTCTAGCAAGGTGCATCCATAATAATAACAACCATAATAAAAGTGGTTTTAGGTGCGCTTAGATGTACAGGAACACAACAAGCAGAGTCGCTGATTAAACGAACCTTGTAGGAAATTCTTCAATGAGTTAGAGTGAACTCACTTGAAAGCTTAAGGACCCATGATCGAAGTAAAACACCTGAACTCAGATTAAGCGTCTATCTCTTGTTCAATTGGCGATGATCCAGCTATCTTGGTTTGACAAATAACTTACCTTATTTGTACTTTTGCTTTACGAACTTCCCATATCCTTATATCGCACCGACTATCACTATTAGCTGGAAACCTGTCCGCAGGCGTTTTTTTTCTCTCTGGCAAGCTCCTGCGGAAGGCCCAAATGGATCCTTCGTTCACAAGAGGTCATAACTATTTTTTAGGTGTACCTTTATTCTATACCCCTGCGAGGGAAGAAAAATGGTGAGAAATAATTAAAATCCAGAAAAGCTGGAAAAAGTAAGAGAGAAAGAAGAAGGGACGATATGAAAATTAAAATGAAAAAAAAAGGAAAGAAATGTAATGAAGAAAGAGGAAAAGGTAAAAGGAACGACAGAAAGAATAACTGGGGGAGGGAGAAAGAGTGAAATTAATCAAGAAAGAAAGGGAAGCGGGAAAAAAGAAATAACAAGAAGAATGAAAGAAAGAAATCATTTAAAAGAGAAAATAAAAGAAAGAAAGAATTGAATAATGTATTGGGAAGTGAGAAAGAAATGAGAAGAGAAGAAAGAAGGGAAGAAAGAAAGGGAAACGAGAAAGGAAGAAAAGACAAGAAGGAAAGAAAGAAAGAAAGAAACTAAGAGTAGAAAAGAAAGAAAGGAAAAAATGAAAGGAAGGGAAATGAGAAAGAAATGACGAAAAGAAAAGGAGGAAAGGAAGTAAAAAAGATAAAAGAAACGAGAGGCAGAAAAAAAAACCTATGGAAGAAAGAAAGAAAGAAACTAAGAGTAGAAAAGAAAGAAAGGAAAAAACGAAAGGAAGGGAAATGAGAAAGAAATGACGAAAAGAAAAGGAGGAAAGGAAGTAAAAAAGATAAAAGAAACGAGAGGCAGAAAAAAAAACCTATGGAAGAAAGAAAGAAAGAAACTAAGAGTAGAAAAGAAAGAAAGGAAAAAACGAAAGGAAGGGAAATGAGAAAGAAATGACGAAAAGAAAAGGAGGAAAGGAAGTAAAAAAGATAAAAGAAACGAGAGACAGAAAAAAAACCTATGGAAGAAAGAAAGAAAGAAAGAAAGAAAGAAAGAAAGGAAGAAGCATGAGAAAGAAATGACAAGAAAAATAGAAAGACAAGTAGTAAAAAAGAAAAAGAAACGAGATGTTGAAAAGAAAGAAAGAAAGGAAGAAAGAAAGAAAGAAAGGGAAAGAAAGAAAGAAAAAGGAAAAGAAAAAAAAGGGAGAAATAGATAAAGAGAAAGAAAGAAAGAAATAGGAAAAGAAAGAAATGAGAAGTAGAAAAGAATGCAAGAAAGAAACGTCGAAAGAGAATAGAACGAAAGGAAAGAAGAACGACTTTTCTTTTCACTTATAAATCTTTTTCAAATAAATGAAAAGCCAAAACAAAAAAGAGAGAAGAAAAGGTACAGCCACTGACCTCAGGGCCAAATGTAGAACAATGAATAAATTCATCCGTAAAAGGCATTTTTGAGAGCGTCATCTTGAGTGAGTCATTTCCCTGACTCAACTCGTCCCACAAATTCCATTTTCACGATTATTGCTTTCTCTCGCCATAAGCAATCATCTTGTAGATTGAGAGAGAATCGGACGACATAACAGGACGACCAAGCAAAGGCTTGGTCCCATGACCTAGACAAGCAACAACAGGTCGTGGCTTCTCTAACCTATGCAGACGTACAATATTGTCCAAGTTCATATAACGGATTTTATCGCTTTGAGTCAACAGATTTGGGCTGGGCCAGCCATGTTTTGTTTGGGTCAACACATTAATTGCCAATGCGTGCCACTAGCTCCCCTGCCCACACCTCCCTTGGTGGGGAACTTCTGAGTTGAAGGAAGTAAAATATTTCTTCGGCTAAGTTTACCCCTTGGACAAATAAGATGAAAAAATAGAGCCTTAAATTCGAATTTTCATCAAATCTCTTTTGCTTCCGGGGGATGACTAAAACGGATTCAGAGTTTAATCTACGTCTTCTTCGAGTAGCAAATTTAATAAATTTATTAATTAATTCGACATTCGATTCAGAGTCAGGAAATAATCCTTGGAATCTTCTGTATATTCCGAAGATCCCACTAGATGAAACAGGGAGAATTCTTTCTGTAAATGGGACACCAAACTCATTTCAAATTACGGGAAGAGAAAAACTACAAACAAGAGCTGATACTACCTACCTTCATTCATTCACTCCCTCCCTAGAAAAATGGTTGTGTAGTCGGAACCGGTAATGTAATGATCTAAAAGATTAAATAAATTCATTTTCTGTAACCGCTCCTGTTTATGTATCTTCCATATGTTCACCCCCTATACATACACACACGCAAACACACGCACGTGCGCGCAAATATATATATATATATATATATATATATATATATATATATATATATATATATATATATATATATATATATATAAAGAGATGGTTAAATATGGTCCGACAGAATGATTATGAATTGTGTTGTATTATATAGAGACTTATATAAAATGATCTTCCGTCATTATACGGTTAATGTATCACTCACATTAAGCAACGTAAATAGGATTAAAAAAAATGAAAAACTGGGGCGGCTGCAGGAATCGAACCTGCCACCGATATGGTAGCCACTTCAATGCAGCGATGCTTTTACCAATGAGCTCAATAGTTGCCGGTGAAACGGCTACTTCATCAGTGGCCGATTCAATTCCTGCAGCAGCCCCATTTTCTTTGTTTTCTTTGCAACATGGCTCCCCAGCGGTATTGATCATACTCAACCTCCCTTTCTGTTGTGTTCCAATATATAGCTTATATCATACATGTAGTTTCTTATTTTACAATAGGGCATTATTATAATGCATTGTATATTGATCTTATTTTATATTACATATTATCTCATTTTTTGAAACAGGGTTAACTTACGTAGGTTACCCAAAAACGTATTCAACAATGAAGGATCAGAAAGTATAACAACAGACGTGACTCGCTTTCGTGTCACTTCTATTGAGTGTTTACCTACGTGTATATCAAATCTGTTGTGTCGGTTTTAATCTCAGATTATATAGGTATCAATTATAAATTTCATTATATTACATAGAAACCTGAGATGATCTCCCGTCGTTACACAGTTAATGTATCACTAGCCCCAGACAATATAATAGGATAAACAATTAAAGAAAATGGGGCTACCACAGGAATCGAACCAAGCGCCGATAAGGTCGCTGCTCCAACGTAGCTAAACAGCCACAGGTAATGTAAGGGCCCAAATAACTGCTTTCACATCAATCCATTTTCTAGTTGTTTATTTTATATACGTTGTCTAGGGTGAATGGTACATTAACCGTGTAACGACGGGAGATTATCCCAGATAAGTTTCTACATAGTATAACAGAATTTATAATTCATTCTGTCGGACCAAATATGTCCATTTCTTAATATATTTATTTTTTAGTTTTGTTCATTCACTTTACAAATCTGCTCCTTTTGTTTCTAAACGCGTACAATTATTTTATTGAGAAATAGATATATGATCAGACAGAAACAATTATAAATGCATTATATTACTTTGAAACTCTATTTGAAATGACCCCCCCGTGATTACGCAGTGAATGTATCATTTGGTCTGGACAGCGTAAATTGAATAAACAAAGGAAATGGGACTGCCACAGGAATCGAACATGCGACCTGTAGGTAGCTGCTTTAATGTTGCATTGCTCTTTCCGTTGAGTATAACAGCTGCCTGTGAATGGGGAACAATGATGATATAACTGTTTTGTTTTTAAATTCCCGAAACGGTTACATGGTAAACAATTGATTCCCAACATGGAACTGTAGCATGTAATCCTACATAAATCATTAAAAAAAAAAACAAAACACTGAAGAAAATTACATAAATTACATATATTGGGAAATAATTGACTGAAATGACATTAGGACAAATTCGAAAAAGAAAAGTTTTTATCATATATTCAGGCTAAAAGCTATAAAGTTTTCTATATCTAGGATATATATATATATATATATATATATATATATATATATATATATATATATATATATGTACGTGTGTGTGAGTGTAACACAACGAAAAGTCCTTTAGAGACCAACGTATTATCGTGCAAAGTGAACGCACACACACACACTTGAATTTCAGCAATTTTTTCATCTGAAGGACTTAGTTTAATTCGTCTTTTTTTTTTCTTGCTTACTAAGATTTATGTATCCTTTCGATTCCCGACCCACCTGCTCTCTATTGATCTACGCATATACAGTCTATTCATTTACTGTAGGCCTCTTAAAGCCGGGGTCATTTCAACGTTTCCTTTATGTTTTCTCTCTCTCTCTCTCTCTCTCGTAAGTCTGTCCCATCCCTTCCCCTCCCTCGCACCTAAAAACAATTTACCAAAAATGGCATTTGTCTACATTCCGGACGCCACCAGTTCCAACCTCTTCAGTCGACTTCTTGGTAACTTGAAGGGACTTGTTATTGCTCGAAGAAAGAAAGGAATGTCATCGCGAATCACCGAGAAGAAAGAAGAGGAAAAGAAATAAAGCGTGCCAAGATCAACTGAAGTTTTTCGCATACTTCCTCAGGAACGGAAAAGGTCACAGGCTCGGTTGATAAAGACGTTGTTGTTGTTTCAAACACTTACGCGGCGTGAAAATCTGATATGCAATGATTTTATCTACTTTTCTAACTAAATACTACCTTCATTAGTCGCCATCTTGGTTCATTTCTTGCTCACAACGTTTCGGCTAATGTTCATTACGATCTTCTTCCGGAGATGACTGAACATTTTTTTACCATCGAGACAAGAGGGATGGTCCCGTCTCGGTGATCGCCCGGAATGGGCGTATTCATCTGTCTCATTTTGGATGGTATTGATTTCTGGTCCCTAACACCGTTGCTCGTGATTGGCGTGAAAATATCTGTAGTTATCTTGAGTTGGTACCATTTTTAGAGTCAAAAACATCTTCGTCAGACACGATAGTTTTGTAATGACCACCTTTTGATTTGAACGAAGGTATCATTATTCCAAGAGGAATGGAAATAGGAGAATTAGCTCTGTAAGATATTATCCTCATCTTTGTTGTTTTGGGCCAACCATGTGTTTTTCAGGAGATGCGGAGTGGCGTAACAAAATAGTTTTTCAATGACCACGAATTTGATTTGAAAGGTGTCATTATTCCAGTAGAAATGGACACAGAGGAATCAGCTCTGCAAGATACTATCTTCATCTTTGTTATTTTGAGCGAACCGTATACTTTCCAGGAGGTGCAGAGTGGCGTAACATTATTGATAGACCGAGTTAGAGTTATGGCCGCCGTATCATTGTTTACATTCACTTTTCATAGTCATTCCCCTCATCTGTTTGTAAGATTACCCTCCTTCAACCTAAGTAAGTTGCAACAAAAATGATTTCGAATAATTATTTTGTTTTGCCTATGATTAGACATATAGGCATACGAGCTAGGGGACAGGGGATAAGTGCTCCCTCAAGTTTAGGCCAAACGTGTTAAATTTCAGACGAATCAGTGTAATTCGGATGAAACCGTAGAAAATTTCACACAAATCATACCTTTTGCCCCCCAATAAAAAGAAATTCCCACAATGAGAATCAGTTCAATTCTGTAATTGTACAGCAACTGATTATATTAACATAGAATTACCTCAAAATCAATTATGGGAGTAAATGTTGTTGTCGTTTGCGAAAATTTGTTAATAAAACCAATTAAATAGAATGATGAAAAGCTAACACTAAAACTGAATTTAAACTAACTTTAATGAACAACACGGATATGGAAAATTCAGACCTTTCGTTGCACAACTATATTCTGTCTTGCATCAAGCATCCCCACAACCCTTGAGAAGAAATGCATTCACCATGACATCAATTTTTACTAGAGTGGAATCCCCACGCCCATTGGGGACAACTTCCCTAGAGGGAGACATGAATCCATTTCCACTATAGGAACCACTCAAACTCAGTTGAACAAGAATTGTGCTCCAAGAATTTCACTCCAAAAATTAAATATCGAATATCTTTACTAATATTTGACCAATCACAAGCCAGCTTTCACTACGCAAAATTGGTTCGTCTGGGAGTGCGTTAAAAGATCGCAAGAGTGTGATTGCGACCCTATGCTCAACAAGGAGTCTATCATCATCATCATCATCATCATCATCATCATCATCATCATCATCATCAGTCTTTTAACGTCCGTTGTTGGACATAGACCTTCCCCAGGATTTGCCACACCTCTCTATCATGGGCGTCGCGGAGCCAGTACTTCCTGAACTTGTCTAGCTCGTCTCACCATCTAATATTCTGCTGGCCTCGGTTGCGCATGTGATCTCGGGGGATCCATGTCGTGAGTCGTGATGTCCATCAGTTTTCTGCCATTCGTGCAACATGGCCAGCCCACCACCATTTGAGATATTTAATGGATTCTATGATGTCCCTGACTCTTGTCTTTTCTCGGATGCACTGTGCTGTCTTGTGGTCTCTCCATGTGAGGCCCAGCATTCTATAATGATAAAAAAAACATCCATTTTTCAGTCATTCTTATTTTGTCTGAAGTTTTGGATGGATTTTCATTTCATTATTCTCTAAATTATTCTGTCTTCTATCCTGAATAACATTCCTACCGACACATTTTCCAGGCTCCTTATTGTTGTTTGAACTTCTGGGGCGGGGGTGTTTTCATTATACCATGAATTATTCACACTTATCTTCATTGCTGTTGTTTTTATATCAACGTTAACTACCGGCACGCTTTCCAGCTTTCTTGATGTTTTCTAAATTTCAAGGGCAAACATTTATCCTTGAATTATTCATAGTAATATCTCAATTCTTGTTTTTTTTTGTTTTTTTTTTTTTATTCCAACATTTTATCTGGTGCGCTCTCCGACCTTCCTCAAGTGTATTTTGTACTTCGTAATCTTTGGACGGAATTTCTAGTAACGTCTTTTTTTTTGCCAATTTTTTTTATTCCTCTAATTCAAAAAATTTTAAGATGAGTTCCTCAACGAAAACATCGATATAAATATCTACTCCCCCTTCTCGCTTTCTTTCCTCATCACCCATCTGTGTGCGTGCGTGTGTGGGGGTGCTAAACAAGAAGCACAGATTTTACAAGTACCAAAATGACTGTTACAATCTAATTAGGTAGGGTTGCCATACATTCGTATTTTCCTGGACACCTTCTCCATTTACAACTCGATTCCTTAATCCTTGAGAGATTTTCAAAATTCATAAAATTCCTCCAAAGCCCTCAAAAATAATTATCACGACTGCTTCAGTGTTTCATAGCGCTAAAGTATGTTGGGTTTGGGTAGGATATCTTTGGGAAATACCTCTTTTTTTATTTTAATGTTCAGATATGGCAACCCTGTCTTCTTATTCTTTGTCTATTAACGAAACTAGATTGAAACCTTTCAGCGAGTCTTCAACCCATTCCACTACCCATCAAGCCCAGCCAGCAATACTGATCTTATCTAAATTTTCGTTAATGAGAAAGTAAGAAGTTTTTCGACTGTCAGTCCGCCTACCCAGCATCAGTTGGTTATTTTTACACTTTCTCTGCAACAACCAATCTCTCAGTGAATAACTCTCCACACTATCTCTTTCTGGGAGCGTACAAAACCGAGCGTTATCTCTGAGAATGCAAACGTGGGTCGCCTGTACTGCTCAGCTGATAAAATTATAATCCTTTTCCACTGTGTGGCAATTTAGTTTCATTTCGATAACTTCATATTTATGAATAAATTTCACAAAACCTTAATTTTATGACACACATTTTATTTCCTTTGTTCTCAAAATTGTCGCTACCCTGCAGTAGCTTCGTATTTATCACAGGGTAAGGAAATTTTGTGAACAAAGAAAATGAAGTGATGGTGTGTTAAAAAATTATGGTTTTGTGAAATTTATTCATAAATATGAAATTACCCCAAAACAACTTGGCATTCAACACACGGGATCTCATTGAATTTGCTGAAAAGACCAGTGACTGTATACATAATTTAGTTTTAGCCTGGTTTGTTACTGTTGACTACTTGTGGGCATTGGACTGCAGTCACACCATGTCAGCAGATGTGGTTCTGCGCGACTCCTTTCATCAGGTCCCATGTCGGTCTCGACACCTTTGTATCACTCTCGAATGATCTTCTTCTAATCCATCTTGGTCTCCCAACTCGTCTCTTGGATTTTTGTTAAAATATGAAATAGAGGCAGTTTCATATGAATTAATGAACAATATTTTCCCAATCTTTGTTCAGCTAATCGAATCTCTTCTTCCCAACCTCGACGTTGTCAGCACAACGTTTCGGGTAGTACATTCTTCAATTCTCATCAGGTTTATTATACTAGAAAGGAGACAAACAGGGGAGACTTAATGAATCTTCTCCAGGCTACGTTCGTTGGTGTTACTACATCTTGGTTAGTTTATTTTCATTGGACAAAGAAGTGAATGTAAGCCAAGCATTTACGCGTTTGGTTTCTGTGTTAGTAGCAATATAGCTGAAGGAGATAACAGAAACAAAGGTGTGTCTTTGGGCCGACAGCTTATGGCTAAAATTGGCTGACCCTAGCTACTGAAAACGGGACTCTCACTCGGTTCTGTTTTGCGCACGAGGCTTGTAGTGCCGCTTCCGGCACACTACGGTTGGTAGTTATTTTCCCTTCATTTGGACCGACGAAAAATAATATAAGAATATATGGACATCACGGATGTTACATTCAGAAGGAAAGTTTTGTTCTTCTAAATGAGTTGCTCAATCCGATTATGGCAAAAAGAAACCCCGAATAAGGTGTCGAGTACCACAAAAGTTATTCCCTTGGAAAACATATGAAAAGATAAACCAAGCAGACCAGACGAGAGATGTTCTTTAACAAACTAATGAATTGATACTTTCCATAGTCTGAAGAAAAACATCCGGTAAAACGAGCTGAAGATATCGTTCAGTTGAAAGCCGTTCACAGATAACAGGACCTGAATCCTCAACAAGACAATGAATATTATTGAAATAACCGGTCAGTCTCTGTATTCATACATTCAATAAAAGTAAAAATATCGGTCGACAATCAAAGCCCTGGTTGTCTTTTCACCTGCCATTTAGTAATAAAAATCTATTTGCCAATTGTTCTACATGTAAGACTCAAAGGCTCATTAGATCGCCTTTCCACTTACTCGCCTATCAGATCCACGTCAAAATATTTTCCTGTTACGCAAAAATGACTCTTTATCAGCAAAATGCGATCTCTTGAATAACAGATGCTATTGAATTTTTCCTTTCAAGAATCAACTAAGTACAATCGAACAATCAAACAAAATAGGCACATACCCCTTTTGTTATCCTGTAATCCTTTCTCTATCTATTAAAACTGTATTCCTAGTTATAATAAAGAGTTTGTTATTAAATCAACGTTCTTCTTACATTTCTTCTTTAACACCATTAACCAACCAGTTGATTGTCCATTTTTGTGCCAACTGCTATTAGGTAGAGAAAGGGTCTTATATTTCTCTCTCACCAATAAAGTTAACTCTTTCTTCATTTTCCTGAACAGACTACTAACATCACTAAGGGCAAATCCTTGATAAATAACTTTTCCGGGACATATACTACTGATATGACACTGCTTACTAAATAGTGAGATTACAATTCAATAGTTGTTGGTTAAAAAGTTAGGTAGGTATTTACTTCGAGTGGTCAGATATCACAAGACAGCACAATATATTAGAGAAAAAACAGTAGTCCGAGATATCATAGAATCTATTGGAAAACTGAAATTGCAATGGCCCAGTCATGTTGCAAGAATAGCAGACAACCAATGGACATCACATCTCACAACAGGGATCCCAAGAGATCACATGTTTGACCGAGGCCGGCAGAATACAAGATGGAGAGACGGATTAGGCAAGTATTGGCTCTGCAGCGCCCATGATAGAGAGATATGGCGAATCCTGGGAAAATTCGAAGTGGATATACGTTGTACCCCCGCTTACCCCCATTCCCACCATTGAATATGCGATGAAACCACATTCAGAATCAGAACCTTTGATGTGTGATTAAAGACAATGAAAGTATACTTACAATGTGTGTGTGTGTGTGTGTGTTTGTGTGTGTGTGTGTGTTTGTGTGTGTGTGTGTGTGTGTGTGTGTGTGTGTGTGCAAGCACGGTAACGTGTATATGTTTGTTAGATTGTAAGTTCTCGAAAGTGTCTGCGGGGATGAGTATGTGCGTTGTAGAGTCTTGGCGAATATTCGAACGCTAGGGGGCGCTCTATTTCCAGCCAGCAGGAATGCGGAAATTAAGAAGCAGATACCAATTGTGAATCACCAGTGAATTGGGTAACTGGTGCTTTACACAAACTGCATGTTATATCTAAATATATATACTTATGGAATCCTCACTTCAAATTAGTTGTACGTGTCTCTCCAATTTTCAAGAGAGTTCTATTTAAAGAAGAAAAAAAACATTGAGTGATCTTGTATATACTCCGTTTTCGTACGTTAAATATTTTCGACCTTCTGGATTTTTAAAAGATTTGTATCACGTCTTGTGCTCTGGATTTGAAATTGTGTTACGATTGTTCAAAGATTATCTGGAAAATACTGGTGCTATCTAATCAAGTCAAGTTAATTGCTTCAATACTAGATATTTCAAATGTATGGAATTTAAAATGTTGAGTGTATGTAAGCTAGAACTTGATACGCGGCGTTGTTTATTTTCAAGTCGTAGAAGTTCCAAGTATTAATATCTACGTATCTTTGAGTGAAACAAATTTGTAGTGAGGATTTCATACTTATTATACTAGGTCTATTTTATCAGAAATATTGAGCACTTTTATTATGAACACAATTTCATATCATTGTTATCAGAATACATGTACTAGCAGGGAATCCCGGTGTTGCCCAGGAAATAAGTAACTTCATATTTGAAAAAAAATGGTTTGAGTTTATTGAGTGTACTAATAGACAGATCGTGTGATCGAAACTTGGCATGGGAGTCAAACCCACCCTGGGACAGATCAGCGTATTCCACTCATCTTTCTGGGTGACCGTTATCGAAATGTTTGAAAGCAGATGTTCGGGTTTCTTATCTAACCATTGTCAAAATCGACAACAGATTCACAAAAGAGATTAATTTAACTGAAACCGTACAAATGATTAATTGTATTAAACAACGATTGTAAATAGTAAAGTTCCACACACTCACTCACTCGATGTTTAAAATGACGGACAGCTTTTGAACACCGTTTTTAACGTCAAGTATGCGAGTGTGTGAAAAATGGATGAAAGAAGAATAGACGTTAATACAAAAATCCAGATTAGTTGGCAAACAAACAAAGCTTTTTGATTTTTCGATTATAAGGATCCATTTGAGTGAACATTGAGATTACTTTGCATTTTTGAAATACCTTGCGTTTGTCTTTCACGCGTTATGGTATCATGAGAGTTGTTACTTGAAATAAACAAACATTTCAATATTGTTTCATTTGAAATTGACTCTTTGATAAGGTCGAAAAGCGACTCATAGTATAATGATTAGATCTAAATATAACTATTTTCCCTTATTGTCAACTTAATAGGTATATATCAAGTGCAATCAATGAGCCCCCAAACGGTCCTGTTGCGAACAAAATAAGTGCGAGACAGTCATGTGGCGTGGCAGGAAGTTGTCAGTTATCACGTCAGTGTGTCGCGTGGTGTTATGCTATGAATACTCGGACCTGTGTTACACGTATTTTTGTGACCACGCTCACGTGCTAATTCCCTGATTTCAGGATGTAACGTAAACTTGAAACTCGGGAAATAGGCAACAGAGACCATTAAATGTTGAAGCAGGCCTACAGCGACGAAGCAATTAGCCGAGGGCGGGGGCTTTGAGTGGCACTGGCGCTTCAAGAGTGGTTGAACGTCATTGAAGGATGACGAGAGGTCAGAGCAACCCTCAACGGGCTCGAGCCATGAAAATGTCGGACGAGTTGTGCGTCAGAATAAACGGATTAACATAGATGGAGTTGATGATTTCGTCTTCGTGTCATTTAGGTCAGATATGAGAGGGAACATTCGATGCAAACGACCAGCATTATGGTGCAATGAGAATAGGGTGTTCCAACATGACATCATGCCCGCTAACAGCGCGTTATTTTTGTGCCTCAACAGTACGTTCGTTGCTCCATAGCCGTACTAATCCCCACGGCTTCTTCCCCTTCCCTGGGATTAAAGATCAAGCTGAAGGGTCACCGTTTCGACACCATGGAGGGAAATCTGCGTGAATTGCAGGCTCGAAGAATGGGACAGTCAGGGAGCGTTCTAACTGTGACAGAAGTGCTCGTTGCGAAAGGTGGCTACTTCGGAAGAAATAGCGACAACATTGTTAACAAGTACGAATGAAGCTTTTCATAGGAGTCTCGGAACTTTTTGATCGAACCTCGTATTGTGGATTGCGAAACAGATTTGTAGTGGGTTTACATCAATATACAATTTTATACTAGCTCTGTTATTTGGTGTTCTTTTTAGAAATTGAACTCTTAATTCCTATATATATATATATGTGTGTGTGTGTGTGAGTGTGAGTGTGAGAGAGAAAGAGAGAGGGAGAGAGAAAGAAAGAGAAAGAATGGAGAAAGCAGTGCACTTATCATACAATAATTCTCTTGTGTACTGAGTTCTATCCATACTGGCAGTACACTATACTTCAAAGAAAGTTTAAAAACATTTTGTGTAATCAGGTAATTTTTATTATTTCTCAATATTTCTTCAAACCAATCAGAATGTTAAAGGGGGAGTGGTCCTTTTGGTTCGCATTATTGAGCGTGGAGATCGGTCTCCTCCTTGGGAGGATTGATGGAATCGCTGCAGGAGGCTCTCTTCATGCTCCCCAGCTGTTTACGGCACCTGGTATTCCCAGATGGTCACCCATCTACGGTCTGCCTAGGCTTAGCTTCGGTGATCATACGAGGTCCGGTGTGTCTAACTTGATTTGGGGCGTAACATTATTTCTCAACAAAGAAGCAACCAACAATTATACAACATTCACTTTCTGCTGTAATAAGTGTCTCGTAACAACAAAAAAAAAAAAATTTTTTTTATGCAGCCGTATGTTTTGCTCCGAAAGGAACACGCGTACTATTCCTGATGGAAGCTATCATGCACGTGATATTCTCGGATTTTTCTGATGTCTTCCATCGGAGCTGTGCACAAACATAAATATTTTCCTTTTTTTGTAAGGTTTGCTGGTTGACTCATTGAGGAAGAAACAGATCACGGAGGCGGTGTTCGATGCCGCGCACGGGCTAGAAAAGCTTCATTTCTATCCAAAATGGTTTTGACCGGTGGCCAGGAAATTAATCGTGCCGGGGAAGTTGACAAGGTCAACAGCAATTCAACATACAGTGAGTTCAAAAAGTATCCGATACATTTCAGAAAGTTTATTTTTGCATCCTTATACAGCTTCAAAATTGACAGAACTGTGAGCCAATATTTCTGATTTTTGTACATAACTTTTCAATGTTTTTTGTTTCAATAGTTAATCACTGCCACCCACAAAAGAGTGATTTGATCTCTGTTGCTGGTTTTTGGTTATTCATGCGTTCTGACATTTATATAAATGTATCAATGCAGACTTCGCCTTGTACTTACCCTTTATAGTAAAAACTTGAAATTTTGCACACACGCAGACACACAGACACAGACACACTCTTTCTCTCTCTCTCTCTCTCTCTCTCTCTCTCTCTCTCTCTCTCTCTCTCTCTCTCGATGAGTGAAGAAAAGTTTTCATTTTATTTTTTGAAATCCCCCCGAATAGGTTTTTTGTGAGGAGCCATTGTAAGCGTATACAGTTTGTTCCCGCTTATTTTTCGAAGATTCAAACTTTTTTCAGTGATCACAGCTCAACAAAAGGTGAGAGAAGAAACTCATTCATTTATGCCAACTTGCTCACTTTTTCAAGCTTTTTAACTGACCTCGCCTCCTACACACCATATATGGGTGGCAGTGATTCATCATTTCCCTTGGAATGATAGTTTGTTTTTTTTCATTTTGGTATTTTTTAATCTTTGGTCCAAATTTTGTTAATTTGAAGTTGTATAAGTGTGTTGAAATAATACTCTTGAAATGTGATGGATACATTTTGCACTCACTGTTCTTGTCTGTCTACCGGACACAAAAGCCTGTAACCATCTAACTGGTTCCATCACCCGTGCATACGCCTACTCAATAAAGGGCTTATGTCTTTGTGTTATTGTACAAAACGCACGTGAAAAAAACAAGATGTTAAAAACAGTCAACCAAGACTGTTAACATCAGCAGTCAATATCAACGTAGGTTTATTCAGTTTTTAAGTTGGTCTGTCTGGCTGACTGGCTGGCTGGCTATGTATGTATCGTGCGTACAGACTACACAAATGGAGTTGAGGTGATTAAAATTCAAACATTTAGGTCTCATTCTCTCTAAAAGAAACATTTTTTTAAATCTCCCGTGTGTAGGTTTTAGTGAGGGTTGATTTTTAATCTAAGTTTATACTAAATTGCCCCCTTAGTTTTTGTCACACTTATATAAATGTATCAATCCAGACTTCGCCCAGTCCTTACCCTTGAAATTTTGCACATACGCACACTCCTCTCGATGAATGATGAAAAGTTTTCATTTTATTTTAAAATCAGACTTTTTTAAGTGAGCACTCTCCAACTAAAGGCGAGATAAGTAACTTATCCATCGGTCAGCCCTTTTCCAACTGTTTTTATTAACCACTCCAAAAGACATTTTACACCATTTATATATAATTAATTCAGAGTCAGACAAAGAAAATGAACGACATTTTCAAAGCTCAAAAAAAGGGGGGTATTTTATTTTAACAGATGTAATTAAATGTAATTATTTGTTTGTTCATCCTGGAGATGGCTTTATGACAATCAAAGAAAACGAATATTATGTCTGAAGCTCTAAGAAAACAGCGTGTTTTTTCAATGTATGATTACAAAACCAACTCGTCATCACAGTCAATATCTGAACAGCCGTGGCATCAGAATTTGAAGTCATGTAAAACATTCCATCGAAGGATAGACATGGCTGCATTAAATTCTATTTATAACATCTCTGGCGTTTTCTATTGGAAAATATATCAAGCTGAGTAAAAGAAACATCCAGAAACATCTAGATTCAGGAGAATCTAGATGTTATTAATAAGCCCGTCAAAATAAGGCCTAAAAAGTTCCCAGAAGTTTTTTTTTTTCTTTTCAAAATTAGAATAAATTTTCAGAAGAGGTCCAGTGGAGTACCTATGCCAATTTTCATGTCTGTCGACAAAACGGTATCGTTAAGAGCATTGGAACACCCAAACATACAAGCAAACACAAAGACACGCACATACAAAAAGGATAGAACCTTTCACAACTTTTGGTGGCTAAAGTCGTTAAAAAATAACCCAATACAGATAAGACAAAATGACTATAGGCTTTTTAAAATTAATATAACCGATCAATTAGTTCCAATCACCTTGGTTTATTTATCATTAGAATCAAGTGATTGATTTGTGCAGTATCGTCTGCCTCTTGAAGCGTAACAAGTACACGATAAACCAGAAAAATACTCTACCGGTTGGATTGTATATCCGAGGATTGTCGGAGGCTATATCGGCTGAAACATACTCATGAAAACAGTAAGTTTGGGACTGTAAGTCAGAGTAATTGACGGAATAAAGACAATGTCTCAATTCAAAATAGCAGACAACAGTGGGACAGACCCGTCAAGTTTCAATGTTAAGAATGAATGAGAATCGTGTGACCCCTTCTTCCACCGAAAAAAAAAATCCAGAACGCCGAGAGGAAATTTTCGGGAATCCTTCTTGGAGAGTCTGTCCCAGAAAGTTTTGAAAATGATGAATTCAAGATTGGCTAAAATAACATTTCAGGGCATATTAGCAACCAGAATTCAATGTTGTCTAGAATTCTATTTATAGTGTTTCATTTAAGATAAGATTTTTCATCAGAAATCTAAAGCAATTTCATAAATCTATATGAATCTAGTACTTTTCATAAAATGTGCGAGAATTCTCCTCTCGTGCATATGGGCGTGAGAATGTATCAAAATGCGTGTGTCTCACGCTGAATGCACCAGACTTAGAAGTTTTGCTAGGAAGGCAAGATAACATATTGGCCGAAATGCATAAATGAAGTCAGCAAGAATCGGAATACCAATCTGAACAATACAGGAAATAATGTCAGTGACTCGTTTCCGAGTGTCAGAGAAGATTACTCAAATCGATAGTGCAAAATATCTTGAAATCTTGACAGATATCATTTTTCAAAAAGCATCCATTCGGCTATTGGCATTCATTGAACTAGTCCAGTACCCGTTCGAAAGGTGCATGTTTGAAATGGGCTGGACTTTATGGAGTGTAGAGTAACCTGCCATAGTTGTCATCTAATATCCGACGGGAAGCTAGCGTTTTAAGGACATGTAACAGCGGTAAGGCTAGGAGAGGCAGAGCATCCTTGAGTTTTTCCGTTTTGCCGACATGGAGCTAGCGTTTTATTGACGTGTTACAGAAGTGACGCAAAGGGAGGCATAAGATAATTGTGTTTTTGCATGCGGCAAGCTTTATAGAGATATATTAGTTCTTATTGGATTTCTCGAGAACTGCTGATCCGAACAACTTCAAACTCGACACTGCGATGCCCTGAGTGATGAATAATATACCTTGCGAATACCAACTTTATATTCAGTTGTCCAGAAATCACAGCGCGTGCACACAGAAATTTCTTTAATTGAGATTGTAACTTTTTGAATTATCAAAAATTGATCAGATCGCCAAATAGCAAAAAGCTGACAGCCAACTATTATTAGACAAAGATCTATTGGGCTCATTCTCCTCGTTTTGATTGTTTTTATATCCACATTGTTTCAGTCATTGTCTGTCTCCAGGCCTTTGTCGTATTTGGTAGAGTCTTGGGATCTCGAGTCGAACCCCCTATTCAATCTGTGGGGATAGACTGCTCTCATTTCGCCGTCTATGGACGGGGAATCTTTTATTGGACCATCCTGTTTCAATGCTTCGACATCAAAATCATTGCCGAATACGACAAACACAGGAAGAAGGATGTAGAGTAAAACAGCCGAAACGTTTATATAAAAACCGAAATGAAGAAAATACCCTGAAAAAATCTATGTATACTAATGATTCCTCATCTCAAAAATCCAGAAAGCAATTGTTGACCTGCTTAGAATCTTTTCGTTGAATTGTGCTCCTCATTTCAACCAATCAGATGTGATGTGACTGATGAGTTCAAAACTGAATCCTATCCTGTAACCCGTGCTGGATTAAGGCATAAGCCTTGAGGGTTGCAGCCTATGGGGCTTCCACCAGATGGAGAGCTTTCGAAGGTTAAGTGAAGAAATATTTCTTCTGTAATTGCTGAATCAGAATATGAGCTCACTAAACAATCTATTAGGAAAAAATTCAAATAATTTATTGTCTATATATTTGTAGAAAACATACAACGGCAAAAACACTACTGTATTGTGTGCATATACAGCGTATGATCGTTTGTGCCGTCCAAGAACGACTAAAAGAGACTTGCTTACCCTGGCAATTGAAAACGATGTTCTCAAGACTTTGAAATTTTTGTTTTGGGGAAATTTATTTCCAAGAAATAACGCTCAGCAAATGTTGTTAGCCTTATAGAAAAAAATTTAATTTTTCCCTAACTTTCTTTTTACTACGCAGGCTTTACAGTCCGAGTAGCCCCAGGGGTCAACTAAATCAGGTACTGCCAACAACCATTGAGCTGTTGATATCAGAAACTGTCAACCGAACTGTTAACATAGGTTTCTTCAGTTTTAAAGTCATTCTGGCTGACTGGCTGTACCAATGGAGCCAGAGGACTGAGGATTTAAACATTTACTCCTTATTATGTATGCAAAAAAGTTTATTGTTTCTTTTAAATTCGCCTCCAAAAATAGCCTGGAGTTCAATTTGCAATTTAAGTTTATGCTGAATTTGTTCCTCAGTCTGCGTCCTTCGGAATTCACGCTTGTATCTTGATTCGAGTTGTTTAGTGATTTAAATACGAGAGAAGTAACTTATCCATTAATCACCCCTTTTTTTTCTTATTTTGTTGTTGATCATCCCCAACAGGGCACGCTGTAAAAAGTCGTTGGTCACGCGACAGCTTCTATTGAGTGACTAACCAGACCTGCTGTAATATTGTTCATTGTTGACTAAGTAAGTTAAAAAGGAAAAGGTGCTTTATTTCCTCTCAAAAGGATTGATTATTTTAAAGTCATTGTCAAGCGAAAAACCTTGACCAATTTAAAAACCTTTCTTTCATTGTAACTTTCATTTGATTTAATACACAACAGTTTATATCATTCCATCTGTATCTAATCACAAACATCCCCAGCCAGACAAAAGCTACGCCGAAAAAGAATGCATACTGGTTTGTCTGCTTTGCATACAATACATGTATCCCCGACTTTTCGAAATTTCGCCTTGTGCCATTTTTCGCTTTTACGAGAAAAACGGCGAAAATAGCCTTCGGCGAGTCCTTATAGATGCAGCCCACATCCTACCCCCTATTCTACACCTAAATCTCATCTAGGTCCCACCACCCCAACCTCCGACGTCTCAGCCTAACATACTACACTATTTTTTGTGTCAAGAAACGCTCAAAATATTTCCTACGTAAATTAATCGAAATTGTTTCTTCGCTTTTCACCATTCTGGATAAAAAAATGTTTTTTTTCACTGGTTTGTCTACCCTCGGGTGGAAGGGGTGCCTGTATCAAGCATGATGCCTGTCCAGGTCGTCCACAAAGATTTTGCCTTCAATATTGTGAATGCCAGCATACAAGCTAATTCAATTTACTGCCGACTAAGTAACCCTATAGACGGATGCCTATTCATGCATGTGCAAAAAGATCTCCTCTGATTGCCTGCCAAGACCGCGTAACTAGTGCTCGATATATTCAAAATGCTTTCTCTTTTTCTGGGCAAACATTGTTAACTCATAATGGAGAGAGAAATAAATAATTTGATGGTATACACCAGATATGGCCAAAAAAGACACTCCTCGATTTCAGTAAAGATAATTCTGGAAATACTTGTCGACTATAGTAGGAAAGACTTTAAGAATGGCATCACCTTGACATAATGAACCCATCATCTATGTATTATATTTAATGGTATGTAAGACGTATGAGTCAAAAATATGTTCACTCGTTTCAATAGAGATAATTCAGGAAATACTGGTTTTCTTTATTAACTAGACTGAATATTGACCGAAGGAAGTGTCTCATATCCACAGATTGTTGACTGTATGTTTTAGTCATTTTGCTGAAAATGTAAAAGTCTCCTCTCACCAAGCAGAAGTCAAACAAGTGTATATCTAACCAACAATATATATATATATATATATATATATATATATATATATATATATATATATATATAATGCTCTTCCATAGGAATAGAGCACTCTGGATGGGGGATTTAAGCAAAAAAGAATATATCACCTAAATTCAGCCTTACTGACCATCCAGTTCCGTAGCTCAGCGGTAGGATATCGCCCTCCGGGTCTGAAGCGAAGGTACTGGATGGGATAACGGATTGTCTATAGCCACACTGAAGACACTGCTGTCAGTGGATAATACAATATATATATATATATATATATATATATATATATATATATATATATATATATATATATATCAAGAGAATGGGGTCACTTTCCCTTGGTTAGGGTTGGTTGTTATTACTTATTCCAATGATTAATCTATTGATTGATAACAGTTACTTATTCCACCACACTAACAGACATAATGTTCTTCCAACTTAGGAATAGAGCACTCTAGCGGATGGGGAATTCCGCATGAATAAATATATCGCTTAAATTCAACCATGCTGACCGTCCAGTTCTGCAAAACATCGGCATATTGTTTAATTTTACCTATCCCGAACAATTGCTGAGGAAACGTTGTGACAATAACAGGCAAGATGAAGACATTAGTCCGAGCAAATTACTGTATAGAAATAATAATTTCTCATTTCAGAAGGTCAGATAAAAACAGCGAATAATAATAATAATAATCCAGGCAAGAAGACCAGACTTGGTAATCGTAGACAAGAAGAGGAAAACCTGCCAAATAATAGACGTGGCTGTACCTGCAGACCATAGAGTAAAGAGGAAGGAGAGTGAAAAACTGGAAAAATCCCAAGATCTTGCGAGAGAACTGATGAAGATGTGGAACATGAAAGTCAGGGTAGTGCCAATAATAGTAGGTGCACTGGGAACTATCCCCAAAACGCCGAAGGCGAGACTGGAGGAGCTCGGGATAAAAGGAAGGATTGAGACTGTACAGACCACAGTACTGCTAGGAACCGCACGGATACTGAGGAAAACACCAGAAATATAAAGACTGCAACACTAAATGTTAACAGTGGTCTAACAAAGGAAGGGAAATGGAAGCGGAAATGTGTACCACAGCACTGGCATGATAGGCAAGGGAGAGAAGAGATGTTGGCTGAAGACCTGAGGAGATTTATTGTCACTCAGCCTTCAGCAATGACCACAGGGCAACCGGTGAGAAACTGTAAACTGCAGTATTACTGTGCTCTATGAGAATGAGGAGAGGAGGGCTAGAGACTTGAGGAGACTTGCTGTCACTCAACCTCCAGCGGAAATCACCAGGCAACTGGTGTGAGATTGCAAAACATTAATAATGATAGTAATAATGATAGTAATAATAATAGTAATGATAATAATAATAATAATAATAATAATAATAATAATAAGAAGAAGAAGAAGAAGAAGAAGAAGAAGAAGAAGAAGAAGAAGAGAGGAATACAAGATCTATGCCATTTTGAACCGCCAGGACTTTAATTCCAAACTACAAACATTCTTTGACGATCGAACGAAGTTATAAAAAACTAAACTTCTAAAATAATCAACTCAACAAAATTATCGCTGCCAACAACGCTGGCAATCAGCTCCATAAAACTGAATCGAAATCACTGGATATCACCACAGTAAAGTAGAAACTCGCAAACCCAGTGTCCGTAAGACCTATCATTCCCCGAAATCCAAACCACACATATCAATTATCAAAAAAGCTTAAGCACATCATGGTGCTAAATTTATCCGCCAAATTTAGCATCGATTCCACACACGAATTTTTTCGGATATTGCAATCTGTTGCAACTAACGGGATAAATGTATAAGACTGATCATCGGTAGGAAATTTTTTTAAAAAATTCTTATAATCAATAAGCTGGTCATCAAAAACCTCCATGAAATATCATTGACGAAGTCTATTGTCCATTGGGCGACTGCGTTCCCCATGATACCATCATCAGTCTTTTAACGTCCGTCGTTGGACATAGACCTTCCCTAGGATTCAGCACAATTCCCTATCATGTGCATCGCAGAGCAAGTATTTGCCAAGTTCATCTCTCGATCTTGTGTTCTGTCGGCCTCAGTTTCTTATGTGATCTCAGGGGATCCATGTTGTGAGACGTGATGTCCATCGGTTGTCTTTCATTCTTGCAACATGGCCTGCCCATTGCCATTTGGGCTTTTTAATAGTTTCTATGATGTCACGAAAACCTGTTTTCTTCCTTATATACTGTGCTGTCTTGTGATCTCTCCATGTAAGGTTGAGTATGATTTTCTCATGTGCACGTTGCATACTTCTCAGTTTTCAGGCCTGTCTCTTGGTAAGGTTCCATGTTTCAGCTCCATAGGTGACTATCAGGAGAATGTATTGGTCGTATGTTGGTCAAACTACCACTACGTTCTCACTAACTAACCTATAAACCTACACAGATCAAAGTGCAATTTGCTTTCACATCATCAAACAGGTCACAACATCCTCACTAGCTTACGTCTAATATTCGTAAATAATACACGCATACTATGTAATATTAATTGTTAAAAATGCTCCTGATTCAATAAGTCCTTATATAAATCAGAAAACCCTAAACTAAAGAGGATCTCCCGAAATCGGAAATCTGGTGTTCTAAATGTATGTAACAACTGGAATATACAAAGAACTCAACCTGGAATTTTCGCTTATATGTTAACACGTTCGTGTCTCCATAACGGGAAAATTGTAAACGCTGAGTTGAAAATCATGACGGTCAAATGGTAATCGCCGAATTCAAAAACTGAAAAATATACCACCCACAGTTTTTTCCCGATCTTGATTATGATTTGAAGTATGGTCGAAAGTGCTCAATGATGAAAGTTAGAACTATGTTTACACTTACTTGACTACACATAAGCTTCCTTTTACGCAAACAAGAAAGGTTAACTAAAAATCTTGAGAGAATATGTCAGAGCCTTGTTGATGGCCATGGTTTCACGTAAACAAGAAAGGTTCACTAAATATCTTGAGAGAATATCTCAGAGCCTTGTTGATGGCCATAGTCTTACGTAAACAAGAAAAGTTAACTAAATATCTTGAGAGAATATCTCAGAGCCTTGTTGATGGTCATGGTCTTACGTAAACAAAAAAGTTAAGAGATGTCAGATTGATATCTTGAGTGATCATTCCTGTGCTTACAATAATAATTAACAGTGTGATTATTTTCTGTTTCTCTGTCCGTAACAATAGATTCCTCCACGATTTTCCTGATAAAAAATATCGCCTCCACAACATTAGAAATAATGGACTCTTTCACTGAAACAAATTTAGTACTTTCTTTTCTAAGGAAATTCAAATATGTCCGGGTTAACTGGTATATATATGTGAGAGTGTGTGTTTGTTTGTGTACTCGCAGGGGTACCCTATGGACACTAATCGTAATTCAGACAGAACAGTTATAAATATTTCCTTAATATATTCCTTCCTACACAGCAAATGAATAAAAGATGTTCTACCCTATTTATAAAGTATATTTTTATATGTAATAATCTGATGCACAAAACAAAGCAAATGATTCATTCCCTTCCTCTAACACGACTTCCGGGTAGACAACATAGGTGCCTCTCCCATCGGATGCCGATATCAAAAGTTTGTTCGGGCATCCAAGCCACGAATTACTAACGTAAAGCTGGCAATGGGGAAGTATGAAGGAGTCTGATTGAGACCAGTAATCCTTTTGAATAGTATAATGACCTCGGTGACTCGTGGGAGAAGCTGCTCAACAGCTAGACTAGTTCCAATGCACGACAAAGGAAGATATAGATTTCTTAAAAGCGTGATTGGAACCCCAAATTTAGGTCGAAGCTTCTGGGGAGGGAAACAAGGCCGCTAAAAAACGTCTTTGAATGGATATCATTGTGTATGCATGTGTGTGTTTTGTTAGTACAATTCTGTGAAAGACAACTGCTTCTTGTGAGAAAACGTGTTCGTGTCTTTGAAAGAAAACGCCTAAGACTTGATAATTTAATTGTGAGGAATCGTTTTTCAGTTCGCAAGAAGAAATATTGAAAACAATCTTCTGTTTCCAACGTCTAGAACCTAAGACCAGCCTGAGAATGACCTCTGGTGATCTCGGAAAGCCCCCAAGGCCTTACGAAGAAGCGGCACGAACAAACAAAAGGCTCTAATATTAGTATATATATCATATATCATACAGACGCAGAAAGTTTGATTTTGATACATTCCTTATTGGTTGCACTCTACAAGCTGAAAATTTGAGGATGGAGGTATAATAGATCAGACTGGCCACTAATGACATTTAAATGTCAATTTCAGGTCAGATAAATTTTGGCAGACATTTTCAAATCCAACAGAGACGGCTACACCCTACGGTCTGCAAATTTAGGGTGAAGTGTAACTTGACCCGTTGATCAATATAAGTGTGGTTGCGTTTACCTCTGATGATCTTTGAAAGTCAAGATCAGGGAAATTTTGGCTTCGTCAAAAAAAGTTAATTTTGGCATTTTCCAGTCTAATTCTATAGCATTTAGGGTAATGAGCCTTACACAGGTTATAGACCAAATACAGAAACAATCTTCTACCAAATTTCTAATAAACTGTGTCATAGGTTTACGAGGACTAAAATGAAATTAACGGAGACGGCTGCATTCTATGGGCTAATAATTTGTGAATGAGGGTAAATTGGCCAAGTATGAACATAATATAGGTGGTACTGATTTCTGTTGACAGGTCAATTCATGGTCAGATCAATTCAGGTATTTTCAAGACGAAGGGTGACGGCTGTGCCGTAAAGACTAAAAATGTGTGTACATGAGTAACTTGACCCTTCGATGAACATAGGATAGAGTGGACCGACCTTTGGTCACCTCTCAAGGTCTATTCAAATTCAGGTCATTAGCAAAATTTTGGTATTTTTGCCCCACTTGAAGCTCTGAGTTAGGATTTACTACGTGATCTTCAAGTATTGATTTTTTTTTCTCCGGGCAACACCGGGTACCAAAGCTACTAATATATATATATATATATATATATATATCAGAATGGGAACTATATTTCGCCCGACCATACCAAAAAATCCTGGATCACTTATATGAAATTAAAAAAAATGGACGCCGTGCGGGACTCACGCTTCAAACTGGAGATCAATTATCATTCCAAAATTTGGACGCCATTCGACTGAAAATTTAGCTAACATGTTGAACTAACACTTTGGAATGTTTTTTCCCAAAACAAAACCAGAATTATCTGTTTATTTGTGTGACCTAACCTGGATTTACAACTTGTGAGAATTCTGGGATGGTGGGTCGCTCTCTGATATGTCTATAGGGGCATGGGAAATACAGCTTCTGGTCAAGTTTGCTTTAGAATAAACAAAGCTCTACGCACATATGTCTGTTTGTTGTTGTTGTTTTTGTTTTTGAAATCTGAATGAATATTTTGGAGGAAGGCAAAAATAAAGTCGGGTTTCTATGACCTTTGGAGGGAGAGCAATGAAAATCATATTGGAAAAAAATGAGAGAAAAAAAAGAAGAGAACATACTTAATCTAAACACAAATGTGGATTCCGTACGATAAAACCGTATGGTACTCGGCCTTTTGAAGACTGTTTATCGTTAAATTCTTTTAGCTTAGTAAAAAAAAAAAATAGCAGTGTAATGACTTTAAAGTCTCACGCATTTTTTTGCCACTTGAATAAATATTGTTAAAATCCTACCGCATTTAGGGTAATGAACCTTACACAGGTTATAAATCAAATACAGAGACCAGCTTCAACCAAGTTATTAACTTATAAGCCGTGTCATAAGTTAAGGAGGACCAACATGAAATCAAAAAGATGTGCAAAATTTTACCGTCAAAGGCAAAAGTTTGAATTTCGAGTTTTGCTCACTACTCCCTCCGAAGTTTTGATATAAAACGAGACGCTAACTGGAATACCCACCTATTCATCTCGGCCGCCACTGAGTCGATAACTAAGGCCCCTTAGTAGTTATCTCTTATGTTATAGAGAAAAATGTTTCAAATGTCCATTTTACCCATTGGAAAAAGGTAGTTTCATTAGCATTGAGTTAATATTTCAAAAAGCTCTGTAAAGTCTGATACAAAATCACATAAATCAAGTACTCATTAAAATCAAACAAAATAGCAATGACCTGCATGGCCAGCTTGGTAAAGAGTATTGGATTTCCTAGGCGTTATTTATTCTGGCGCAGGACCACCATAGCGGTATGACAGGCAGCACTCTCTTTTTGATAGTTTTACCCCGCCTACGCTTTCTACGCCCACGTTGTGATTGAAGAACCGCAGATGAGTAGCTGACGAAGTTGGTTAAAATGTACTCGAGTTTGGTTTGGTCCAGTCAGCTGAATTTACCAAAGATCTTGGTAACTTAAGGAATGAAGGGGAACACTCATGTGAAGGTTAACAATAACAAAAAGCGTTTTATAATATGCTCTATGGTTACCAACTTTAATTCAACCCTTTCTGAGGTGCCTAGTCGCTATCAACCCTTTCTGGGGTGCCTAGTCGCTATCAACCCTTTCTGAAGTGCCTAGACGCTAAACGGAGATTGTCGATTGGTCGTTTACTGCTAATATGCTGAGATCGAAGTACTCAGGGCAAAGATAAGCTGAGTTCAACCATCACTTGAGAACGATGAACACTTCTTATAGCTCTAGACTTGTGTCCCTACTTAGGACTCTAGCTGAACCACGAACTTAATCAGTAATTTGTTTCGTAGGGTCTGCTCTGGTCTTCTTACTGATGTCGTCAGTTGAAATCTGCTACCTGTTACCGTCTCCTGCCATCTGAAGAGTCGATTTCCAATCGCTGAGACATTTTGGCCCTCCTCCACTTTGCAACTCATTGATTTCATTGGTTAGTTTTCTTCCACAATTTGTTTGAATAGGCAGAACAACACAGATTACCCCATTTACTATGTTGACCATTGTCTAATGAGTAACTTCATCATTTCAACCCCCTCTTGGCGAGATCCCATTTCCAAGAAACGCACTTTCATTTATCTCGTCAACAAATCACTTTATTTATTAGAAGTCTCTATCTCTCGAAACACAAGTTTCTCATTTTGCAAATATATCATGTTCTGTCCTTTAAGGTCAGTCGCCCTGTTAATACAATTATACAATTTCAACCAATCCCCTAATCAAAAGTATATATTTACCAGCGAATATTGTTTCTGGTATTCTCGGCAATTTCGGTGACTGGTATTTTCTTCAAGTGTTTTAGTGTAAAAGTATAATTCAACCTTTTCTCTTTTCCGATTATATTGTTTTTGTATCCAGATAAAATCAAGAGTTATTTTGGCACTCTGACTGCCTGATACTTTTGCTTTTCCGGTTACATTGTATTTGCTTAGTGCTTTTGTACTTCTCACAATTTCTTGGTAAATTCTACCTTCTTTTAAAATCCTAAATAAAATTGCGATCGACCAATCTTAGATGCTTCTAAAATCCACACACTAGCTATAGCGTTACAGTGGAGCACCCAGAGAGGACTGAACTTGAGTTTAATCTTGGCTTGCTGTCCAACTATTTTAGCTCTGTACAAGACAATATGATTTGAATCAACATCTATTATCATCAACGGTCGTATTTAACAAATACATTAATGCACTGAACCCTAAATAACACTAGAGGTTGCGTTAAACAGTCACTTCTCTTCGGTTACTGCTCTCTACGTCAGTCTTCCTTTTCTGGGTTTAAAATTAAGAGATTTCAGACAGTTATTCTACAATGATTCCCACAACATCATTATTGTTGTCACCTTAAATATCTCCTTCATATACCCAGCGTAACACTCCTAATGACCCTCAAGTAAAATATTCATTCGTGATGATTGGCAATGTGCAGATATCTTTTGTCTAACGGACGCAACTGACGTAGTAAAATGGAATTTCATACATGCAACTGATGACATAATAAAAATGCTGAATAAGAAATAATAGAAAAATAGAAAAAGTTATAAAACAATACGAAAAAAAAAGCTTTGTTGCTCGAGAGCCGAACACCTTTGCTTCACGAAAATCTAAAAGTTAATACAACCGAATTCGTTTCTCCATATTATTCCAAGACTCTAGATCCCGTTTCATCTCCTTTATTAGTCGTTCATGTAAATGGGATTTGCAAACTTTAGCAAACCAAATCGACCTGAGCTGGGCTTTAGAAATGGGAATTAATTTTTCATCAGTTTTTGCGTACGTTACAATGTCACTGTTATTCCAGTATGATGTTCACTGGTTTTTGGTCTGGTCATTGTCGTCCGTCATCGTTGTTAAATACCAAAATAAAGTCAAAATTCTATTGTAGGATTTTGACAACAAAATCCGCTTGTGGTCAATTGAACGATATTCTCCTAGTTCACTGCAATGTAAATCTTCATTATCCACATATATAAAATACAATGCGTATATCCATATATTTCATTTATGCCATCAATATTGACTGCACAGATAATCTAGTTACATAATATTTACTAAAAAATTAAAAGTTGCATGCTACAGTAGAGACAGTGGAGAATTAACATTTCCTGGGCCTAAGATTTAGTATGTATGACCGGGCCCTTTCCCCGGGTTCCCGACTTGTGGGTCTGCAGATCCACAGTTCCCGACCTGCAGTTCATGAGCAGAGCTGACGACCGCAACAGCATATAATATATTAACTTAACGTTTAACAACCGCTAACGTATTTCTAGCTTAAGTAGTTGATCAACCCCCACCCCCAAAAGAGGACAAATGCACGCTGCGTGGTCACGTTAGACAGAGGATTATATAGTTATAATTACACCTCATTTCATGAACTCCTGCTGTACTCACTATCATTTGGAACAAATTAGTTCACCAAAGCAAAGTATATCTGTGTATGCTTCTGTTTAATTGTTATTTTTAACCTTTTTCTTTTTACATATTTTTGACGGTTTGACCCAAAGACTGGCTGGTCTCAGGCTTCAGCCTATCGCGCCTTATTGATTAACCGCCACTGAGTACAGACTTGATGGTTGACTGAGTGATACATTAGAAACTTAATGGTAGACTGCGTACCATAGTAGCATTGGATAAAAAATACGAGAAAAACTAGAAAGCACCCAGGCAGACCTTTGCCAACGCCATACACGAACTAAAATGAATAAAAATCAATTGATATTTAGCTACGATGCAGGGAAATAAATATGTAAGTTTCGTTTTTCCATATTTCAGATGAATACTTAATACATGAAAAAAATATCTCTCAACCCCAAAAAATCATTCATATCTGGATCCGCTCCAAAATTTGATCAACTCTTCCTTAGTGCATAGTACACCCTTCAACAAAATGTCAGAAATCCACTGATAACTTTTGGATATATTGTGTGGGAAAAAAGAAAATATAGTGAATACATTGAGATGTATGGAAAAATGGAAATATCTCAATCGAAAAAAATATTCGTGGATTCGCCCTATAGTTCAATCAATTCTTCCTTAGCTCAATGCCCACCTTTACACAAAAATTAATTGAGAACTTTCGGGGATATTGTGTGGGCAGACAGACGAACATGAATGAATGTGTTTGGAAGGGGTGAATCATGATCCAGAAACACCAGAAAAAGTCCCCTATAATTGTTTTACGGCCAAACCGCGTTGAATACACTTGTATCTCGTACGTTCACCGACGTTAAGCAACGTCGTGCCTGGTGAGTATTTAGATGATTAACCGACTGATTATACCAGGAACTGTAAGCCGCTGCTGGTCATATAAAGAAAATCTCGTGGAAATACCGTTAATCCTCACAGGAGGACACCGAGCTTTACACTACGGTCAATAACGCAAGCCAAAGCTGCCCTTTATGTGGCCTGACTTCGAATGACAAGAAATGAATGATCCCAGGAAATAGACCTGTATATCCCCAGGGATATTTCAAGAATCTTTTATTATCCCAGATTTCCGCTCGACATCCCTGTTTCTTCCAATCAGTCTTTTACCTTGTCAGCCATTATCAACTGATAAGTCGGCAACAGAGGGTCGACGAGCTCTCTAGGAAGAGAAGGTAAAGAAATCTCCTGCAGCGGCTACAGTTTCTTAGATCGGCTGCATTTTTTTATCAATATTTACTTTACTTCAAAATGAATATTCCCTGTTTTGACAAGAAATAAAATTACTGCAGCTAGTTTTTCCATCTTCATATTTGGTCGAGAAAGGATTCGGTACAGTTATGTAATTGCTGGCCACGCAACGTAATAGATTGCAAATTATTGAAAGGGGAGAATAAAGACTGTCAGTATCAGATATTGAACCTGATACTAATAAATTATCAATTATCAATTGAAAATATCGCATGAAGCTCAGAATAGCCGTTGTTGTTAGTTTTATTTCAAACTATCAAATGTCCGTCTTCTTAAGAATTCAATTGTATCGCCATTCGAATTTTTTAATTTTTTTAATTTTTCGATTAGTGAATAGAAACAATGCAATTATAAATAATTATAACTTCATTGCACGATTCATTGAATATTTACAGATTCAATTTTAATGTTAGGGGCGCCAGCCCGCGAAAATATCTGAAAAGGGGCGCTGGGAAAGAAAAGTGAAGAATCACTACCCTGGGGCCGGCCTAAGGTAGTGCTGTGCGTGTAACTGTTATAAAGAGACCCTAAAATAGGAAAATACACATAAATATTAAAACATACATTTTTTCTTGCAAAGTATTTACATTTTTCTCAGTTGTCACGTTGCCAAATAATACGCAAAATACATGTCTGTCATTAATAACATTATGCAATTCTTTTAGATCTTTAGGCTGCCCGAATCGAACATTAATAACACATAAATATCTTTTTCTCTTCATATATTACCGTTGCCAAACTTGAAGACGTATACGCATTCACTTATGTTTGTTTGTAGGCCCACACAATATCTCTAAAAGTTCTCGATTGATTTTTGCGGAAAGGTGGGCATTGAGCTAAGGAAGAATTGATTATGACTTGAGTATCAAATACCTTCGTACCCCCGTGTCAAATATAAATAACATAGATGTCACGCTCCCATTAATTACTGAATTAAGATAATAACTCCAATTAAAGGTGATAATTGGCTAAAATCTCTAACCTTCAACATCCAGTCGTTCATAAAAGTTTTGGCGGTGTATAACTAGGCATAATGATACCGAACGGGAAGCGTTTAATGGCTACCTTATCATGAACTGAATTTGTGACCATATACGAATTTTAGAAGCCCCCCCCCTCAAAAAACCCCATGATTTTAGAGATTAGAACATGAACATTAAATGTAAATACGTCTTGGGCGGTAGTACTGTTTCCAGTACTGTAGATCCCTCATTTAAAACGCTGATATTACAATCTTTTTTTTTCATTTTCTTATAGTGGTTGTAATTCAAATGCATGCCGGTTCCATTATATTGTCACATGCCGGTATTACTACCATCCAGTGGATGATATTTTGATGGTAAAAGACAGCAAAAAATACTGATGATTAAAAATGTATATTATAAATACATTAAAAAAAAACTGAAGATAATAAAACTATAAAATGCTATAAATTACCACAATAAATGGTATACCGTCCTGGGAGCTAAATCTAGCCTTCTTATTTAAGATGCCAGTCGAGGTGTGTTATTTAACAGGATTGTAAGATTTAGAGTGATCGCTTGCTTAGTGTCATGCGTCTGTAATTGCTATATAATGAGAGTTTATAATGTTCTTTACTGTGTGAATGCACTATATCAGGACTGGCCTTAGGTGCTGTGAGGCCAAATTGGAAAGCAATCAAAATATGCTAAAACATTTCAATTAATTATTCAATTCAAATAGGGTAAAGAAATGTTCAAAATAAACGCTATGAACAAACACTGACTCTTTAATAATTTAGACAAAAATCAAAATCGTTGTTCTCTAAAACCTGCTATGTGGTGATAGTTGTACGTTACAGTGTTTTTATGCGTGTTTGACGAGACTCGAGTATATTAACCTAGCACAGGCCCTCTTACGTGCAGGGCCCATTTGGGAGTACTTGGCCCAATTGGCTTTAAGCCAGTCCAATTTTATGTTAATAATTGTCTTATAATGAAGGAAAAGGTTGAAATCAAAGTTGATAAGAATTATTTTAGTCCAACGTGGCGACAAGCGTGCCAAAATTTATGACATGAAAGAAAAAATGGTGGAGACGCAATCACCATTTTGAATTTTTGTAGGTAGATACCCCCGTGGGGCGGCCATAGTATTTTTTTCATAAGATGACATGATAGTGGTTAAGCAAATGTAATTATTGAATGAAGAAAGACAGTTCTCACAAAAAGAAATGAAGATAAATACGAATATTTGTAGACATATATTAAAGAAACCGACATAACGCATAAATATCTTTACAAAATGAAAGTATTCATGCAAAAAAAAAAAATGTAAAAAGGATCGTATCTCTGTCGATAGAATTAATAAGCACTTATTTATGAGGGGGATAGTGAAATGGAAGAAATATGTGACTCAGTAAAGGTCATTGTCATGCGTTTCTACCTAACGGTGGGGGAACTGAAAATGCTGTTTTAATAATGCCTGATAATTCATGGACCAAAGCGACATTATTGAATACAGCTATTCAGATTGAGGGTACGTGCAAAGTTAATGAGGCGGGACAAGGCACACACAATTTAGGCCGCCAGGAAATCTTTCGGATGATTCTATACCGATGAATTCAGCTGACAACACGACGCTATGCATGGACACAATTCGGAGTTAGCCATGAATTAGCTGCTAAGTCAGCCTTAACAAGTGAGGATAGAAACAGAAGAGAAACCCGTGACAACATTGCAGAATACCTCTAGCTGCATTTTTGTGCAGTGGGGAAAAATACTTTTTTTTTCATTGAATCGAATATACTTCAGTAGATATGGTTGTCGTCATACAGAGATGCTACCAAAAGCGAAAATTCAGTAAATATAGGGAGGAAAATAAATGGAGCTCTCAATGCAGGAATATACGCATCCAAATATATTAGCCGAAATCGCGCTGTCTTTGAAAGTAGAAGTAAGAAATCTCAACGTCGGAACGTCAAAAACATCACCAGTCATTGCAATCACTGAAGCCATGAGACTAAAATTGAGCCAAGAGAGACGGAAGTGAGTTGTTTTATAGTTATGAGCTAAAGGACTATTTTTGTGAAAAATTTTTTTCCACAGATTATTTCTCCAGACTATTTCTAGTAAAAATTTTTGATGGATGAAAATAAGTCACAGTAGCTTCATTGTGACATTTCTCTTATTTAAAGGTAAATATTACAGAATCATAAACAGTAACTTCAGAAAATTGAATCGGGAAGACATTTCAAACAGAAGTAGCCTTTTCTGTCCTAGTTCCACTATCTTCACAACCTCTACTATGACTGTCGAATTCAACTGAATCTCCTGGCTTCGCCATTCTAAAACAAAAGTAAAATAAAATTTACTAATTGTTTCTTATCAAAAAAATTTAAAAAATGTGCTGGTATTACCTACCCTAAATTATGCCAACACACGAGTCACTCGATATATTTAAAAAAAAGGATTTTATAAAATTGGGTAAAAGCTTACAAGAAAAATTATCCACACAAATACAGTATATAGTTTCTAGTTTAAGCAAATAAATCCATTTTCCTGAAGTCACGTTTTGCAATTCTGCAACACTTACCTTTAAAAAAGAAAAATGTTACTATGTAGCGATAATAAATGAGTGACACTAAGCAGGCGATCGGTGTAAATCGTTGCGAACCTAAACATCACAATACTCCTGACAGATAAGACTCCTCGACTGGTAGCTTGAATAAATCAATCCTATTTAAATAACTCTAATCGTCAAACTCCTGAAACATTTGGTGGCCGGTAATAGGAGTAGACCAGATATAGCTTTCAGTACGCTAGAGCAAATGAGGACTTGCTGAATCGGAATGGATGATTTGCAAGCGTTTTGGGGCCCTTGATATTAAGGGGCCTGTAGCATATGCTACTTTTGTTACATAGATAATCCTACATTGCTCTGATCTACGATTTCCCCTCAACATCCTGTTTTTCCCCTAATCTCCGAAATTCATCTTTGACCTTGTCATCCATTATCAGCTGAAAAGTCGGCAACAGAAGGTCGATGAGCTCTCTAACAAAAGAAGGTAAAGAAATCTCTCAGCGGTGGCCAAATCTTCTAAGATCGGCTGCATTCTCTGTTTATCTATGTTTACTTAACAGCCAACGGTAAGAAAATGCAAGAGGCTGACGATTCGTATTCCTCGAATCATTATTGGGACTTTTATTTTTATCTTCGTACAACCATCTTCTGTTTCTCCATTAAACACCAAAACCGACAGAATCAACCCACAAGAATATTCTGGCAGTACCAAACAGCTCACAGCCACAAATAAAAGGTGATATCATTTCTTCCTACTTACTTGATGAACGAAATACCATTCTTTCAAAATGAGGTGCAGGGTGACCAAGTGGGTAACGAAGAATGGCTACGACGGGCCGAGTTCAAACTCCAGCTTATACAGTTTTCAATTCGCACTCATCCCCTTGGGAAAAGCACAAATCCATCTATTCCCTAGCAAGGCTTCCAGGATTTATGAGGCGATGCAAAGCTGCCACTTACCCCCGTCGCACACATGATGTACAAACACCCTCGTCCTTTAACCATTCTGTTTTCACTCTTGGGATGAAAATTGCTCATCTCAAAATTACAGATAGTGCCTTAAGCAAAAAGAATGAGATTAATAGTCCGAATAACTCTTGGAATGTTAATAACTCATCTCGAAAATACAGGAGGTATCTTAAGCAAAGAGAATGAGATCAGTAGTTGGAGCAAGTCTTCGAATATTAATAAATCATCTCGAAATTACATAAAGTATCCTAAACAAAGAGAAAGAAATCAACAGTCTGAACAAATCTTGGAATGTTAATGACTCATCTCAAAATTACAGAAAGTATCTTAAGCAAGAAGAATGAGATCAATAGTCCGAATAACCCTTAGAATATAAATTATAGACGCTATCTAAAATTTAAAAAAATGAGACTAATAGTCCGGACAATTCTTGGAATGGCAATGACTCTCTTGAAGTTACAGAAAGTACCTTGAGCAAAAAGAAAGAGATCAATAGTTCAAACAACTCGTAGAATGTTAATGCCCCATCTCGAAATTATAGACGCTATCTTAAGTAAAAAGAATGAGATCGATGGACCGAAGAAGTCTTAGAATATTAATGACCAGCCTCGAAATTATAGAAGGTGTCTTCAACAAAAAGAATGAGGTCGATCGTCTGAACAACTCTTGGAATATTAATAACTCATCCCCAAGTTAGAAAAGGTATCTTAAGCCAAAATAATGAGATCAGTGGTCCGAGCAACGCTTGGAATGACAATGACTCTATTCTAAGTTACAGAAGGTATCTTGAACAAAAAAAATTGTTTATATATATATTTTCCGCTCACAGAGCAAAGCCCCTAATGGTGAACTCATGTTCCACATCAAACTTATAACCTCTAGAAGTACACACACACACACACATAGAGCAGACAGTACAGAAGATGGGAATACCTCCCGAAACATGTCTAGACCATTAATGAAAACATTTACAGATGAATAAACCTAACTTCCATACACTTTATTTCCGAGTTTGTCTCACTCTCTATAGTTCAAATTATATTTATAGACACACACACACACACACACACACACACACACACACACACACACACACATATATATATATATATATATATGTGTGTGTGTGTGTGTGTGTGTGTGAGAGATCAGTCGTCCGAACATTTTTGGAATGATAATGACTGATCTCAAAATTTATGAACTCATCTTTTACAAACGAATGAGACAGGTTTGGTTAGTCACTCAATAGAGTCACTAACGTCTTTTGACAGCTTGCTGTGTTGGGGTGATAAATTAGAAAAATTAAAAAATGGGTGATCAATGAATAAATCACTTTCCTCGCATTTTTATGGGTGGTGATCGCTGGAAAAAGTCCGAATTTTCAAAAACAAACGTGAATACTGCCTGACACACACACCAATGAACTTAAATTGAAATTTGAATCCCGTTCCCACTAAAAACCCATCTGGATGGGGAAATTTCAAAATACAAAATGAAGAAATAATAAAAAGTAAATGTTTAAATCAAATGCCCTCAGGCTATATCGGAGCGGTCTGAACGCTCAAAACACACAAACACACATATGGACAGACCAGCTTAAAAATTGAAGAAACCTATGTTGACAGTTTTCATGACAGTCCTGGAAGACAGCTTCTAATAAAATAGCCTGAACCATTTTTGGAAGATCATGACTCATCTCAAGATTACAGCAGTTGTTATTCAATGTGCCCGTTTGTAATTATCTTGAAGTTGTAAAACCTAAGAATATATATACGTTCCCAATGTATAAAACCCACATTAAAAATGACCCCCCACCCCTAAAAAAACGTGCAAATATTACACTGTGTCTCATGTGCTGGTATTATGGCTGGGAAGTCGTCTTTTAAGGTTAGGAATAGACGGCTATGGAGTTCGGGTGAGTTGCAGTGAGCGGTAGTCCTCCTCATATCGTTGTAAACCATGCATCTTATCGGATAGCAAATACGGGATATATATATATATATATATATATATATATATATATATATTATAAAGAGAGAGAAAGAGAGAGAGAGAGCACTTTGGTTGATGGGGAATTCATGCATAAATAAATATATCGCTTAAATTCAGCCTTACTGACCGTCCAGTTCCGTAACTGAGAGGTAGGATATCGGCGTCCCGGTCTGAAGCATAGGTTTCAATCCTGCCTCGTAGTACTGGATGGGATAATGGAAAGTCTATAGCCACACTGAAGAGAGTAATACATCGTAATACATAATTATATATATATATATATATATATATATATATATATATATATATATATATATATCCTTTCTTCAGGGTTGAGCACTCTTAGCACAACTGCTACTATTCAATGCTCTTGGGGTGGATGGGGAATTGTGCGTAAGTAAAATATATCGCTTAATTCGGTCCTGCTGACCGTCTATATCTGAAAGCAGGTTCCAAGCATCAGCCTCTGGGTCTGAAGCGAAGTTTTCGATCCTACCTCATGGTGCTTCAGCCACATTGAAGAGTTGTAATACATCAAATCAGTTGTCTGATAACACAATTATTAATCATTATACATACACACACACACACACACATATATATATATATATATATATATATATATATATATATATATATATATATATATATATATTGTCAATAAATGAGCAATTTATATCTGACGGAATTTGATTATTATAAAGATAACTCATTAGGAACTAATTGTACGGCACCGATTTAAAACTATATATATATATATTTGTGTGTGTGTGTGTGTGTGTGTGTGAGTGTGTTATTCTGAAATGTTCATTCATTTGAAAAGTGACTTGAAAAAATAAAAACTTGAGCGACCTATTTTTTTCTTCTACGAGTCAGAAATAAATTTCTCGAAAAAATAAATTGACGACCAAATCGTATTTTTATTTTTTTATTTTTTATTTTTTTGTTTTGTAGTTCAGGACTATGTGAGGAATTTTAGATATGTATTTAATAACTCAGACGAATTCTAAATCTAAAATCTTGATTAAAATTTAAACAAACCGAAAGGCGCCATTTTTTTGTCCGAATTGACAATATAACTCTTATTCTTTGTATTCGGAATGCTGTTTCTTTCCCAACTTATCAATTCTGACAAAATAAACTAAAACATGAATCTCACTGAAAATAACAGACAACACCATATTAGGAAAAATCCTTTATCGTCAGTTCCACGATATTGGACTTTTCTCTCTGAGCGAAGATGGTAGTTGCTCATTCAGCAAAGACATGTTTTTTGTTTGTTTGCTTGTTTTTTGACTCTATCGCTTGCTCTTACAGATTCCACATTGAATTATTGAGTTGGCCCAAAAGTTCGTTAGATTGTATTAGAGACGCTTTATTATCTAACTTGAACAAAGAAGATAGCTTTTGATTCTATTGTGATAGCTAGCTGTCATATCAATACTTATCATTTTTTAGGATGTGACAAATTTTTGTTTATTGTTTCCATTATTGAAGATGGTATAAATACGTAATATTTTCAGCAAATTATGCTTTTTTTCATTTCAAGACAGGTGAAAATTCGACTCCAACTGTTACGCTACCTCACATCTCTATTTAGTGCATGTATCCAGGAAGGGTGTATTTATGCCCTTCCCAATGGCATTAGCGCTAAGTACATTTAAGCAGACGCAGTCTGGATTCGAATTCATTTTGCTGATTATGTTCTCTTTGCCGATAATTATTACCTGACCTGATAACTCCATTTGATCAATTTATATAGGATGCCGAGAGGAGTGGGTTCAAGCCTTCACCTTACCTGGCACTTTCACTCATGACCACCAAAGTATGCATAATTGACTCAAACATTTAATTTCAAGGTTTGTCATCTACGTTTTCCATGTTATCTGAAAATTCATATAAAAACTGCCGAACTGGGGGAACTCTCGAGAATTTCCAGACCCCACCAAAATAGTGATGATGTTATGTTTAGCTGAGTCGTCGGTTGGGGTAGCGGGAGATAGAAGAACAGAGTGCGTGCTGCCACTATAACGGCTCGCTTCAAAACAAACGCTGAACACTATTTTCAAGTTTCGCCTTTCTTCGAAAATCTGGCATAAAACGAACTCGCGGAAAGCGGTGGATATCTGTATTTGTCTGTGAATAAACAAATCTTTTGGCAAATATAAGAACGAAGGTGAACGTCTTGGTAAGAATTTAATGACAATCCCACATTTGATATAAATAAATGTTAACGATAAAAACATAGTTCCGTTTTCCTACTCTTGACAACAATAGAATGAGATGGCAACGAGGCTGTAAAAATGACTTCGGAACATATATTCTTTTGTGACTTATTTGACTGTAGTGACTAATGTCCTTTTGAATAGACTTACTTAAAATCCACTTTGAGCAACCTCCGAGGTCGTTACTATCCTACAATAATTTACAAAATGTCCGCTCGTCTTAACTTTAGGATGGTTAGAGCTATGGCCATCAAATTTTACTGATGGGACCCGGAGCATGCTTTTAGCATATTAGTTTTTGAAAATTGAAAATAAGATTCACCAAAGGTCCGCCGACCCGACTGTGTTTGACAAAGTTATGGCCACCAAATTTTCCGTGGTTACTGATTGGACCCCAGAGCATGTTTTTAGCATGATAGTCCCCACTTACAAATAATGTAGATTATATGTTCACATTAACCCCGATAATAATGATCTGATTTCTATTTATCTATCCAGTTAGCTATATAGTTGAACAGACGCATCCTCCAAAGGCGGTGAAGGGTTTTTATCTTTTTTGAAATGTGCTTGTGTAGTGTGTCAGTGTGTTCCAGCGCTCCTGACCATACCGTTTTGTCAATAGACTTGAAAATTGGCCCCCAGAAATCAACTACACTTCTGAAAATGTTTGTTTTTTTTCAAGAAGCTTTTTTCACTTGGGTGGGTGGGGGGTATTAATCACATCAAGATTCTCTAGAAACCTAGATGTGTTTTTACTCAGTTTTATATGTTTTCCAGTAGATAACATCTGAATTCTCCAGAATCTAGATATTTCTAAATGTTTGTTTTCTTACTCTATTTTAGATGTTTTCATGGGGGAAACAACTGTGATGTCATAAACAGAATTTATTCTGACCATATTTATTCTTCGATGGAATGTTTTTACACAACTTCAAATTTTGATTCTACGGTTGTTCAATTATTGACTTTGATGGCGAGTCTTACAATAATCCACAAAAAGTCGAGATGAATTGCAGTCAAAAACAAAACAGATAAAATGGTAGGTCTGGCAAGTCACTTCATAGAAACCATGACGTGACCAACGTATTTGGCAGCATGCAGTGTTAGGGGTGATCAATTAAAAGATCGGAAAAAGTGGTGATCAATGGATAAGTGACTCCTTTCACCTTTTGTTAGGCAATGATCTCAAATTTCTAAAAGCACAACATAAGGGATCGATTCGAGAGGTGGGGGGTAAAAAACGTTTTTCTGTACATGATAGGGAGTAAATGTTGAAAATTCGGATTTCTTGTTCCATCAGCGCGGCCAGTACGCGTGATACATTCATTGCCAGCGAGCCATCTCGGAATATATTGAATGTACACACACATCGCTTAACAGAAAATAAAGTAATTATTCCTCTTACTCTCAGCCCCTCTCTTTGCACGATGTCAAAGTACGCACTTTTTTACATCAGTATCCAGTGGATTCAGCTGAAAAAGCCGCTACAAAAAGGTGTCTATTTTAGCATGGATTTACATTCAAAACAGCCCTCCCCACCAAAAAAAATAAATTTCTGGTGATTTTCCAGAAGTAATTTGCTAAAAACCTTCCCCGGGGTCACATTGGTACATACAGAAAATTTCATGGACATATATTGAGTAATTTTCCTGATAGGATGCCATATACATGCATATATACAGGCAGACTGACTGACTTTTGTGAATTATTATAAGATTGCTCGGAAACCGATGGTTCGATTCGACTGGAAATTGCTTTATCCTTCAAGTCAGAGCATTTCAACGGTATTGCACCATTGGGTCGTTTTCGCTGTGTTTCTATAACATATTATCAGCCGACCATTCATTCACTATTATCAATCGCTCGCTCTGCGAAATCTTTTAATAGAATAGCTTTTTAATCACATTTTTCATGACTGAAACCCGACATACTTATTATTGAGTGTGTTGCTTCACTATAGTCCCCTGGAATAAATTTCGAAAGTTCAGGTATCCCCCAATTTACGAAACTTCGCTTTACTCCACTTCGCTTTTACGAAAGACCTCAAACCACCATAACCTTTAACTGTTCTATGAGCATCTGTGGTGTACCTATTTATTTATTCTCTAGGTCCGTTAGTATCAGGAAAAAAAAGCTCGTTAGGGTGCTGTTCTCAACGTGAAGCTGGCAGACATAGAAGCAGGTTATTTTGGAGTCTGGGACCTCTCAAAAATGTCCCCATGTAAAAATTAATCTTAATCACTTTTTCGCTTTCCGCCATTTCGGTTTACGAAAGGTTAGATAGGAACGTTCTACTCTCGTATAGTGGGTGTTCCCTGTAATATGATACTCAGTAGATATTATTACACGAAAAAGAAACACTCAAAAACGATTCCCTTTTGAGCGTTTCTTGCAGAGAAATGGGTTACCAAGATGTGATATATTTATTCGCGTGAAACTATATTCTGAGGCCAATGAGAAATTCGGGTTACGGACTAGGGCTGGTCACGCACTGGTTAGCTTTGTTCGTTTCTATCGTGACCCAAGCATTGTACTTTTCCCCAAAAATAACCCATCCGTTAAATGCACCCTTGTTACTTACGAAAATATTACAATTATTTTCTGAAGCATAAAAATGAAATAAATATGGCCCTCATGCTTAGTGTGACAGAGCCGTCTCAGCTAGCACATCTCGTCTCACCAATTTTATCCTCGCTCTACTGTCTCCGGTTGGACTTCTCGGAAGTACGTGATACGTAGAAATAGATTTAGAGGCGAGAGGCTTCTGAAGCAACGTCACTCACTCTAAATACTACTTACTCAACATACTTCTCCCGATGACATTAATGCAAAGTAACGCAGATTACCTCAATCAGAGTTTGAAATCAGCACGCCGATTCCATTTCCTGAGCAGTTAACCGTTTGGCTACCTGCACCGGCAATCTGAAGCATAAACTATCTCCAAAAATTCATAGTTGTGTTTTCATTTACAGTGAATTGGAAATAAATAATTTAATGTCTAAAATATCGTTAGACCAACAGGTTACCGAGTGTAAGTTTTCAACCATGATTATATTGTTAACATAAATATTTTTTGTTAATAATTTCCTGCAATCTTTCTTTTTAATAACACAAAGAATATCACGATAAAATTAATAACTTACAAGTTTCTGACATTTTTAACGACACATGTTACTTTTTGTGAAACGTCCGTGGTAGTTGCAACATTATGAATATATATGCATTTATGGTTTCCTGGACTCTTTACGCTCATTTATACAGAACAGCTTATCTTTTATGATGCAGTTTTTCGTTGTACACTGCAAAACTCTCAGAAATATTTCTATTAAATTATTCATGATTGAAACGTGAATTATTGAAACCGCGAATGGAAGAACCTCGAATCGTAAGATTTAAATGTTAAATAAATAAAGGTCGTTACATATGAGATATAGTTTTTGAATGAGATGAGGGATGCTATAAACGACAAAATAGGTAAATATTTAATGAAAATGTGACCTATTTGAAGCCATTACCTTTTTCAAATTATTCTCTGATAATGATATATCATTTCCATAAAAGTCTTTAGGAGTAGTGGTTACAAATCAGTAAAAGTACGAATTATGTCTTCCTTATTATTGTACCTTTTATTTAGGATATAAAGTTCAATATGGAGGATGCTGTTAGATTTCATATCCAAATTCTTTAAGCTTAGACGCAGTCAGCTGAGAGTTATGGAGTCTGGGACTGTCACGGAGTATTTCATTCAATTAATTCTTTCTAACTTTCCAACCCTTTCTATTGCTTTGAGATGACGTGATATGGTCGATGTTGAAATCCAAAATCTGAAATCATATTTGAAAATTAGTCAAACTTCTTTGGTAGATACAACAAAAAACTCAAAAAATAGCGAATTATATCTTTATTTACATTGAACGTACAAAAATTCAGTTACATAAGCAAATCTTTTACTTTTAACATCCTTTTCAACCTAATGATATTGTTCCTATCTCTTCTATCAATAAAAAAAGTTGCTGGTCATTAAGGGTGTGCTTCGTGCTTTTGGAATCAGAGGTGTCTGTCTTCTAGGCTGATTGCCAACCATGCCTAGAGAGCCCAGTCTGTCCCGCTATTTACCCACAGAAGGGTGAAGAAGAGATCGATTCATGCCTTTCCTATCTCAGCCGGAGTTTGAACTCGTCTCGTTGACTCCATTCTCCGTACTATTAGCTGTTAGCTACCTACACCTTTACAGAGATGATAGAATGAAAAATAATGAGTTTTCCTAGGATTTTTAGCATTGCTCAGGAATATCTTATCAGAGATTGGACCACAAACACTTGACACCACAGTCTATGATCAGACCACAGAGCTTGCGAATTGGTGCAAATGATGTTGGCATATATATATCATCATTCGAAAGCTATTTACTTATTTGTTTATATGTTTACTTACTCATACTTGCAAGAAAGGCAAGCGTATGTTGTACGGCGGAAGAGTTCCTGGTTTCTTGTGTTCTTTCTGAAGTCATTGATGCGTTTGTCGCTAAATCTATTAATTACTGTCAGATGTGGTGCAGAGTTGGCGGGTTGGTAATCAGCAAATAATTGGAGCTTGTTAACTTGGTGGGATTTTGCTGGGACAATCATATTATATAAATATAAAGGAAATATGCTTCGTTTACAGCCTCCGCTCCGTCTGTCTGTCTACCCCTCTCTTTCTATCTCTCTCTTTATCACTCACTCTCTGACACACACACACACACACACACAAACATATATATATATATATATATATATATATATATATATATATATATATATATATATATGCGTGTGTGTAGTCAGTTTGAAAATCTTTCAGGGTTTCCATTTACTAGCTGTATTACTAAGTGATTGAGAAGACCCCCCTGTCTCTCTATATATTCATAAGTTGCCTTATATTATATCGAAACTTATTTGATCTCCCGTTATTATACCGTGAATGTATCATTTGGCCTAGACAACGTAAATAGAATAAACAGCCCCATTTCCTTTGTTTATTCAGTATAATATCACGCAATTTATGATCATTTTGTCGGATCACATAGCCATTCCTTGATGATATATAGATATGTATATGTATACATGTATACACACAATTATTAATTATATATATATACACACACAAAAACACTTATATGTATATGTATATATATATATATATATATATATATATATGTGTGTGTGTGTGTGTGTGTGTGTGTGTGTGTGTGTGTGTGTGTGTGTGTGTGTGTGTGTGTTTTTATTATGGATGTGAAGTGATCCGACGGAATGTTAATGATAATTAGAAGGTGAAAAGAGAAACTCAAGAGATAGGCGTTGCATCCAAATTTTTTTATATTTTTCTTTGGTTATGTTTCGGTGCATTCCAACGGGAGCCAGCTATCTTTTTCAGAGAAAATATTTTCAGCGGTTCACAGATTTGGCTGTTCACATGTTTTGATACTGAGGAAAGAAACAAGGATATTATTGTGTTGTTTAGTTGTTGTAGTAGGAGCGGGAGAGAAGGTGTTTGTATCTGTGTAGGTGATAGTAACATTTGGTTTGAAAGGAGATGGGGGTCAGTTTTTCAAAAGTTTTCTCTTCCCCTTCCTCCTGTCATTTTCATCAACATATATATAGAGAGATTGGGGGTAGGAAGGATACAAGTACCGGCGACCGAAACAAATATTCTGGATATTAGCCAAGATTAGCTTAGTCTGGCACAAAACCACTATATCGCACTAAATGACCATTATATAAGAGTCAGTGTGTTAGAAAACATATTCAAAATCAGATACTTGAAGATGTGATAAATGACTATCAAAATCTACTTGAAAATACTTGTTTGGCAATAAATTATATCGGTGTAATTGTATAGGAGTCAGTGTGCCATAAAAACACATTCAAAACCAGAATATTTAAGACGTGCTAAAAGACAATGGAAATCGACTTGAAAATTTTCGTTTGGCATTAAATGACCATTATATCAGAGTCAGTGTGCCATAAGCCATACTCAGAATCAGAACTTCGGAGACGTGAGTATCCCACCACCAAATCTTGTTTAGCACTACATGGCCATTATATAGGAGTCAATGTGCCATGAAAATGCATTTAGAATCAGAACCTTTGAGATGTGATTAAAGATTGTGAGAATCTAAAATGGGTTTAGCATTGTTCGTCAATTATATAGGAGTCAATGAATTAAAAATAAATTCATTCATTGATTCTGCAATTCCTGGAGAATTCAGGTGTACACAGAGAAAAGTTTTGCTGACTCATTTGAATTAGAAAGAGATAATAACATGATTCGTTTGCATATGCATTCCTTGAACACGGGGTTAGCAGATTCAACTACAAGGGTCGATAACCCATCTCAGAGATTTACCCAACACAGGCTTTGGAATAACGTCGAATTTGGGAATCGAGACTGGTTGTCTAATATAAGCCTCGTCAATTCTTATCTCTTGAGGCTACCAGTCGCTATTCTAGTGCCCGTGTTGGGAGAGTATCTAAGATAAAGCTTTATAGCCCGATCTGGCAACCCAGCTTGCACATGTTGGTTGTCACGCATAGAATTTTCTATTCCGATGCAGCAGCAGTCAGTTGGTTAGTCCCACAAGTCATTGTTAATTCAGGTGTGCACATAAACAAAAGTTTGTTGTTCGTGTAAGAAGCTGAAATATTTGAATAAGAAAGAGACAAAACAATAAACGTAAACGGCTTGCAAATACATACCTTGCACATTTGGTTCTCACATAAAACCTTCTTTTCCCACGAACTCTCTCTTTATAAGGGTGCATGCAACAATTGGATGGTTAGTCTCACAAGCTTTAGTAAGTGAATTTGCTCCCCACAATGTGGCCTGTTAACAGGGCTCTGAACAAGACTTAGCTGAGCTAGGTAATCATATATAGAACTAGAATATACCCGTCAGTAAAGATGGGGTTATCTATCTAAAGCTAGTTTATAGGGCAATTCATTTTAATAATTCAAGTATTCTAATTTTTTTTTCAAGTCTCAACTCAACTCAAGCTGTTTTAAAGGTTGATTGGACATAAAGTTCCGAGAGTTTCTATGGTATAATCTTCATTGTGTTATAATAGGAAGGTAAATTAACCAATGAGATTAATGCACAAAGAAATAGAAAATGAATTTGGATATATGCCTATTATATGTTTAGATTACACACACACACTCACAAACCTATGCACAAGTGTGTGAGAAAGAGAGAGCACAAAGACGCTGCATTAAGATTATTTCAATTATCACAGTGATGTCACTTCCGGCTATTTGTTTTCAGCAAAGGGCTAAGCTGTATAGCCGGTCGTCAGTATATATTTCAGTTATGTTCGATTTGGTATATCAAGTTATCGTAGTGGGTGACACATGGTGACAAACAAGTGTTACAGTTCAAGTTACTAGAAAATGTTTTGTTAGAGTATCAATAACATACAAATTGTTTTGCAGGAAACAAGTGGTGCCCACTGCACGCCAAGAACAGTTCGTAACAATTGACGACCAAAAAAACTATAGGATACATACATGAATATTATGCCTCGGTTGGTTGGCAATGCATAGTCTGGTTTCTTGAATGTAATTTAATAATTTAACGAATAAAATATACTTATACAAATGTCGAATTTAAGGATTTGAAATGGTTAATAGTTTCATAAGGTTGAAAACGACACACAACCGGAAGAGCTAGAAGCTGTCCTTAACTTTAGATATGATAAATTTTAATCAATTATCGTCTTATCTTATTCTTATGTACTTATATTTGTGAAAGTTTGTGACTATGTTCGCCATTTTTCGTAAACTGCGCATCAAGGCCGTAGCTAATGATTCAAGGTATCCACAAATATGCAATATTATTGCTTGCAAAAAATCGCGTGTAATATTTAAGAATTTTTTAAAGGGTTTTTGTTTACTACATGACAACTATGCTGAAACTAACCCCAAGTTCGTGTTCCAAATTGGAAACGCTGTGGTGACATATTGGAACAAATTTTTAGTCTACTTTTATTCTGTGAAATATTTTTTTTACATTACCTCATACTCTGATGACACTATTTTTCTCCAGAACAAAAAAAAATTGTGTTGGGGTGAAGGGGTTTCTATTTACGATGTAACTACTCCGCTAAATTCATTAATTCTTTTTTCTACTTCTAATTTTATTTTTAGGGGTCAAAATCGAGGGGAACTTCTTTTCTCTTTCAAGGCTCAAATTACAAAGCAAAAACAAAGTTTTTTATTTTTTTCATTATTTTAACATTTATTCTTTTTCAGGGGTCTAAAGCAAAGGGAAACAGTGCTGCAGTAATGTTTTTATTATTATGTAGTGATAATTGATGTAGAGGTATAATGAATTATTGAAGGTGGCAAGGGTTCTATCCTCTTTTTTTTTTATATATGTGTGCGTGTTTATATCTTTATATATTTGTGTCTTCCAGTGCTCCTGACCGTATCATTTTGTCTCTATACTTGAAAATTGGCATCAGTACTCCACTAAACCCCCTTTAGAAATACTCTTTTTCATTTTTTTTGGAGAAAAGCTTTTTTGATCTTATGGGGTCATTGTTTGTATATGTTCGTTTCTTTTACTCTATATTAGATGTTTTCCCGTAGAAAACGCCTGTGATGACATAAATAGAATTCATTCTGATCATATTTATTCTTCGACGGTATTTTTTTACATGACTTCAATATCTGATGCGACGGCTATTCAATTATTGACTGAGTTCGCGGTTATTGTTCGTTTTCATCATGAATGAATGGCCTGGCTTCGCTGATAAAGATTCGATGTGATGTTGGTTCCACGATTGTGGAATCCTTATACGGCAGGGCATGTACGATGAAGTTTCAAGGAGGACTGCGACGTGTGCACAGCCGACTCCTTTTAACCCAAAGGTTGCATTTATGGTCCACGAATAGGAGCAAGGCCACAAGGTCGTGTGTTTGACTGAGGTTTCCTTCTCTTGGAAGATACCCAAGCTAGCTATAGGGGTCTGCTGCCTCTTTGCAGGTAACTAAATAACAGGACGTGAACGACTCGTCGTTGGTAGAGCATCACTGCACCAGTACGATTTGAAGGGGATGTCATTGAAACAGTCTGAGACAGGCCCGCAGCCAGCACCATTTTTGTTCAATTTCTGTCTGGAATGTAACCTTTAATGGGATATAAATACCTAGGTATTTATATTATATCAAATTATCCGTACTGTACTTGGTGCGTTTTTTTAGATGAAATACTGCCTATAAAAACATCTACAAACAATAAAAAGAAACTCGTTTAAGCCTCCGTACCTCGCGGCACGTGTGTTTGGTATTCCATCCATCTACAACTGTCTGTTTTACTTCAGTAAGTCTTCGGCGAGAGAAGAGAAAGGGATCCTATACAAGCTTTGTTACCCCTGATAAAATTCCTCTCGGAAACCCTACTTAGTGAGATGTTTTTATGAGGGTTTCCCGAAATGTATTTCATCTGACATTAAATATGAGGCTAACTTGACTTAATTTGTTGCTCCATTACCCTAAAAAATCTAGTGTCGACCTATATAGGCGATCGTTTTATATCAGAGACGGTGGATGGAGCCCACAGACCCTGCAACTGTAGGGGGTCTCCAGGGCGCAATCTATCTGAGGAACCCTGAAAAATCTACAGAATAATGTACACAAATCTAAAAGAAATAATCTTTAAAACAACTGCAGAGGGCACAGCAAACCCATTTTTTCACGTTTCGAGTTTGATTGATGTATTTTCAGGAGCGTAGCTACGGAAAATACCGCCTTTGGTAAGCGATGTAATTGTTGTTCCAGTCGAAACATCTGGCACGGCGACACCCATCTTTTAAATAACTTCATCATAATATCAACTCACAAATACAAGTCAAGCCCGTTAATCTTTTAATGAACAAATGATGGCACTGCATAAAAATTACAACTGCACCTTCCTTGATTTCACTGATGCAAATTCGTCCATGATAGGATCAAGATAAATTTTTCTCAGTTTATCTTCTTTCTACACTCAGCAGAGGTAAATCACTGAGTCTGACTTGACCCAATTGGAAGCTTTCAAGTACGAAAGTTTTAGCTCAAATTGCTGAAAGATCTCTCTACTAGTGATGGAAATCGCGACGGTTAACATTGTCCGAAGAGCTTCTCTCAGCACTGCGTTGAATGAGAGAAGAACACATCATCATCATCAGTCTTTTAACATCCGTCGTTGGACATAGACCTTCCCCAGGATTCTCCACAATTCTCTACCATGGACGTAGCAGAGCCAATATTTCCTGAATCTGTCCAGTTCATCTTTCCATCTTGTGTTCTGTTGACCTCAGTTCCTTATGTGATCTCTGGGGATCCATGTTGTGAGATGTGATATCCATCGGTTGTCTTTCACCCTTGCAACATGGCCTACCCATTACCATTTGAGTTTTTTGATAGTTTCTATGATGTCACGGACACCAGTTTTCTTACTTATATACTGTGCTGTCTTGTGATCTCTCCATGTAAGGTTGGGCATGATTCTCTCATGCGCACGTTGCATACTTCTCAGCTTGCAGGTCTGTCTCTTAGTTAGGTTCCACGTTTCAGCTCTATAAGTGACTATGGGGAGAATGCATTGGTTGTATACTCTTCTTTTTAAGATTATTGGGATTATCTGGTTCTCAATGGTTAAAAAAAACTTAACCATCGATGTTTGACTGTGTGTACACCCCCCAAGTTGCATAGTCGCAATTCTTTGTCACACTTAATCTTTGATTAAGATCACAGCCATTTTACATCCAGGAGCGTTGCAAGGACTCTCAGTACCCGAGGGCAAATTTGCACTATATCCTTGGTGAGGGTATAATTATTGATTAACAAGCATTATATACCAGAAGAAATTTTGAGCCCCTTCACACCAGAACCCAGGTGCAACTACCTTTCACACCCACTTCATACTTCGCCTCTGCATCAATCTAAAGAAAATTCTTTTTTCACTACCCGATGATAGAGTGGCAAAGTCTGGATACGTCATATTTGACAACGCTTTTTTAAAGTATAAACATGAGTTTTCAACATCACTTATCACAGAGTTCATATTATTTGGCAAATAATTTTCAGTTGGATTTTTTCTTGTTTTTATAAATAACACAAGGATTATTATAGAATTCATAGTGTTACTAAATTCAGGCATTTTTATCGATTTATATCTCAGCTGTCAACAGTCCTTTGCGTTCAATGCTTGTCTGCTGAAGTACTTCCGTGGGGAAAAACAAATGAAAAATCGATAACATAACAAAAAGTTATCATTTTTTTTTATTCGGTATGAATTGGCTGTCCTGTATTTACAAATTGTGCAAAATTTCAGTTGAAAAAAAAAGGGAAAAAAAAGTTCCTTATAGCAAAAATTGCTTGTATGATGAAGCCAGAAGCCGGCTCATGACGTCAGCATTTTGCCACTTGGTATAAAACAGTCTGTCCTGTACTTACTTATTGAAACTAGTAATATGCCCGTTGCTTTACTAACGGTCTACTTAGGGGTGGAAATATTAGGAACTTTAGTATTTGAAAACAAAATCTTATGAGGGGTATCTGAGGCGACCATCCCCATCACTTTGCCAAATTTTCCGCTCAAAGACACTCGAAAGCAAATCTTTTAGTTTTACTTCTCACTTTCTTTTCTCTTCCCAACGGCCTAGTTCAGCCGCTCTCCTTTGGTAGATATATTTATACCCCTTCCCGAATTCTCCCTTCCCCTCTTCGTGGTCTATGCGTTTCGATTCCCTTCTCAGAGCCTCTACTTCCTGCGAGCCCTTTCAATGTAACCTTTTCAATTTCAAAGAATGACAGGCGGAAGTGTGACAGACGGTAGTATGTGGACACGTTGTTATTATAATATAGATTGCTCAGTGGCGCCCTCTTTAAGTGACGCCCATGGCACGTGCCATGCCTACCATACCTTGAAAATACCACTAAGGATTTTGCAACTGTTCCATATGTCTGTTAACCATACATTTTAAGGCTGCACGCATATATATATATATATATATATATATATATATATATATATATATATATATATATATATGTATATCCTGACGAGATTTTAAACGCAGATGCGTTCCTAGCAGGGGGGTTTTGATTATCATGCTAACCTGATTATTTTCGCCAAAACACTTGAAAAAATCCCTTCCCTTGCTTTTTCGCTTACACGAAGGAAGAAGACGTCAACGGCGGATAAATACAAGAGATAATGTATCAGTGGATATAGTCATTAACTGGAAAAAGATCTCAAATTTTCCAAGTACTTGATTACCTCTGCAAACGATTTTGGAGAGGTATATGTATTCGGTCACATCTTTCTGTCTGTCTTTCCTTCTGTCTGTTTATCCAACAGATGTCTCCGAAAGTACTCAATGGTTTTGAGCGAGAATCTGTGGAAGGGTGGAGGAAAAGGTAGTTGAAATTTGGGACGGATCCAGAAATTTCTTTTCATTGCGAGATATTTTCCGTTATTCCATCCGTCCAAAATGTCCTCCATGGATTTCTATGAAATTTTGTTGAAGGATATAGAGGAAATGATTAGATTTGAGGGCGGACCCTTTCCTCCATCGTAGTTATAAGTCCACGCCATATATTAACGCCAAAATTTCGTGTCTGTCCGCCCGATATCTCCAAAGGTTCTTAATGAATATCAAAGAAACTGTGGAAGAGTGGCTAGTTGGATACCAGAAAAGTGATGGTTTTGGGGAGGATCCATGCGCACTTACTTCTCATGAAGTTAAGATAGGTGTGCGCTCCCCAACTGTTTTTTAGTTAGATAAAGCTTCTGAAAAGGTTTATTTCTTACCTCTGTGTATGTTCCTTCTATCCACACCATATCTCCAAAAATTCTCAATGAATTTCAATGAAATTTTGGAGAAGGGTAGACGAATCATGGAGGAAGGAAGAAATTATCAATTTAGAGGGAGGATCCTGGAATTTGTTTCCAGTTGAGAAATTTTTTTTTATACATGTATTCACTCATGTCCGTCAAAAATATCTTTGTTGGAAGGTTGGGCCAAGGGCTGAGAAAGAAGTGATTAATTTGGGGTGGGGGCTAATCTTGGAACTTGTTTTCGATTAAGTGTGTGGTGTTGGGAGAGGTATGAGTGCTTTCTTATTCAACCTAGTAACACCTATGTGTGTTAGTTTTTTCTTGTTAAAAAATGATAGAAAAAGAAAGTCTTCATTGCAGGATAAAACTGCATTATTTTCATACAAATGAAATGAAAAGCATATATTTTACACAACAAATATATTTAGTTTAATAATAATCTCCGTCTTTGTCAATGCCCTGAAGCCAATTGTTTTCCAATAATCACTTAGATCAAAACGTTATAAAGTTACAATTTCACATCAAAATTTAGCTGATAAAATCAGGCTATGGAGTTGTTGATCCACCATCATATATAAATATATATGTATATTTGTTATAAGGATATGAGACAAACTAACATAATGGTAGTAGTACTTGACAGTGTGGAGATGGAATATTGAGAAAATGTGTTATATTTCATAGTTTTTATAATCATTACGATAAAAGTTCTTGCATTTCGCCCTTTTACAGGCTTCATCAGAAGTTGTACGGTGCAGAAAAGAGTAGAGTACAACCATTATATGTTGAGAATAAAATGAAAATGAATCAATACTGGTCTTTGTGGGATGTGTCTTGGGGAAAGGAAAGGAGGAAAGAAGGAAGATGAACCTAGATATAAGTCAAAGGTTCCATCCCTCTGTGTCGAGGGTACCTCCAGCCTGAACCCTTGGCCCATAGATATTGAATATGAATAGTTGAGAAATAAGGAGGATTGTGTATCAAACCCACAATAGCTATAGAAACAAGAAGTAAAATTTGCCAATGAACCGATCCACCATGGATCGTTCAAATCCAGACAATATGCATAGTCAAATGGGAGGACCTATTATCAATGCCAAATTCTTACTATTGAGTTTTGATTTCATTTTCATATGTAACAACAATGACAGATGACAATGACCAGACCAATAACCAGTGACATTATGAACGAATAACAGTGACACAGAGAGGTACCAAAAACTGATGACAAATTCATCCCCACTTCTAAAGCCTAACTCAGGTTAATTCGTTTTACAAAAGTTTGCTAATTCCTTTTACAGGAACTACTAATAAAGGAGTTGAAATGGGACACATGGTTTTTGAATGTTAATGTATGGAGAAACAAATTCTGTTTGGTTTATCTTTTAGATTTAAATGAAGCAAGGGAGTCTGACACTAGTGCAGCCAAGCTTGTTATGATTATTTCATTATTGCTGTGATAAAGCTTTGGTCTAGGGATGCATTTTGGTCTTGATTTTCACAGATGAGGGATTAGGCTCAGACAAACCACAAATCCAGTCTGCAGTTTATGGGTTTAACCGGTCCATCAATTTCTTTTCTCTTTAGTTATCTTTAGTTACATGCATTCAAGTTGATGCATGTCAGTCTAATAAAAAGACTCATACTGCTACGGCTGTCAGAGGCGACCAAAAGGCTCTTCTTTCATTTGCAATTATACTTTTCAAATAGGGGCAGGCACAACTCTATTCCCAATTTTTTCCGCCTAAATCATTCAGCTTGGGGTATATTCTCTTAGCTGCTGAGTGCACAGGGAAATTTGTCCTAATAAAAAGTTTTCCTCATTTTTCGCTCGTCCTGGATATTGAACCCAAGACCTCTTGCTTGTGACGTAGATATGCTAACAATTACACCATCTTTGGTTAGCAAATACTTGAATCCAGAATTGAAAAATAGACTCATTTTTACAATATCCACAAACAAAAAAAATGTTATAACAATATGCATTACTGCTGTTCTACTAATTTACTCGAAATCTAAACCACAAGTTGACAATATTTTGTCAGCCTAAAAAAGAATTTCATAGTCTTTATTGAATAATAAGTTATGGATGTTTATGTAGGTATATACTGAAAAACATTCTAGTCATAAAAAACAAGCTGTTTCCATATCTAAGTATGATTATAATGTCATTTCATATTGGACTTGGCCAGCCAGACAAATAAATATTTCTAATCTGGTCTGCCATCAAAAATGTTTATCGACCCCTGAATTAGGCTAAACTTTATTTCTATAAAAACCATTAGTGTTTGAAAACCGGTTTCTAAACATATGGTTACCTTGCCATAAAGTAATGGTAAACAAACGAATCTAGCAGACAGCTACAATTGTAGTAAGTTCTATCCTTCTATCCTCAGTGGGTGCCCTTCTCTTGTTAAGCTTAGTAATCATAAAACACCCTCATATGGGTCAATGATAAGTAAAATAGTCTCAGACCATCACTATTATAGTTTCAGTCCTTAGTGGGTGCCTAACTAACATTACTTATGTAATGAGTTTGATTCCTTCTGGGCGTCCCACATATTTAGCCTTGAGCAATTCAACAACTTCAGGACCGAAGATATGCCAAGTTTTAAAAATTACCGTGTTTTTGGCGTAGCATAGGCTAAGCCTACTTTCTGGTACTACAGGGTCGGATCATTAACACCACAAAGTTACATGAATAATCCAGAATTTAAGAGTACCTTGATATTATCAAAATACTCATTTACTTATATAAAACAAAAATAATTATGAAAATAAACAAGAAGAAAAATGAGCTATTAGAACAGGATTATTCAAACTTGATAATTATTTCATTCTTAAAAATAGCCAAATTTTTTATGTTACCATGTTTCTGTAGTCCGAGTTAGTGATTCTCACTCAACTGTTACTATAAAAAAAAAAACTCACCATGGGGCAGTGGTTAGCAAGCTAATTTCACAGACAATTACTGCTGTGAATTTGATCCTTGGTGGGTCTCCTACAGCTGTGGCCTTGTACCAGACTAAGATAAGACCAAAACTGTATCAGCTGAATCATAGTAACAAAACCAACAAGGTTGAGAATATTAGTCAAAACAGCTTTTGGAATAACGATAATGAATCAGAACAGAATTTTCAGACAGTGAAGAAGGCCAAAGAATGCATCAGCCAAATTGTGATAAAATCAACAAAGATGAGAGCAAGCCTGGCTGCTGCAGGGTCAAACTCCTAAACCATTTTAGTATAAACCATTTTTAGTGAGAAATAAGTTTCTCTACATTTATTTTTTATCTCATTCAGTCTTTCATATTTCTCCCTGAGAGCAGTTTGGCAAAGATGAAACCATAGTCAAGTCACTAGTAATCAGATAGTATTTTGAGAAAATTGGATTCATGCCTTTAGAAAGTATTTCAACCTGCTTCCTTAAGAGTCTATTCATAAGTGATACCAACTCCACACTGCTTGAGCCTCCAGTTTGGTGATTAACAAAACTATTCAAAGTTTTTTCTTAAAAAAGTCACCCTATGCTTGAATGTTGCATTTGATTTCAACAGTTGATAAATAATGTTCTAATTCTTCATCTTTTGGCAGCATGTAGTGTTGGGGGTGATAAATTAAAAAATTGGAAAAAAAAAATTTTGTTGGGTAGTGATCACAGAAAAAGTCTGAATTTTCAACAAAAAAAATTGCATAAACATTGAAAATTAATTCACACTAAAAACCTATTCTGGGGGGAAATTTAAAAAAGAAACAAAAAAATGTTTACACTAGGGGTAAATATTATAATTTTCAGCCGCCTGGCTTGATTAGTGTGCCCTGTACACATGACGGATACATAGATAGCCTGTCAGTCAGAGCCACTTAAAAACTGAAGAAACCTATGTTGATGGTTTTGGTTGACAGTATCTAACAGGAAAAAATATGTTCTTTGATTCATGTCTCCTCACACGAAACAACAAGATCATTTACACTATTTACACATGAAAAAGAAGCTGTTACTGTAAAAATATCCTGATGCACAAAACAAAACAAATGAAGTATTTTGACAGGGCTTCTGGGGAGTCATCATTCATTCCTCTCCCTTTGGATGCTAGAATGAAAAGATTGTTTTTTAGGATTTTTGTCTAAAAACTTTTTCCAGGGTTGTTTTTTAGGACTTTTGTTTTAAATTTTTTCCAGTACTGTTTTTTAGAATTTTTGTCTACAAACTTTTCCCAGAGTTGTTTTTAAAGATTTTTGTCCAAAAACTTTTTCCAGGGATAAATCTTTCAACAAGCAAAATTGAAAAAAATCAAGTTTCTTTGCCCTTCAAGTTCTTTTGTTGGGCTAAAAAGCTATTTCAAACTAAAATTGACATCTGGTAACCTTCAATGACACTGGAGGTCAAAGCCACCCATCCTATCATCTTTTTCTGTCCAAATTAATCCCGCATATCATTTTACCTGGAAAAATATAATTGTTTAGCTTCAATACAGATCATGATGACTGCAAATCAATTTAACCTCCATTGACCTCGGAGGTTGAATTTGACTTTATCTACCCCAGCAAAGTTCTTGTACTACAGAGGAAAGTCAATATTACACTCCATTTCATTAGACATTGCTTCAGTTGGCTAGAAATAGCATGCTGTGCTCTTCAATAACCTCCAGTTACCTTGAATTACCTTGAAGGTCAATCTCACACAGCTGGATGTCTTATGAGTGTTCATGCCAAAAATTAGATCAATGGGCCAGGTCATTTAGCATGACTGTAGCAAGGACACACTCAAACTAACAGAAGCCTCTAATATTTGTATAAACTCAACAAAAAATCTATACAACCAGTTTATATTTATCTATTTTATATGTATGTATATATAATCATAAATTGCATTACATTATATTGAAACTCTATTTGAAATGATTTCCCATTATTACACGATGAATGTATCATTTAGCCTAGACAACATAAAATGTATCACAATTTATAACCATTTGGTCAGATCATATGTCCATTTCTTAGTAACACACACACACACACACACATATATATATATATATATATGGATGTAAAAAATTGTTGTGAGCAAAGAAGTTAAAAATTACTGTGTAACAAATAAATATATATCTATTTATCTCTCTCTCTCTCTCTCTCTCTATATATATATATATATATATATATGATTGATCTATTTGTATGGATTGCAGTCAATCCAACATTACAAGAGTCAAATGGCAATATTGGAAGGCTTTTTAAAACAAAAGATTCTTTATTACAAATTTTCATTCAAACCAAGCTTTGTCAATAAGGAGTTATAAAGAGACAGTGTTTTATATACTTGTTCTATTTATAAAACACCTTCTTCTTGTAACTTCTTATTTTTTTTGATAAAGCTCTGCTGAGAAAAATAAAGAATCATTTGTCTTAAAGAGCCTTTCTATATTGTTATTTTACTCTCTCTCTCTCACTATATATATATATAAATTGAAGTGTTATAAAACTTTTATCTATCAACTTATTGATACATATATATACGCAAAGGCCCAAATAACCTTTTCCACACTAAATTCACATCTTGTTTATTCTTGGTCTATTTGTTTCTTTTCAACACGACAGTTATGTATTGAGAAATTAACATATATGATCAGACAGAATGATTATAAATTACGTTTTATTTTATAGAAACATTTATTTGAAATGATATCCAGTTGCTTCACAGTTAATGTATCACTCCAACTAGACAACATGAATAGAATAAACAGTTGAAGAAAATGGGGCTGTTGCAGGAAACGATATACATATTGATAGTTCACATTATTATCATATATATATATATATATATATATATATATATATATATTGATAGGTATATATATAAATATATATATATATATATGTATATATATTGATAGGTATATATATAAATATATATATATATATATGTATACATATTGATAGGTATATATATAAATATATATATATATATATGTATACATATTGATAGGTATATATATAAATATATATATATATATATGTATATATATTGATAGGTATATATATAAATATATATATATATATGTATATATATTGATAGGTATATATATAAATATATATATATATATGTATATATATTGATAGGTATATATATATATATATATATATATGTATATATATTGATAGGTATATATATATATATATATATATGTATATATATTGATAGGTATATATATATATATATATATGTATGTATATATATTGATAGGTATATATATATATATATATATGTATATATATTGATAGGTATATATATATATATATATATGTATATATATTGATAGGTATATATATATATATATATATATGTATATATATTGATAGGTATACACACATATATATATATGTATATATATTGATAGGTATACACACATATATATATATATATATATATTGATAGGTATACACATACATATATATATATATATATATTGATAGGTATACACACACACACACACACACACATATATATATATAGGTATACATACACACATATAGGTATACACACACACATACACATATAGGTATACACACACACACACATAGGTATACACACACACACATATATATATATATATATATATATATATATATATATATATATATATATATATATAATGAAGTAAGTGATTTCTTACTCCTTAGTATTTTAAATTTCATTCTCAACTTGATGTTTGATGTTGAATGTATCGAGCACTTTATGAAATAAACCCATCACACATTATATATTGTAATTTATTATATTGTTTTACTGATTTGTACAAATATATATATATATATATATATATATATATATATATATATATATATATATATATATATATATATATAGATAGATAGATAGATAGATAGATAGATAGATAGATAGATAGAGAGAAAGAAGTTTATAATACTTAAACTGGCAATTGAAGTCGCTTACTGCAAAAAAAAAACAACTTATTAAAGTGGAGAACACCCAGTGATTGATGAATTTGAAAGAAAGGTATCTATGAGACATTTTATATCTTTGTAGCAAATTTAGTGAAGTTTATGAAGACGTGTCACACATACATGAGCGCCAAGTATTTTACAGTTATCACCAGATTCATCTTCTGATTAGCATGAAAAGAAATATAAGTAAAAATAGAAGCTTGTAATTAACTGAAGCAATGATCGTAGAAATTCCTGGTGAAGGAACTTTTCAGGCAGAACATGAAAATAAACTTTAGGGAATAGAGGGAGAGAGAGAGAGGGGGAGTGGCGCGACAAGTTTTATGAAAGATAACAGCGGGGGTCAGGATTAAATCTTGAGGTGATAGATTTGTAATAGCCGGTTAAATGAAAAGAAAGGAAGGAAAAAAAGAGCAGTAGGATAAAAGAGACAGAAAAACAGATAGATATGAACAAGAAGATAGATGTAGATATTCAATTAACACTAGTGACGGACGGACGGGCGGACAGACAGATAGATACGAACAGAAAGGTAGATGTAAATTCTCATCGAAGACTAGGAGATATATAGATAGAGAGACAGATACATAGATAGATAGATTGGAACATGAAGATAAATAAGGACAGAAAGATAGATATCAATACTCAACGAACACTGAGAGACTGATAGATAGATAGATAGATAGATAGATAGGAACAGAAAGGTAGATACGAACAGTTAAAAACTCAACGAACACCAACAGACTGATTCAGAGGTAGATACGAACAGAGAGATAGATACTCAACGAATACTAAGAAATAGATAGACAGACAGATAGATAGATAGAAAGAAAGAAAGATAGACGGATAGGAACAGAAAAATAGATATAGATACTCAATGAATACTAAGAGATAGATAGATACAAACAGAGATATAGATGTTCAACCAACACTGAGAGACAAACAAATAGATAGATAGATAGATAGGAACAGAAAGATATGTATGAGGGAGATAAATATTCAACGAACACTGATAGATAGATAGATAGATAGATAGATAGATAGATAGATAGATAGATATGAACAGAAACATGAATGAAAGAGATAGATAGATAGATAGAGTAACTAAAAAGACAAGATCTTCCATGTATATATATATATATATATATATATATATATATATATATATATATATATATATATATATATATATTTCCCGATCCGACAGAGTGGTAACACAAAGGCAGATACAAGTGAGTAAATTGTTTCAGTGTAAACATTTCTACAGCTCTTAGAGCGGATGAGTTCGCGAATCGTGTGGCTATCCATGAAGCGAATTACAGAAGCCGACCAACCCGCCCATTCGGCGTGGGGGAAGGGCAGGAAGAGGAAGGGCAGACCAGAGAGAGAGAGAGAGAGAGAGGGAGAGCGTAGGAGAGAGTAGAAGATATAGAGAGAGACACAAGCTAAGAGAGAAAGTGAAAGGGAGAAAGATAGAGAGAAACTGACAAGTGTTCGTGCCGTGTGCAAATCGTTAGTCACGGGCACCTCCCCACTCCCCCAGCTGGGAGGGAAATAGGAAAAAGTAAGAAAAAATAAGAAAAAAAAGGAAAAAATCAACCTTTTTTATACTTTTAAAAGATTCGGCGAAGGCCAAGGGTAAAGACAGTCTCTCTAGTCACCGGCGGCTGTGATATATATATATATATTTTTAAAATTAATAATTTAGGGGAAGAAGTTTTTTTCCTTCTTCCTCTCTCTCTCTCCTCAGTCGCTTACAGATCAGGAGAGGAAAAGAGAGACAATTTAACTTAATTGCGAGCACTTGTCCGTCACTTTTTTCTTCGATAACTTGTAGTCTTCTTCCATCAATATGTCTGTACTTACATTAGAAGCAAAGTTGGAGAGACTAGAATCGGCCACACCATGGGGATTTCGTATGCAGGGAGGAAAGGATTTTCATTCACCTCTAACAATTCAGAGAGTAAGTATTTATTCCCTTCAGAATAATTTGTCCATCGTTTTCTTGAAACGAATTATTAAAATCATTTCTCATTCTTGGAAAGTAAAAATAAAACCGTGAAACTTTTTCACCTGGTCTCCGTTTTTCAAAACTAAAGATGATGTTAAAACTTTTAAATTAAACCCTCCCCTCTATATGAGTTTTTCATTATCAAATGAATAAGTAGAATTTAATTTCCATTCACCTCTAATTGTTCAGGAGATATTTATTCCCCCTCAGAATAATTTGTCCAGTGACCAGTGTTCTATAATCGATTCTTTGAAAACAAAATAAAACCGGAAACTTTTTTACCTGGTTTTCTGAATGAATAATGCTGTTGAAACTTGTAAATAAGTCCATCTCTTTGTGTGAGTCTGCCTATCAAATAAAAGGTAGAGGAAATGTGGTCCCGATTGGCATTCCGACGTGACGTAAACATGCGATCTGTCTAAAATCTATGAAGCGAGGTTCAACAGTTAGATTTATTCAAAACAATGACAATGTAATTTGTTTTTGTATTTTTTTCATGAATTCTCTTTCTTTCTATTTATGTGCCGTTATTAACATCTAGAGTGCTAGGGTGTGAAACTTTCACACTCAGAATTCCAATCGGGACCACCTTCCCTTAGTAGTGCTTATCAACATTATCACATTTCTATCTACCTCTTACGATTCTGGGAGTAAAGTATCCTCCTAAAATTTGTTCAGTGTTTAAAAAAAAACAAAACCGAATTAATCAATTGTCATTCATTAAAAAAAAATTTTGAATTAATCGTGAAACTTTTTACACCTGGTTTCTGTTCCCTGAAAACGAAATTGGTATCCAATGAGAAATGCAGTTAAAACTTGTTAATTAAGATTTCGTAAGTAGATTTTTTTTTATCAAATGAATAGATAAATACGTTAAATACAAAGAAAGCTGCTTATCATTTATTGTGATCCCTTACAGATATTCAGGGGGCCCAGAGTACATCACTTTTCTCGGGGGCCCTTCTTTGTTGGATTTCAAACCGAATTTTGAAAAAATGAAACATAAATCATGATGTTTTAATACGAAGTCCTTTATAAATCAAAAATCTACCTCTACGTAACAAAGAAACATCCAATAAGTTAACACAACTTTTTTTACTTGCGAAAATAAAAAAAGTTTATAAAATACTTTTCAAGACGTATTTTTAGGGGCTCCTAAAAATTAGGGGCCCACTGACAGCTGCGCTGCTTACACGACTCAAAATATGATCCTGAGCTTTTTCTTGGAATAAATTGAAATCGTTTTCATAGAAAGTGAAGATAAAATCGGGAAACTTTTTGTTCACCTGGTTTCCGTTTGAATATGCCGTCAAAACTTTTAAATTGAGACCCACTCACAATGAGATATACTATCAAATAAATGATTAAATTAAATTACCTTTCCAGTTGAAAAATGAGGTAAAATGTTTCCAATCCTTTTTAATTCCCTTTTTTTTCTCCCAATATTGTAGTTGAACAGCGATTAAAAACTTCTGGGGATATTTTCGACGTAGATTTTTTAAATTGGAGTAAATATTATTAAGAAAATAACAGTAAAAGCCCAGAGCAAAATTTCAAGAAAAAGAACAACTCGAGGGAAAAGTTTTGTCTGTAACATCGATAGTTACATGATCGCCTTTTCGTAAAACTTACTGTAACCAAGCCGGAAAAGTACTTCACCGGTAAAAAGTACTACCTCTGTCCCATAATGGTTGTAGCATTAGTATATGAAAATCACTACTAAATGTAACAATTACTATGGGACAGGTGTTTTTCTCTTCCTCTAAGCTATTAAAAATCCGATCCTAACGTTGTTCGGGCGTTTTTTACAACCTTGAAAATCCAGTTAATGCTGTCAAAGGATTTGAAAAAGGCGGGCACCTTGTCTATGGAACAAGTTGGAAAAATGTTATAAAAATGTTTAAAATTTATAAACAATAAATATGATGGACAGTTACATTTCAGCGGTCACAAAATGAGGGGCCAGTTTTTAAAATATTGTTTCTGTTTTTTTTTTGTTTTTTTCGCGTGTGTGTACGAAATTACGCATGGCCTTATTAAAAAAGAAACAGTTTTAGAAAAATGTTGATTTTTTTTTTCAGTTATTCATTTTGGTACTTTAAAAATGACATTCTTTTTCCTGGAATCCTAAACATAGGAAACAACTAACAATAGAAACATTGTTTTTTAAAAAAAATAAACAAGCCTTTCGAAGGGGGTCCTGTGGTAAAATACGAGAAGCAACAGGAAGTGACGCAATATAAGTATCACCGGTTGAAAATTGTTCCGATCAATTAATATTCGTAGCTTTCAAATAATCACCCCTAACCATTAATTAAAAGCTCGTTTTTTTAAATTACGATCTCTAGTTGTTGCTTCTCGTAGTTTACAGTACTGTGAAACAAGTGATTTCATGAAATCCCTGAACATTTCAGTGATTTCGTGAAATCCCTTTCTTCACACAGAATGGTCAGCAAGCTCGTGATTGCTAATGATTACTGAGCTTGGTCCTCACTGGGGTCACTAACTACAATGGCCTTGTGTCAAACTAAGCCGTATGTAACGCCGAATCTGTGAAAAGAATGGATCAAGTGGCGAAATTTGCTGTGTTTAGCGTAGTTTGACACAAGGTAGCAGTAGTGAGGCGCCCTGTGAGGATTGAACTCATTACAGTAGTAATGCTTAGCACCACAAGCTTTACTGGTTGTGAAACTAGGGATTTCGTGAAAATTCTGAAATATTCAGGGATTTCATAAAATCCCTTGGTTCTCAATTTTATTGTATTAGATCCAAATCACCCACCATCCACAAGTATTTTAGAAGGAAATTTGTCATTGTGTGAAAACACGTTTTCCTTGAAGAGTACGAACTACTTACAACATTTATGTACTTACTAACAGGAACATATATAGTGGAAAAAACTCATTCAAAAAATGTATTTATTTGAATTTTCTTTTCTATTTTGGGTATCCAACATTACGAACTCAGGCTTGACCTATCGAAGGTGGTCCCGATTGGAATTCTAAGTGTAAAAATTTTACACCCGCGCACACTTGATGAAATGAGACAATTCATTGAAAATGGATAAATACACGAATTATATCCTTATTACTTTGATTAAATGTAATTTTTTTTGCCTTGATTCATAAATTTTGCACCAGATTACGTGTCTACATGACAGATGTCAGTTGAATTCCAGTCGGGACCACCTTATCTAAATTGGGCCCAAACAAGCGATTCGTGGACCCAAATCATCCAGCCGGCGACGTGAATATTTTTGAAGGAAATTGGCCATTATTGTGTAAACACAAGTTTCCTAACAAGGGGGGCACAACAGATGAATTGTTTTTTTTATACTTCATATACCTACGAACTACTGGATCGTATGTGCAGGAGTTTTATTTTTTTTACAAAGTACTTAATTTTTTCTTCAGTTTTGGGCCCGACGTCGTAAACTTCAAGGTATTATTTGAAAAAACAAAAAAACAAACGTCACGTACGTATGCGATCTGTCGGAAATTATTGTAGCGAAAAAGAAACAATTCATGTAGGATTTACTCGAGTGTTTCATAGGTGAATTATCCTATTTCTTTTGTGTAAGCATCAGTTTTTAATATTGAGTGTGTGCGGGTGTAAAATTTTCACACTCGTGCCCGCTATGTTACGTCAGCATGATTCCCATCGGGACCATCTTCATGAAGTTGTGCCAAAAACGACTAGTATTTTTTTTTTTTTTTTTTTTTTTAAATTTTGAGTTGTAGGGAAACTTAACTCGACTGAATTTATCTGTAAATTTAGAAGTACTAGTTCGAGACGGAAGACGATATCCTCAGTGAAGAAAGTTTTTGGTTTCAGAGAAATTTTTGGAATAGTTTTTTTCTACGTTTCACCCATACCATCGCTACTTTTTGTGGACTACAGAATCTCTTACTTCTTTCATCTACATGGTGTAATATCTTTCATTCATTCTTCTGATATGATTGTTTTCTTTCATAAATTGAAAGTTTGACAGGTGTCTGCTAAGACTTCCTTGTCACAAAGCAAGGACACCTAACATAGTTGATAGTGAAGGGAAAGGACTCCGTATGGGGGAGGTGGTTACTATTGTTAAGTTTCACACCCACGCGCAGTCAATGTTGAGAACGAAACACTGATACAAATTTTAAAAAAACATTCTAAGCTATACCAATGTATTTACTTCAGTTTTTCTTTCATTAAATCAATTATTTCTCTCTAGATGTGCGCCGTTTTCAACATCGAGTGCGCGCTCTGTGAAATTTCACGATTGGGATATTTTTCCTTCATTGTGCCTTATTGTCTTCACTTTCATTCATTTATCTAATATTACAGTTTCCCTTTTGATATATTTAAAATTTGACAGGTGTCTGCTGTGTAGTAAGTATGTCTTACTTGTCATATAGCAGAGAGTAGGTAATATCATTGAGGAAGAAAAAGTTGGTCGGAAGAACACTAACTATATTTCTCTCCCTGACGTTCACTAGAGGAACCGTTCTTCTTCCTTCATTTTGTGGTTATAGGTTTTTACTTACTACCTACCTGTGTGGGTTTTATGATACGCCCGAAAATGTCTACAGGTACTATTTTAACGTTAGGTCATTTGAACAAGTAGGTTTTACTAGTCTGCAAGGCCAAGGAGACGTTAAACTAATTCATTTTTGTAATTTTAAGTATGGAAAAATGGCCCTTGATTGTTTATCGGGTACAACTCTGGGAAGGTGGTCCCGGTTGGAATTCATCTGACGTCACGTAGACATGTTATCCGTTGAAAATTAATCCAGACAGCGAAACAATTTATTAAAAGCATTATGTGTGTGTATTCACTACTCAGTCAATTTTATTATTACTTTTTATGCGCAATTTTTAACGTCGAGTGTGCGTGGATTTCCTTTATATTACTACTGCCCTATACTTCTGGCCTTGTGCTAAGCTAAGCTAAGCTTCGATGATATCTTTCTTGTGCTTCGGTAATGGTTTGCGTGTTAGTGTAGCAGACAGTGAGTGAGTTTGATTCTCATTGGGGACTGCGAATTCGAGGCGATAGCTAGACTAAGCTAAAGGGTGTACAACTTAAGGAGTGCCGTCCTTAAAAGATGTGCGGTCCCTCTTCAGAAATAGTGGTTTTGATTCATTTTTATTTAGTATTAATCAAATAAATTGAAGGGATTTTTTCTCAATCACATTCCCTTGTTAGAAACCGCAGTTCTGACTTTTTCCTAGCCAATATTTACCCAAGTTTTGTTTTCAGGTATTCGTAAAATCATGTCGACTTTCGAAATATTTTTTTATCTTGGATTGCAAAAGCATTTCTTCGTGTTCAAAATTAGTTTTCCCAAGGGTATATAATTAATTTGAAAGCACTCGGAGGGCATATACCTCTGCCGACACCGTCATACACTAACTGGGGGGAAGCTTGGCTGCGCTAAGGTCAAACTCTCTCACTTCATTGAAATTTCTAAAAAATAAATAAAACGGAATTTGTTTCTCGTACAATGTTATTTTCAAACTACATGTGACCTTTTAACTGTAAATAGGATATGCTAACTTTAGCAGAACGAGTCAGCTGGAGTTGAGCTTTAGAAGTGGGAGTGAATTCGTCATCAGTATTTCTGTACGTTACTGTATCACTGTTATTCGTGCATGACGTCAGTCGTTTCTCTTCTGGTCATTGTTATTCGTCATCGTTACGTATGAAAATAAAGTCAAAACTCAATTGTAAGAGTTTGACAGGAGGAAGAAAGAAAAAGCCTACACAGGCTAATAGTTAATTTGTCACTGGCTTCCATGGCAAGAAAAAAAGAAAGCCCTCTCAGTTTAATGGTTAATCCACCTAGACTTCAACTGCAAGAAAAAAAATGTCTTACCCCCAGTTGGATTCAATTTCCCTACCTACTGATGTCTGGCAGAATGCCCTAAACACTGAAAATTGTAATTTATTTGTAATTATAAATAAAACTGTCTGACGAATACCTCTGAATCATGGAAGAATAACTACTGCCTTTTCAAAAATTCAATGTTTTTTATATTGTTAACTATTCTAATGACATCCTTTGTAGCAAGGTAATTTTCACCGAATAGATGAAATATATATAACTGTTATCATATAAAAATGATATTTTTCATATCAGAGATTTGATGTTTACAAAAGAAATATTGAGAACTTGGAAACTCAAGTTGACACGACGTGACATGACAGAATCACTTTTTCTTCTACACTCTCCATTATTTATGTCTGAAATTCGCACATCTTAAATTCCTGATCTGACCAATTTCGATAATGAAGTCAACTCTGAGAGTTTTACTATATTGAAAAACAAGGGACAGAACTTTGAATGTACAAATATTTTCTAACTTCCCTTGAAATTCAAATTTGGCCTTTTCATGGACTGTTCATTTTTAATTTCTTTTCATGCAGGATAATAAAGATATGTCTCAATCAAAAATAGATTCCTGGATCTGCCCCTAAATTTAGTTGCCTTTTCTCATCCTTCCACAAAATTTCATTGAAATTATTTGAGAACTTTTGGAGTTATTGTGTAGACAGACATGAGTGAATAATAAACATACCTCTTATGACTTCATTGACAGAAATAAATAAACACTCAATAACCAACTTTGATAAAAGCTGATTTTATTCAAAGGACCCTAAATGGAGGTTTTGCACGTCACTGAAAAGAAAAGTGGTTTTGTTATTTCCTTCATCTATTCACTAGCTGCGCCTGTGGAAATTCCACGGGTGTTGACAACTAAGATATCATTACTCTTGCAGATATATCTCAACAATTGAAGTCTGATCAAGTTTATCTCTGAGAAGTATCTATAAACTATAATAATGTGCAAAGGAAAATGAACCTAATATATTTCTATCTGTTAATTACTTTTGGTATCTCTCTATATTCCTGTTGTTTACTATAACTTAATTTTTAGACTTCGAGCTTGTGAGTAATGATTGAATGACAGTTAAAGTGAAGGTTGAGTCCCTTTTACTCCCAGGCAAATATCAACACCCTCTTCAATATATGCCCCTTATTCATTAAATTCTTGGGGTGAATGGAGAGGGAGACATGTAGAAGTCAAGTCCTTTTTGCTCCCATCCAAGCATAAGCACTGTCTTTCATTTCTCACCCTTGCTCACTACATGGGACAGGTGAAGATGAATGATATGAAGAGAAAGTGTACTGGGTCATGCATACTAACAGGCTCAATAGTAATATAATCCTATGATAAGGGCAACTTATTCAAGATGTAGTACAAGGCTTGTAATCCATCTTCCCTGTCACTCATGACACAGATTAATCACGCAAAACAAGGAGGTGTCCACCTGGGCTAAAGTAAATTGAAAAGCCGGTCAAAGTTTGACTAACCGGATTGGATTACTTGAATTTGATCTGAGGTTCCTAAGAAGAGAAATGTTCAATTCATTATTGTAATTAACTGTAAAATCATCAAAAACTTTGTGATATATTTTTTATTTTATTTTCTAGATGTGTGGGTTGTCATGTTTTATCATCTGTGGGTTTTGTCAGACTAAGCTTTGGTAAATAAATATACTCACACGTCTGGATTTTCTGACAAATCAAAGTTTATTATTTTTAAGTCGAGTTACAATTTGAGATTCAAACATTGGAATTTACACTTCTGAAATTTATTGATGAAACATTTAATGTCTTGTTATTTGTCCTGATAAAATGTTGAAGAATTGGAATTGTATGTGTGTGTGTGTGTATATATAATATTCTGTCTCATCCTGTGTGCTTTGAGGAGTAACTAAAATCCATACGCTTGGAAATATGCTATTAGTGTTGAAACAATTGTAGTCCAGTTGTATTGTGATACAATGATAAAATTACTCAATTACTCTAATCAGGGTGGAGCACTCTTTAAATGAGGTAACTCATCCATTGTAAGCTTATGCAATGCTCTTCCATAGGAATAGAGCACTCTGGTGGATGGGCAATTTATGGGTAAATAAATATATTGCTCAAATTCAGCCTTACTGACTGTCCAGATCCATAGCTCAGAGGTAAGATATCGGCCTCCGGGTCTGAAGCAAATGTTTCAATCCTGCCTCATGGTACTGGATGGGATTATGGAAAGTTTATAGCCACACTGAAGAGATGTAATACATCGAAATAGCTGTCTATGGATGACACAATAATATATACATGTATATATATATATACATATATATATATATATATATATATATATATATGCAATGCTCTTCTATAGGAATTGAGCATTCTAGTGGATGAGGGATTTCTGTGTAATTTAAATACAACGCTTAAATTCAGCCTTATTGTCTGTCCAGTTCCGTAGTCCAGATAGTAGGTAGGATGGAGGTAGAGTGGAGGTTTCAATTCTGCCTTATGGTACTGGATGGGATAATGAAAAGATGTAATACATCAAAACAGCTGTTTGTAGATGACACAATAATATATGTATATATATGTATGTATGTATGTATGTATGTGTATATATATATATATATAAAGCTTTATAGCTTTGAACACTAAACATTAAAAAAAACTTTTTTTGTGTCACTTCAGTCACCTATTTCCCAATATTTATGTAATTTTGTTCAGTGTTTTTCTTCTCCCTGTTTCAAATATTTTTTTGTATAGATTGTCTCTTGTTGGGATCATCAGTTGTTTACCACGGAACTGTTTCGGGGATTTAAAAAACAAAATAGTTATATGAACACCCCAGCAGTGTTGATCAAACACCACCTCCCTTTCATATTATAGTTAATATAATAAATGTAGTTTTTCACTTCATACAAAGTATTAAGTGTATTTTATATTGATATTAACTTGTACTACATATTTATTCTTTGAAGCTGGACTCACTAGGGTTACCCCAAAAATGTATTTAACAGTGGGGGACCAATAAGTATACCAACAGATATTACTCTCTGTTCATTTAATTTCTATTACACACATACACACACATATATATATATATATATATATATATATATATATATATGTATGTATGTATATAAATGAAGGTCTTTCCATAAAGAAATTGAACTTTTTAAACAGTAGGTCAATGAATCATTTTAGCTTGCTCTGACTGAAATGTTATATTACAGTAATGTTGCCCTTTTGTATAAAAGAAACTGCATCTGTCTACGTTGGTTAGTTTTTCAGCAACATGTGTGAGAGAAAAATTTGTCTTCTTTTTCCAGCACTTTTTGATAGTCAAATTAGTACCAAACTATTTTTTGAGTTGGTACCACTGAGTTTCAGTCTTTTTTTTCACTAACGTACATTCATCTCTGTTGCATCACTACATTGTTGGTGGGTTAGGACTTCTCGGTCATTTTAGTGACAGCTAAAAAACCTGATTTCAGATCAGCATTATTTATCATTTATCAGCTTTCCATTCCATTGGCCTGTCAAACTCAATTACGTCCAAATTTCCCATTCTCACCTACTTGAAGTACATTAAAACAATTAACATTCCAAGGTAAGCCTTCTGGCATCAGTAAAAGGTATTTCGCTTTGGTCATCTCAGATTCAGGTGCACACATGCAAAACATTGTTGCTATGCTGATTAAATTTCGAAATATTGCTACAACCCTTTCTTCCTAATTTCCAGTGCTACAAAATCTGTTGATTGACGAATAAAATACTATTTGATACATCACCCGTCTTACATTTAGAATCATGTTGTTCAAACTCATGCAGATTCCTACTTCTTTAGGAACTTCACAGGTAGCTGGCAACGATTTCTACAAATCACAGGACTTCGAAAACTTTTTTAAAACCTTTAGTAAAATTATTAACAAATCATTTATGTTATACATATAATAGCCTTATTCTCTCGGTCTGTCAGTAAGACTTGCATTAATTCCTGACCCCTGAAGATCAGTTTCTTCCTGATTTTCAATGCATTTCTCCAGTAAAACATTGACAATTCTATTAATTAATATATCTGTTACATATTTTCACATGCTCAGTGTATTGTGGATGTTTTCAGAGGTACTGAATGATAGAAAGAGAGATAGTGATAGATTGATAGAGATAGCTATGGGTAAATAGATGATGGTAGGGATATACTCACAGGCTAATAAGCATGATTTGTTAATTGGTTTAGGCACCCCATTCTGTAAATTTCTACTGATGTGAAAATGATGAAAGACAGGTGTATCAGTCAGGTGTATATGTGGTACACTGGCTTCTATTTATGGTCACTAGCAATGGCTACAACAGCCTTTTCTAATGAAATGTAAACCTGAAAATATCAACACAATAAATTTTGTTAAGAATAGAATATTAGCCACAGGCACCTGTTTAAGTCTGCTCGTATGGTGTAATGGTTAGCCTGTCTGTCGAAAATACAGATGGATCCAGGTTCAATTCCTGGTATGAGTGTCGAAAACATTAGGACAAATTTCCCACTGTACTTATCAGTTATCTGAGTACACCCCAAGCTGTGTGATTGGGATGGAATCGATTGGGGCTGAAGCCCCCCCCCCTTTTCAAAAGGATAGTAGTGATTGGAAGAGGGGCCTTAGGGTCACCTTTGACTGTGGTTTGCATGGATATGTGGGTTATGGAATTACATTTATGAAATTTGGCTGAATAGTTAGATGAACTTGTAAAAATGACCTGACTGAGTCTGTCACCCCTTTAGTAGTTAGTATACTGAGCACAATAGAAAAAAAATCTCCTGAATTTTCTTGGGGGGGAAAAGATGAAAATATAGCTCAATTGATGACTCTACGAATACTGAAGCTTAAAATTCTGTTTCAATGTTTGTAAGGTCAGGAAGCTTATAGAAGTTCTATGAAGTCTTATTTTGGTTCAATTTGAACACAGTAAAATGTTGTTCTCAAGTGAATAGCACTGTTACAAATTAGTATCTAAGTGTCTGTTGATAGAGGATGCATTGTTTTCTGTAAATAATTGAACAACCATAGCCATCAAAGATGGCGAAGAGTTCTAGCCTTTTTTAGAAGTGCATGTGTTTGTGTGTTAGTTTGCTTGTTTGCTCGTTTGCCAGCTCTCCAAGTCACACTTTTTTGTCTGCAGACTTGAAAATTGGCATCAGTACTCCACTATACTCTTTAATTTTTGAAAAAAAAAGCTTTTTTTTCAAGTTTTGGAAAAAAAGTGTTTTTGATCTTGGGGTTTCATTCTGATGGGTTTATTGAAATAATATCTAGATTGTCCAGAATGTTTCTAGATGTTTTTTAAACTCTATTTTAGATGTTTTCCAGTGGGAAACACCAGTGTTGTCATGAATAGAATTTTTTACATGACTTTTAATTTTGATGCTATGGTTGTTCACTTATTGACTGTGATAAGTTATACCTCATTTTACGAACTCCCACTTTATGAATTATCATAAAGAACAAATTAGTTCGTATACCTTATACCATATATGTTTCCAAGGAAAAATTTATATATGCAGGTGTATATATACACAATATTTTTTTCTGTGTGTGTGTATATGTATATATATATACACACACACACAGTATATGTGGTACAAATCAGGCTAGCAGTATAACATAATATAATAATATATCAATGATATATAGCCACTTCTGAAATGCAATGGATTTATTTCATAGAGTTCTCGATACATACAACTTTTTACTCGTGAAGTTAAGTTGTTTTAAAGTAGAGCTGGAAATAAATAGTAGAATGTGGATTCGCTACACAAACTAGCTCATGTTTTTGCCCTCTTTGGGCCTCATCAGGCGAAAGAGGGCAGAAACATGAGCTAGTTCATGTTGCAAATCCACAATCTACTATTTATTATATATATATATATATATATATACATATATATATATATATATATATATGTTGCTCTTACTGGTAATGCAAAGGCTTAAATAACTGTTAACTCCAAATTCTCATTTTGTTTGTTTATGATCTAAATCGGCTCTTTGTTTCTTTCAACACGGACAGTTACGTGTCATAACAGGAGGTCATTTCAGATAGTTTCAACATGACATAACTCAATCCATGATCATTCTGTCTGATGATATATCCATTTCTCAATAACATAATTGTCCACATTGAAAGAAACAAATGGAGCAGATATAGACCATGAATAAACAAAATGAGAATTAGGAGTTGAAACAGTTGATCTGGCTTTGGCAATACCAGTGGCTGTTTAACTCAATGGTAAGAGCAATGCTACATTGAAGTGGCTACACTATTGGTCGCAGGTTCATTCCTCAACATGTGTATTCATGTGTATATTTTTAGTGTGTGTAACTTGATAACGTTATGACGTCAGATATTGCTA
>OY735241.1:11901205-12177231 GCA_963457665.1 Thysanoteuthis rhombus | reverse complement strand
AAGATTGAATAATTGATTTGTTAAAGATACCTAATAATTTAGCTTTATATGCCTTATCAAGCCATACATAAATAACCCGTCATTTTTTATGGGTCTGTGCTAGTATATATATAAAATTCTTGTTGGTAGGGGCTACAGAAAGCATTCAATGTTGAAAGAAATCCTGGTGGGTCACAAAATAGTTGAGGATTTGACTTGTTATTTAAGGTTTGTTAAAACTATTAACATAAGTTTTGTTCATTTTTTTTAAAGAGATTATGGCTATTTATGTGTCATGCTTACAGGCCACACCATTTGAGCTAGAAGGATGAAAATGAAAACGTTTATTCCTCATGTCTAGAAAAATGCTTTTTTTTTTTTTTTTTGTTTTGAAAGTAAACTTCCAAAATAAGAAGTGGGGTCAATTTACAATTCATGTTTCTGTCAAATTTCTCTCTTAGTTTATATCCAGCAGCATTTGTACTTGTAGTTTCAAATCTCAGACTTTTTAGTGATGCATTAAAAAGTGACTGAAGTAACTTGTTCATTGATCATCCATTTTTCCAATTTTTTAATTGATCGCCCACAACACGGCATGCTGTCAAAATAACACGATCAAGATGTGAAACTCTCTGTAATCCCCAGCTACTTACACGTCTGGTATTTCAATACAGTCCACCATCTAAGTTCTGATCCAACTTGACATTGCTTAACTTGAGTGATCATTAGAGAATCGGTGTCCATCGTGACTTGGTTGTAACTTCTAGTAAAATAAACAGACTGACCTGAAAGTCAGTTTTTTAAAGGCTTTTAGCCAATCAAGTATTACTCAAAATCTTCAGTACTTTTTTTCTTTTCAAATCGTACACTATCATATCCTACTAGTTATAAGAGAATAGATATTTGTGTACATAAAAAACATTGTAAATTCCTTGTTATACATTCGAGAAGAGGAAAAAAAAATAGTTCATTATTTTGGGCAATAACCTATAAATCATTATGTATCTGATCTTCTTAATGAAGCTCCCAGGTTATTGAGTGTACCTAAATGACAGACAATACTTTGTTTATATTATTTATGATTTCTTAATGAGATAATAAACTAGTCTGTCTGCTGCTCTCACTTACCATCCCACATTTTCAGATGGTATCTTCTCCAATCATATTTAGGTGTCTCCTGGTGGTGTCTACTTACATTTTCTTCTTCAAAACGGGTTTTGTTTTCAAATTATACAAGCTGTTGCTAAAAGGTTTAAAATATTCATATCTTAGTTATAAAGATTTTTTCAAATTGTTTTTTTTTTTACAAATGAAATGTATAAACAAGGGAAATTCAATTAACCTACGTAAGGAAAATTGTTTTTTTTTCTCAGAAGTCCACCATTTTCAACCTCACAAATTATTGCTCTTTCAATAAAATATTGATGACATTTTGAAGGTTATCTGCTCCTCTGTGGACGTGAACAATTTTGAGCATTTTGAACTTGTCACACTCTCCCTGTTCATGGATGATCACTAAATATATGTTTAGAAATATCTATTCTCTTATGACTAACAGGATATGATAATATACACATTGAAGAGGAAAAAAAGTACCCAACATTTTGTGTAATACTTGATAACCCAAAACCTAAAAGCCTTTTAAAAACTGACTTTCAGGTCAGTCTGTTTATTTTACAAAAAGGTACAACCAAATCACGTTAGATACTCTGGTTCTCAAACAATAATTCCATTCCTGTACAATGTGCAAACAAGCAAAGAATCATGGACTCGGATGCCAATATTTGCGCTTTCAAATGATGAGAATTTGCAACTTGGGTTTAATGTACATTAAAGGTATTCAAAGTAGAATTCTATTATTTTAGTTTGTTGTTCAATTGTGTACTTTTCCATGATGATTTCCCAAGGGTTCCTTTATATATCTGAGAAGAGAAAAAATGGAAAATATTAAAATAGAGTTTTGATTGTTTTAAATCTCTTTGTGACTTCAGTAACACCCCATACTTAACATTTTTTAACAATGTTTATTTTGTTTCCATGACAATCTAGTGACATAAGCTTTTTTTCTTATATATATAAATTTTTTAGTATTGAAAACATGTGGAAAATGATTCTAAAAAAGAAGCCCGAACCCATCAAAAAGAAGTTTCTTTTTTTCTTTTGATATTTGACTTCTTGGATAACTGACAGATGGTCTGTTAGTTGGGCCAATATAGATATGGACTGAGCTTATATTAATTCAGTGTGCGTGGAGAGGGGACAAAGGAAAACCTTGGAAAAGAAAATGATGTTGCATTGAACCTTCAAACAGGGAGAGCCTGACTCAAGGGGAACTCTAAGATTAAGGGGTGCAGAGTGCTTGATTTCCCCAAAATTATACTCGGATTAAAAACATAAGTATTAATTTCCAATGAAGGGTCTTTTATCAATCAACAATACACAATTAGTACAAATCACGTGACACTTGAAAGAAATGCTGTTTTCTGTCTAAGCAGCAAAAATATCAATTGTCTGAATTTTCCCCACTGTTTTATCCAAAGCCTATGGTCTGACTGCATCAAACATCCATATTTGAATTCCTCGGGAGGTGCAATTGGTGTAGTCAGGCTCCTAGAGTGGAATTGATGACCTGAGTTCAAACTCCAGTTACGACTGTTGATGTTCAATCCATGCTAATGCCATTGGATTTTCCATATTCCGGATTATTGAAAAATATCTATTAATTGGAAAACAATTCGTGATACACTCCAAAGTTTAACCAATTCTTTCTTAGCCATAGTCCATCTTTCCACTGAAATCTTTTAAATCAATTGAGAACTTCTGGGATATTGTTTGGACAGACAGACAAACATGAGTGAACATATATACCTCTCCAACTTCATTGTCAGAGGTAGTTGTGTATCAGAATACAGACTTATTGGTCAACCCTTGTTTGTATTTATTTATTATAAGCCATCGACTAAAACTGTCGACATAGGTTTCTTCGTTTTTCAAGTTGGTCAGTCTTGGTGGCTAGCTCTGTATGTATCATGTATAGGCCATACCAATGAAGCTAAAGGGCTGAAAATTCAAACAGTTATTCCTTATTATATCTATAAAAATAGTTTTTTGTTTTTTTTAAATTCCCCCCCTAAAATAGGTTTTTAATGGTGTGATCAATTAACAACATAAGTTTATGCTAAATTGGTTCCTTAAATTGGGTCCAGCAGCAATCATCCTTGTTTTTTGAAATTCAGACTTTCTTAGTGATCACTGCCCAACAAGAGGTGATAGAAGTAACTCATTCATTGATCATCTGTCTTTCCAATTTTTTTTTTGATTACACCCAACATAGCATGCTGCTTAAAGATGTTGGCCACATGCCTGTTTCTATTGAGCGACTAACCAGACCTGTGTGTTAATTTTCGTCTGTCAGATGTGTGTAATTGTTACTTATCACTTATCTTGAAGGAATGTCTTGCTTATATACAAATTTTTCCCCGTCAGGTGTTGTCATGAATATGTGAGTAAGTATAAGAAATTCCCCTGGTTCTGTAAAAAAAATTCCCCAGGCCTGCTTTCTAAATTGGGCCCCTGAGCGCAGATAGACCTATTCAGTCAGTAAGAACCCCAGGTGTTTGATCAATCAACCCCCCAACTCCTCTCGGCTGTCTGCTTTTTTTTTTCTTTTGATGATGGGTTTCATGTGGAGGAATCAAGTCCTAAGAAATAAAGCTACAGGGAAGAAACCTTTGAAACGGCAAAGTATTTTCTCTTAATTTTATTGCTGACAGTCGGTTACTTACTATAGTTTTTTCTTTCTGATGAAGTTATTATAAATCATTATTATTAATTTTTGACTACCAATGGCTGCCATGTTTATAATAACACAGTTTGAGATTTGCCTGAATATTTCCTCCTCTTCAGTGATTTTGGTAGTATTTTATTAGATACTTGCTGAAGCATTCAGAGTTGCCCAAGGACAAAATAACATCCAAATCCAATGGAAAGCAATTGAGTTTTTTTCTGGAGATTTCATATGATCGTACGCACCTCTTTTCACCTCACTGAGTAGAAAGAGAAATTCATGTCTGTGGTTACCTATGACAAATGGAAATTAAGGGTGCAGTTTAGCATTATAGCTTCATTGTAAATAGAACCCCCTCTCATAAAACCTTCAAATATTTCCTTTCCCAAAATTGACAAATTACTGGAAGATTCGAAAGCCTGTAGGTCTTATGGATTGAAAGCACAAGAGATGGAGAAAAAAAAAAGAACGTCAATTGTATTTACCTTGTTTCTAAACACTGGTGTAATGTTGCTCTCACTGATTTCTTTCGGAATGAAATATTTAGTTTTTTCTTTCAAGTGAACGTGAACACCGACCTCATAGAAATTGTGTGTTGTAGGTGATTTGAGACCTGATCTTGAATATGCCTTTGTTTTTCCACTGTGATGTGCTGTCCTCGACTTCCAAGAGTACGAACAGTCACACATGCTTTTACTTCATGATATAGAAGTTATTTATTTTGTATATCAAAATAATAAATTAATGATTTATTCATTTGTAAGAACTTATATCAACATGCTTATAGAATGGATTTATTTTGCTCCTATTTCATTAATGCCACCTTCTGTAAGAATGCATCCCCAGTGTAAAATCAGGGCAGACTGTATTTTCTATCATCCTGACTTTTTAGTTGTTTTCATTACAACTTGACTCTGGCTGTCTATTTACAACAGTGTGTAAACAGCGTCGATCAGAAATGAAAAAATTAACTCCTTGTGATATTGGAACTTTCATCATTTTTGCCCAGGGAAACCAGACAAATGCCCAATTGCTCTTACTGTCTGAGCTACGAGAATTTTATGGCTTAGCAGAAGATTATATCGAACCTTTAAACGTACTCTTAATCACACTGTTAATTCACTACCATAGTTTGATGGCTTGAGTTAAGTTGTGGTAAAAATCAACTAGAAAATTGAGATGTCGGGAATGATCGATAATCAATAAAGTAGGTTACTTACTTTTGTCTCCAGCCAGGTGGTTTGTCATAGTGATGGTTAACGATCTGACCTTGCAGACCATCTTTGACAGATTATAATTTTGCTATGTAACAATTGCTGAATTGGCATGAAAGTGCTTCAACATTTTGGCCATTTCGACCATTTTTTCTTTATAATGTTTGTTGGCTATTTTTATTTTTATTGTATTTTTTGTCTGTCGAATGAGCCGAAAATACACTGGAGTTGGCAACACAGAGTTTTAGTCCTGACAACTTTTTCTGCTAACATACATGACTGAGTATAACCCTCACTTAGTGCCCCTGTGTCCCTGGGCCAGACTAGACTAAGCTGAAGAAAAATGTTCTTCTGCTTTCTTCCAATCAATTTGTGGTTGGGTCCCAAATGCTTTATTTGAAGTGATTACAATGAGCGGGTTCCTCTGTATATCCTTTGCTTAATGTTATCTCCCAGCTATTGTTATCTAAAAGACCCTGTCCCCAATTAGTCGCAATAGGCGGCTTCCTTTGTATTTGTGAAGGATTGTATAAAACAGAGACTAAGAAGGAATTTATTTGTCCTAAAATATGTGAGTGTCTCTCTTTGTCCTTCTGTGTGTTGTTTTCTCTCTCTCATTGTCCACGTATGTATGTGTCTGTCTGTCAGTCAGTCAAATTGTCATATAATTTGTTGGTCTCCATCTCAACTTAGTATGTAAGAGATACCAATATCAGGTCAGTGAGAGATAGATACACATATTGGTGGCATTGATTTTGGTCAAGTCCAATTTATTATCTCTGTAGGTGTCTTTTGGTTGTATATGCCCCTTTTTTAAACTAATGGGGTTTTCTATTTGGTTGTAGGTAAATTTGTCGACAACAATTCATCTACCACAATTCTTCTATGATTGCAATTTATCTACAGGTATAATTTGCCTCCAAGGGTAATTAGGTAATTTAACAAATACACATGTGTATGTATTCAGAGATGGATGTATGTGATCCAGCAGAATGATAATAATTTCTGTTGTATTACTGTTAGATTGAAAGAAGCAAATAAACCAAGAATTAACAAGATGAGAATTTGAGTTGGAAGCAGTTATTTGGGCCTTTGCATTACCGGCGACTGTTAAGCACAATGGTAAGAGCATTGCTACGATGAAGTGACTACCCTATCAGTGACAGGTTTGATTCTTGCAACAGCCCCATTTTATTTGTTTATTCTATTTACGCCTAGGGTAATAGATACATCAATTGTGTATTGATGGGAGATCATTTCTAATAAGTTTCAATATAATATAACACTATTCATAATCATGTGTATGCATATATCTATTTTACATCTGTAGATAAATTGAACAGGCTGACAAAATCAAGGTTATTGGAATTGGTTTTTATCATTTCAGCCAGTTTTGATCTATCTTTGGTCACTAAATTAAAAGAAAACCATTTCCCATCGTCTCATCCCATATGTTTCTGAATTGGAAAAATATCAATTAATATCACTACATCTTCAATGAAACACTTTCCTTTAGTAAATACCACAGATTAAAAGAGACACTCTTTTGAAAGTGATTTAACTGATTCACACTGAATTATGCTTATAGCACTCTAATAAATGGTATCTCTGGTGGGGGAAGCTCAACCAGTCCAGGCATGTCCAACTGCTGAACATACTACTTCCTACTGGTATGACCTTATATCAGCCCTATTTAGATTTATTGATGAAATAACTGGTGTTTTAAACACGGATTTTAATTTTGGAAAGTATTACACTCAATCATGGTCATTGAAACTAGTTATTCATTTGTATAGTATGAAATTATACAAAAACCAATGATTGAAAGACGTATTTTTTGAAAGAATTATATTATTAAAAAAAAACAATTTTTATTTTTTGATTTGGCAACTAAAAATACATGAAAAATCAGCTGAAATAATCTAAACAAAATTCAAATGTATACCTACGTTATTGTTGATGAATTGTAGACAAATTCTCCAGACACCCTTCTATTCATTACGATACAAGTCAAGATACTAGTCAGAACGATTCATGGAATAATGCTGGTTAGTTACTGAAACTAAGAAATAAGAGAAAAGACGAGAACCGTAGACCGCTGATGTGTGTGTGTAGATTTTTGGGAGCCCCTGTCTGCCTCTCTCCATGTCACCTAGAAAATAAATTGACGGAAAAATTAGTTTACGAGCAAATATAAATCTAATTAAATTAGAAAAGCAAGACTCGGGAACATTTTTATTGTTTTAATTATTTCTTGGTCACTGAAACTGTTTGTTCTGTTTTTCTAGTGGACTTCCGACTTCCTTCTGTAATTACGTGAATGACAAAACAAATTGGCAGAAACATGAATAAAACTTGAAATACACTTATTATTTGTAGGGAAGCTTGGATGCCTGGAATGTTATTGGCCCTTTACAAAGCATGTAAAAGGGGTTAATGTAACATCTATGCACAGAGCAGGTCAGAATTAACTCCTTATTGGAAATTAGTTACAACTTTATTACTTATTGCTCAATCGTAGACAAACTAACTTCGAATTTACCTGCTGTTGAAATTCAATGTAGGAACCACTGTTGTCCACTAATTTTAGTAAGCATTTCAATATGGTTTCAATAGTCATTTGCAAAAAGTCATATCTTGGCCATAATATGTCAAAAATGCTCCTCCACTTGATCCAGAGTTTGTGGTTTGATGTGGTACACCTCCTTGGAATTCGTCTAACAAAAATAAAGTAATATTTTCAAAAGTTAAAACATGAAATTTCAAGTTATGATTTAGTAGTGATAGCATTATTATATATAGTAATAGTAGCGAGAGAAAGATGAGGATGCCTAACCTGAAGGTCTGGATCAACGGCTGAGAAAATCAATATTCAACATACTAGGGACAGACTGATCGAAAAGTGCCTGATACAAATGTATTGACACGTCTAATAAAAATTACTTTTTCATAGATCAATTTTTATCATTCAAAATCAACTTGGATTAAACTGTGACTAATGTTTATCAGCAGAAATATTTGGGCTGTAATCAAAAATTTAAGAAATATAGTATTTGATAAAAATTAGTTGATTAGATTTTTTGAAATATTACTTTTACTTGAAATATTGTGAAAAATATATTTGTTTACAGCGGATGTCTGTTATCTGTCAACTCAGTTCAGAGGTCAAGTGTGTCAGCTTCCTTTATCCTTAGGTTATGAAAGCCTGCATAATTTACAAGTGTTTCATGGGCCAGCTGAAGTATGGATGATTAAAAATGATAAAATCTGATATTACCTACTTTGACTTCGGTTTATTTCCAATATTGAAAACACCATCATTTGACTGGCAATACTAAAGTTATCAATATTTACTTAACTTGACTTCGTACTGCTCAAGGAATGGTAATGAGAGGTAGGAAGATTATGTTGCACCAAACATGTAATTTTGGGTTGGAGTTCTTTGTGTTTCTCTTTGATGCACTCTTATATCTTCCAAAGTACAGTGTACTTGATTTTTGTTTGAATAATCAAGAACTCTGTCCTCCTGAAATCTGATTTGCATTGTTTTTTATTCTGTACCTTTGTTTGCCTTCCATATGAGTCATATTGACCTAGAAGGGGTATTGTTTATAGGGTAACAATTCAATGTTAATGCTGTCCCCAAAAAAATCAATATACAACCCTGGTCAAAAAAATAAGCCAAGCTTTTTTTTTTTTTTTTTTTTTTTTTTTAAATCCAATTTTTTGCAATTGGTCTTTTTTTTTTTCCCCAACAATTGTTGATGAAATATTCAACTGTGTTATATAACAGGGCGTACAGTGTTTATGTAAAGAGTATGTTTTAGTGCAGTATACCTTTCCCTCATTTTTCTTCAGAAAACGGAGTCATTTAGTCAAGCTGTCCTATAATTCTTTACAGCTGCATCATTATTGTTCCATTCATTTCTGACTGCCTCCCACCGATGGTCAGTGTTCCCAAACTTTCTCCCAATCAGTTAGGAACCGACAGACTGATTGGAAAGTGTCATAGAGTTGCTTGGACGCATCTTATAAAAATTACTTTTTGATACTCAAGGCAGGGTTTGAACTTTTTTTAATGTCAATTTTTGTCCTCCAAAATCAACCGAGAGAAAAATTTGAACTCTGTAATTGAAAATCTTCCAAAAATAAAACCGCCATCATAGAAATATATGTGCCCACATATTCTGTATAGTGTTCAGATCCCTTATCATATGGAAAGTGGTTGGCTCATTTTTTTGGCCTAGAAATGTATTTTGTTCTTGAATATTTATATATCTGGTATCTTCTTCCTTTCTTGGTTGGTATACAGAAAAACACACTAACACACATTTGGGAAGTTCATTCAGAAGCTGGTTACTTAGACAATAATTGGAGAAAAAAAATGCCCATCATCTTCTTGTGACAGCTGCTACAAGACAATCAAAAGCATTCTTACAGAATAAAGTTCATGAAACTGAGCACTTGCTATCTAATGACAGAAACAGAATAAACATTTTGGCCAAACAATCTACTTACATACTATACTTTTTTTTTCTTGGTCTATAAGTATGAACTCTTCCACTTTAAGGTAACAATTCTACCAATAAAAATATCTTCCATGGACTCATCTGCTCAAGCACCAGAAGAAACTACAGTTGTCTTCTTTTTTTTAAATAAGAAACGAAAGTTCAATGAGGAACACATTTTAGATTGAGATTAACTGCCAGATCACATGACCTTGAGTAAAAGATAATTTGAAGTGAAAAGCATCTTATCAAGGAACACCTTTCTATCAAATTTCAAGGAAATCTGACTGAGAAAATAGATTTTTAAAAAGTTTAAACGCTATTAATGCCAGCTTACATGACCTGCATTTGAAGATTTTTATACGTAAGAATATCAAGGGACACCTTTCTACCAAGTTCCAAGTAAACCTGGCTCAACAGCTGAAAAACAATGTGGGGATAGACCTACCAACTGACCCTCTTATAGAGAAGTGAGGAGACCGCCAAAGATAATCTCGTAGAAATTGAAATATATTTGTGAATTTTCTTCACAAAGATTAACTACATATTTGAATCACAGCTTGCGATTTTCTACAATATTAATTTTCAATTTTTTTTTAATGCCTTCGTACTAAACATTTGTCCCCAGAAATAATGGAAATCCTCTTCTTCCTTCAGTAATGGGTAAATATGGCAGTTGTAGCCCTTCAGACCTGTAAGGAAGTCAATTCAAAACTGGTCTTAAGCTCAGTCAAGAAATAGAGAGGGTTGGGCATAGGGTTAGCACCCCAGCCTTGTAAAAACCTAAAATTGCACCAGAAACAATAAATTGAAAAAAAATCTCCAAACCTTCAAATGGAGACAAAACCATTGCCCAATATGGCTTGTCACATCAGAGGACGTATTATACATCAATATTTATTACCCACTAATGTTCTGGTTTTCCCTTACATGGTAGAGCAGAGCTTTTCTTGCCTTTTGCATTGGCAACACCCTTTTTAGAAATAAAATCTTTTGTGACACAAAACTTGAGTTCTGTTAACTAAACCAATTATATAATGTCATCTCAACAGTTTATTCGTGAATATTTTTGTGGAAAAAGAATGAAGAAGGAGAGATATAACTCATCAAGGAATCTTGACACTGCTAGAAATCAATGGGGTAGGGGGTGCTAAATATTCGCAGAGAGAAGGAAAAATGAAAGGGACAAGTACAAATGTTACAAATGGAAGAGAAAGGGGTAGAAAGGGGAGGGGAAAAATTCATTGCAGTGTTCTCTGCACTTTTGCAGAGGCACGTAGACATTCCTAATAAGTGGTAAGTTCGTCTATGACAGCAAAAGGCTATGAGACTTATTATTCTTCTGTAGATAAGCGGCTCTACGTTCATCCCATATGTTGAGGGATCACCAAGAACCCGGCATAGGTAATGACATTCACATGTTGCTGAAAGGAATTACACAAATGTATATATATACTTTGCACGTGTTACTAACCCACCATACCTAGGTATACAGGGTAGTGCAAAATGTGTTGAAATGCCTTGGAAAACACTGTGAGAACGACACTAATTTGTAAACAAGTTAGTTGGTAGTCATTTTGCTGATATGATATAAAATAATTCCAAGAATAAAGATATCATTCACTTTTTAGATAGTTTAGAGCATTGTCATTTAAATTTACAGAAAACAAATAGTTCACCTTATATGCCTTCTACATTACGGAAGGAGCCGCTTATTGTAATCACTTTTAGACCGGGTCTTTAAGATAGTGAATCGGTAGGGGTTCTTATTACTCATACCTGAACATTCTCCCGTAGGGTTATCAATTGTCAGTGAGATTCTATTGAATGAGCTGGCGTACTGTATTGTATTCACGAAGACCGAGCAAGTATAGTCCGGATTTGGTAATTTCTGAGAGATTTGAGAGTATGACTAGGTAACCTTAGAAGGGGACTTGATGGATTATTTTGAAAAGTGGAAGGGTAAATGTGAGGTTTTAGGGGACCCACTTTGAAGAGGACTAAGCATGTTCTGTTAATATTGAATGGCTGTAAATACTTCCCAGAGATATATGAGAACAACAAACATCTATGAATATATTAAGTAGATCTTGATTTGAAAAAAGAAAATAAAAAGAAGTGCTCAATACCATTTGTAGAGCGGTTATAAGATGAGTAAGAATTTTTTTTTTTTATAAGTTTTTTACTGATAGTATATTCTGTTTCACCTAAAAAAGATTTTCAAATTAAAGCATTATCTCTAATGAGCCATTGAAGAAAATCTTTACTTATACATACGCACACACACACACACACACATATATATATATATATATTATTCTAATCATGAACTGTGAATCTCTTGATTTAGCTGTTTGTGACACTCCACTCCTCTATCAAGGGTAAAAATTAAGCTGACAATATACCATCATTTCTAACTATGCACTCTTCACAATAAAATGGATTTTTTCATTGAGATTAATGAGTAGATCATAGGAAGAGAAAAATAGATCAGGTCACCTAATCTTGCTGCTCGTTTTTGGTGAGTTCAATTATCATTGGATCTCCAACTAAAGATAGTCTGATACAAAACCGCTATGTTGAAAAATAGTATTGAAAAAAAATTATTTTCCTGTCCATTATTAACAGCTTCAATCCTTATTGGATCTCCAAGTATATAAAATTTTCAGCTTGATACCAACTCCAGCTAAGTTGATGTACTTGGATAATGAACAGGGTGAATTTTTTGCTTTTCAGTCTGTAACACTGGACTCTTCCTATCAGGAGTAAAATTTTCTGATGAAATATCCCCTACCCATCATTTGAAACTATTGACTCTACATTTTTTTTTTTTTTCATCTTGTCTTTGTCTTTGAAAATAGTTTGTAAAATTCAAGCATATCCAGATTCTCTTCTGGTATTAACTAGTATTACTATAATTCACCTATTTTTGTCTGTCTGTGATCGCATAACTAAAAAACGGCTTGAGCTATGGCCTCCAAATTTTCAGTGTTTGTTCTTGTGACCCCAGTGCATGTTTTTAGTACATTAGTTTAAAAAAATTTTAATTCCAAGTTTTTAGTAAAGAGTTTGATCCACATTGTAAGTATAATGTTGGACCCTTTTGTTCTGTCTGAAAGGTTAGCTAAACTGAATTTTCATCTCTTTGTTTAACCTTATATTGTAGATATATAGCTGAAAATTTTCAAATTTTATATATAATTCTTTTTGAAAGATTGATTGTCAATTTCATTTTCTTTTGTTTTTTCTCCAAAGGTGACCCCAGGAAGTTTAGCCTCAAAATGCGGACTACAGTCGGGAGATATTATTTTGAAAATTGGCAAATCCGAGGCAGACGTATTGAAACACAAGGAAGCACAAGATACGATAATTTCTTGTGGAAACAAACTTGATCTTCTTCTTCAAAGGTAAGCAGGAACTAGATGAATGAGAAATTTTCTTTCTTTTTCTTTTTCTATTTGTTTATGCCAGAATTCATAAGTGTGGTAAGAAAAGAAACAAATGATTATTAAGAAACCGTCAAAATGAAAAGTTGGTGTGTGTAATATATATGATTTGTAAATTGCATTATATGATAAAGAAACTCATTTGAAATGACCTCCCATCATTACACAGTTAAAATATCACTCAATTTAGACAACATAAATAGAACAACAATTGAAAGAAATGTGTTTCTATATGATATAAAGCAATTTATAATTCATTCTGTCGGACCAAAAATGCCCATTTCTTGAATTTTTAAATATATATATATATTAGTATATCTCGGAATTTTTGAGATGAGGTATTATTATTATTTCGATTGATATTCGGACCATCCTCATCTTGGTTGTTTTTCATACAACGTTTCGGCCGTTGCACTCTACGGCTTTTGTCAGGTATCATCTGGTCAATATACCCCCGTTGGATAAATAAAGGGTTCGGTTCGTTACTTCCCCAAATCTACCAGATGATACCTGACAAAGGCCATAGAGTGCAACGGCTGAAACGTTGTATGAAAAACAACCAAGATGAGGATGGTCCAAATATCAATCAAAATAAAATATATATATATATATATATATATATATATATATATATATATATATATATATATCTGAAGAAATGGCTGGCTTGGTCATTGTGAACGCCATGATCACAGTTCTCAAGCCTACCTAATGCTGACTGAGTAACCTACTGAGAGAGTCTGTTCACGAATGTGTGGTACAAGACCCCCTCTGATTAGTTGCCAATCTACTTTAAGGCCATGCAACCAATGTTCAAAATGGCTGGATACTTTCAGGGCAGACTTTGTATTTGGTGTAGTCTTCAGTTTTTGACGTGTTGAAAGGCACACCTGCCTGTGTAGGAGGTTTGGAATTTGTATATATCAGAGTACATTTCCTTGTGTGTGGATATTTTTAACCATAGGAAACTTGAAAATAATATGTCTGCTAAACTTTTTTCTCTGTGCCCAAGAGATGGTTTAAAAAAATATCACGGCAGCATTCGACATTTACATGTTTCTGTACAAAACATTTCATGGCGCTCCTCCAAGAATGTGATCTTAATTTCCTTTAGTAAACCTCCTCGAACCCAGCTCCCTTGTGTTTATCATACTTACCAGACATCATCATCATCATCTTTGACGTCCTTGACTCTCACGGTTAAAGTGTCACTTGTTTTTCCGGGTTTAGATTATTTCTAGAAACAATCAGGCAGTCAACCCTTCCTCAATTGCCTAACACAGAATATTAGAGGCTAGAGGAGTGGTTCGGGAGCAAAAAATACAATTGTCCCACCTTGGGAAAAGCTTATGTCCAACCACAGACTAAAAATAGCTGATTGAAGATGAACTATGACCATTGAGCATTCAAGGTAGAATAAAAAATCCAATCTACAGAACAAAAATCTACGTGCAGAATATTCTGGTTATGTGATACCATACAGTAACAACCTGTCAATAAGGAACTAGTTTTGGAAATTAGCCTTCCTGGTGTCTTGATATTTTGGCAAGTTGGAGTCTGGCTGGTATAGATATAATATGATAAAAAAAGAAGTCCTTGTGATGTTCCTTTCTTATCTTTAATGATTTCCATCATTACAATTAATTCATTTGATATCAATTTCACTCCGACTCAGCATTATCATTCCAGTTGAATTTTCTTTCATGCACATTATGTAGATTAATATACTTCATTTTTATATCAAAATAAGCTATAATGATTTGAATTCATTTGCTCATTTTTTTTTCTTTTCTGTTCCTATCGGCTTAATCCTAATTTTACTTAGACAGTTGGTATTTTTTTCTTTTTTTTTCTTTTTGCAAAGCACAAAAGAAACTCTGTAGACCTGTAAAAAAAATTCTAGGACCATCGGTGCCATGATCCACCAGTAATTGTGAACTTACTCAATATATTTTCGATCTGAATTTTTGTAATGAGCAGTTACTATTGAACATGATTTTTTTCTATCGTCCTGATCTTGGTTGTTTTTATATTCACATTTCGGCTGCTGTACCCTCCAGCCTTCTAATCTGGGGTGCTCAATATGAGATTCCAAGAGCGTTACCGAATTCAACAAACATCTGAATGAAGCCAGAGGTTACAATGGCCAAAACATAGTGAATATATAAATGACCAAGATGAGGACAATACTGCAAATGAATATAGGTAGAAATTACTTGATGCGTTTCATTTAAGTTGAACCTGAGAGAGGATTAAAGCTTGAGAAAAAAGCCACAGTGACAGTTGAACAAGCAAATTAACAAGAACTATAGGTTCAACGATGTGTCCATTCTCTGTGGTGGTAGTAACAGAAGGATGAGGATGGTGAGCAGGTAGTCTTTCTTTGAGTCAATTGATTCTCATACCCGTAAAATATTGCTGTACAGATATATTTTGCAGATGTCATTTTCAAAAAAAAAGTTGTAAATGACAATTTTTGGCCATTTTCAGCTTTTTTTTCTAAACAAAGATGCAGACCTTGGATATTCTAATATGACATCATTAGCTCCTGGTAAAGAGAAATTTTATTGGCGGGATGTTATTACTATGAAGTCACACCTTTTAGAGACATCATCACATCTCTATTCTGTTGTTAAACATAGTTGAGACCGACCAACAAATCAAAAAGCATCTTATAGAGATGTGTGGACACATCTAAAAAAAAGAATGACATTCTTGTAGCTTCAATTTAGAATCAGAATCGATTTACAATTTTCATCATGAATCTGACATTCATTAATCTCATTTTTAGTGTTAATAGTTGCACAAATGTACACACACACACGCACACACATATATATATATATATATATATATATATATATATATATATATATGTATGTAACACACACACTTATCTCAAAGTAGTACTTATAACCTGATGTCACCAGATATCTCTAAAAATACTCCATGAATTTCAATTAAATTTGGCGGAAGGGGTGAGGAAGAATTGATTAAATTTTGGGGCGGATCCACTAATTTTTTTTGATTGAGTTAGTGTATGGTATTGGCAGAGGTATGTGCTCTCAGAGTGCTTCCTAGTTACCTCATGTGTCACCCGACGTAGGAAGCAATTTTTTTATTTTCTTTTTAAATTTTGATTTACAATCTGTTTCTTTGTCTTCCCACCTTGCACATTGCTTTCTCCGAATCGACAGAACTGTTTGTGACTTATCAGTCTTTATCTTGTATACTAAAATAAACTTTGCATTTTATCTGGAGTCAAAAATTCACGTTCCAGTCTCAATTTATGAACATTGAACTTTGAAGGTTATCAGTTTTTTATTCAACTTCTCATTCTCTCTCTCACCCCCTCTTCTTTCCTTTCTCTATCCTCTCACTCCCCCACACTTGTTGATTCTTCTTTCCTTTCTCTATCCTCTCACCCCCTCTCTAGTTGATTCTTCCTTCCTTTCTCTATTCTCTCCCCCCCTCTAGTTTATTCTTCCTTCCTTTCTCTATCCTCTCACCCCATTCCTCTAGTTGATTCTTCCTTCCTTTCTCTATTCTTTCACCCCATTCCTCTAGTTGATTCTTCCTTCCTTTCTCTATTCTTTCACCCCATTCCTCTAGTTGATTCTTCCTTCCTTTCTCTATTCTTTCACCCCATTCCTCTAGTTGATTCTTCCTTCCTTTCTCTATTCTTTCACCCCATTCCTCTAGTTGATTCTTCCTTCCTTTCTCTATTCTTTCACCCCATTCCTCTAGTTGATTCTTCCTTCCTTTCTCTATTCTTTCACCCCATTCCTCTAGTTGATTCTTCCTTCCTTTCTCTATTCTCTCACCTTCTTCTAGTTGATTCTTTCTTCCTTTTTTTATCTTCTCACTACCCGTCTGGGAGATTCTTCCTTTCTTTTTCTATTACCCCTCCCCCTGTAGATTCTTCGTTTTCTTTATCCTCCAACTCCTCCTCTGGTAGATCCTTCCTTCCTTTCTCTATCTTTTCACTTCTCCCCCTCTTGTTGATTCTTTCTTTCTTTCTTTCCTTCTCCTTTTCTTTACTCTCTCTTTCTCTACTTCATGTAGATCCTTCCTTTTTCTTTTAGATTCTCCCTTGATTTATTCCTCCCCATCCCCCCCATGATCCCTTGCGTTTCACATTGTTATAGAGTATCTACTCCTCATTGCCTGTCATAATTTGTTTGAAAAACGGAACATTTTTTTCTTTGTTTGGGTAGCAGTTGCACATAGAAGTACAGTCAAATCTTTTTTTTTTCAATTCAACTTACGTGTAAGCCACACATCAAAGCAACAAACATAGCCAATATGGTCCTTAATCTGCACGCATCTTTTTTTAGTGCTTGAGTCACATTTTTACCTTATCACTTTTTCTCATTAAATAAAAAGGCATAATACGATTAAAATGTTGCTTATTTTTCTTTTTTTCAATAACAATTCAATTAACTGAACAAAAATCTGCTTAATTTTGATGAAATATTTTAGAAATGCATGTTATATATATAATTAAAACTATAGGAAGTGAGACAGACTCAGGAGTGAAAGTGTTTGAAAATTAGGTTTATTAATCCATAAATGTTTTCATTGATGGTCTGGACATGTTTCGGGAGGTATTCCCATCTTCAGTTTGTATGTGTGTGTGTGTGTGTGTGTGTGTGTATGTGTACCATTGAATGGTTATAAGATTGCTATGGAACATAAGTCCACCATCAGGAGCCTAGCTGTGTGAGCAAAAAATGGGATCTCATCTGCCAGGGTCATCCTGTTGTGTGGGACTTAGTTCAGTCTGTGATGAAGTCTGTGGTGTTAGCAACAGTAGTAGGTCTTTGAGAGGACATAAGGTATCAGGGTAGGAGAGAAGTAGTTTGGTGTTAGATGATGGAGGGGTGAGGTTAAGGAACTTTGTATGTATTAACCTTACAGGTCATTGAGAATATGTTGGCTCTGATTTGTACAAGTGGGATGCCCTACCAAGGTTATAGTTGTTATGTGTCTGAATGACTTCAAAGTTCCCAATATTAGATTTTATATATATATATATATATGTATATATGACAGCTAGCACTATACAATCAAGTGATATTTCTTTATGAAGTTGAAACTAAATGCTCCTAATGCCATCTAATAATAAAATGAGATCAAATATTCTGGCCAACCCATTATCTTGCTTTATGAAAGTAGCATTTATGTAATGAATGTTAAGTATGGCTTAGATGTCTGTGTGGATGTTTGTCCACACAATATCTCGGAAAGCTTAGTTAGTGTATGGTCTAGGGATGCCAGATTTCTTTTACTGCATAATTCCAAATTTATATGGTCTTGGTAGATTCTTCTCAACAGCAGTACCATGACAATAACCTTGTCGGAAAAATAGATGAAAAAACATATTTTTGTCAAGCTCTTGAACTGGAGTTGATTTTATTTTTCTCCTCTAGTGAGAATAATCCTCAACAGAATTAGTGTATACTGATATGTATAATTCACATTCCCCTACCGTGATTTGAACTCCCGACTGACTGATCACTTACTGACAGAGCTAAATGTTTAAATCTTGGATATCTATGAAAATTTATCATACAGATATGCACAAGGCTTATTTCATTCTAATAAACAAATTACGTTTATATTGAAAAAAAAAACTTTTGTAAATTTTCATTTATCATGTTTACAATACATAATTTGCATTAACCATCTTCAATTGGAATAGAAGTTGGAATGTGTTTGGACCCTGCTGCAACCAATCTTGTTTTTTTGTATTATTTTTGTATATTTATCTCGTAGCATATCATTCGTATGCGGGGGATTGTTATTTTTCATAAATATTTCTCCAATCAAAATCTTTAATTTTGAAACAAAATTGCTGTGTTCAATACCAAATTTGGCTTATTTTGGTCTTGGAAAAATATCAAATGGCAACCCTGCTATGAATTTGGCAGACATAGACCCTCATAGTTCTTTCTAGTTCTTATTGTGATATCATTTCTACTTTTTTCTCCCATACTAAATTTGGGGAAACTTGTCAGTTGAATTCCAATGACAAAATTGAAAAACAAAAACCAAAATGAATTGAATTCATTTTCTGTTCTTTGTTGTACAAACATGCCTTATCAGTTGAAGTTGAGCTCCTAAGTTGTTTTTAACTGATAAAAAAGTAATTTACTATTTTGGTATAATTACTTTACATTGTAGGTGTGACCCAGTCAGTCATGGGAAAAGAGCTGAGACAAAGACCAGATCAGTCTTTCAGGGTTTTGGGATACAGACTCCTATCCCCAAGGGTGTTTGGCAACCGCTGAAATTGCACCCCCTGTCCTAACATCTGAAATGGTGACACCCATCTTTAAGATAACTTTACCATAATATCAACTCGAAAATACAAGTTAATGCATCACAGATTATTTTAAGACTAATACTTTACATAACCCATGAGATCACAGGTAGGATTTAATATTCAGATACATCAAAACTTCAATTCACTCCGATGATTACACAAATATATATCTGTACATCACTCAAGTGAGTAACCTTAGCAGCTCGTGTTCAAGAACTAATTATCTAAAAAATAATCTAGAATTACCGTAGAAAATAGATCTTTTATTTAAAATTATCTGAAAGAAAATACTAGCATAAGATTTGGGCTTGGTTGTTCCCAAAATGACCATAAGGACACAGAAAGCATTTCATAAAGGAAAAAAAAAGTTTTTAGATGGTCTGTAGTTATGTACTCTTTCAAATATTCAAGGTTGTAGCCCTCAGTATATAACCAGGAGTAACAGGTGAGAAACATACAGGCACATAAATTATTTGATAGTGACACTATAAGTACTAAAGCATGTGTGGATGACACAATAAAACACAATAATAATATATATATATATATATATATATATATATATATATATATATATATATATATCCACAGACAGCTGTTTCGTTGTATTACAACTCTTCAGTGTGGATATAGACTATCCATTATCCCATCCAGTACCACGAGGTAGGGTTGAAACCTTGCTTCAGACTCAGAGGCCGGTACCCTTTGTCTTTGTTTATCATTACATAATTCAAGGATGGCTGGAGATAAAGCAGCCAAATTTTCTATGATTTCTAATGGGCATCCTCAAAGCTTTTTTAAAGCATGTTGATTTTTGAAAATTCTGAAACTTGCAGGTTTTCAGCTTGTATAAATGATTCAAAAAGTTGATCATTCAATACTTGTATGAAGTTCGTTGTACCCGAAAGGGAGAAATGAGTAAATTGTAATTAGTCACACAAAACAATTAAAAGTTTACTTTTGGTGAAAGTTGGTCATCATGTAAGAAGTTGATTGTTCATGGGGCTATGAAGCTTAAAAATCATCATGGCAACATTTGTATAAAATTCAGTGGTTTAACCATCAAATTTTGTAAATTTAGACCAAAGATTTGTGGCCTTATGTTAAACTAGACTATATATACACTGTAAATATTGAAGCAGAGTATACTTTATATTTGATGCTTGGATCAAACTTTTTACAGTTGTAAAGATGACATCACAAATTGCTTAACTTTATGAAACAATACATTTCATTGAGTCAATGGTTTCACAATCTTAGTGTAATATACCATTTATGCTAAATTTCAGTCTGAATTTCATGGTTTTAGCTCACTATTTAATTACTGTTTTTGTATCTGGCCTATAAAACAATCCCATTATTTAGGGGTTGCTTTTGATGCTTTAAGTATCATATCTGCAGAAATATACGGTGTGTGTGTGTATATATATATAAAATATACATATTCATATTGTGGATTATTCTGTATCATGCTTTTTTTTATGAAACCTTTTGTGCTTATGCAATCTTTGGTATTAACCAAAACATATTTATAAGAACAAGTATGAGGATACAATAGGTACACGCTCCTCAAAAAGTACCTAAAATTTACAGTCTGGATAAAATCTGAGGGGAAATTAAAAAATTTTTTCTCTTTGTACACTCCTACCAAAATGGAATTTCTTCCCATTCGAACAAGATGAAAAATCATTTCTTTCGTAGTTGTGGAAGTTTCTCTTTTTTTTCTCTTCTTCAATATGTACCTTGAATTATATTTCTCATAGAGATTTTTTTTTAAAAATTGTCCCACTAACACTAAATAGAACCCAGACTTGAATTGAAGCTTTATACCTTTTGCAATATGTAATCTTATGTAGGCGAGTGTTTGGGGTTCCTTAAAAGTGAAACAATGCATTTCATGAAGTCACTAGTTTCACAATCTTACTGTGACATCCTGTATATGCTACTTTCAGTCTGAATTTCATGGTTAAAGATACGAAGACAACACATTTTTGTATCTATTCACCATTGAAATACTATGAATTATTGGGTTCTGAACAGATTTTCTGTTTAAGAATAAGATTAATCTCTTAGAAAATACTAAATTTGTGAACTTGAATCTATGTTCAAAAATTTTAGGAGCTGTCATGTAAAAAATTGTATTATCACCCTCCAAAAATTACCATCCTTCTCCCCGTTATAACGTAAAGTAAAAAAAATGCAATCGTAGACAGTTTCCCAGAAAGAAATAAACCTGGTGAGCAAGAAAGAACAATCAGTTTTCGATTTAATATTATTTTGAAAAAATTATTATACAAAATGTATCTTCTGAGGTCCATATACCTGTAGTCAGTTAAAAGGCATTTCTTGTCTTTATTCCACAAAATGATTTAACCAATCATCTCCTAGGACTGGAATGGGCCTAAATTGAGGAGAAAATGCTGGTTTGGAGGGAGGGGAATTAGAAGTAATTTACAAACTGAAGGGGTTAGAAAGATCCCCACTCAGCTGTACAACATCCTCCACTCTACTAAGCCGAACTATATTTGGCAACTCCCCAAATTCTTGGGATATTTTAGGACAATCCTCTTGAAGTCGTCAGTGCAAACACTCTGTGTCTCCCTAAAATTCTGATAAGGTTTATAACTTTTGTTGATTCTGAGGAAAAACAGGAAGAGGGACTTGTTCCAGTTTTAGGCCATGGAAAGGGAGAGGGGAAATGTCTTCCTCTCTCCCCCAGGGCCTTTTCAAATGGGATACTCAACTCTTGGTTCAGACTAGTGGTTTTGGAACTATGAAAACTCTGGGAATCTTTCTCTAGGGGAAATATACTGATGGACCCCCTTTTTTTAGCATCTTGTTCTTAGACTGAATGGGCCATGGGTAAAACTTACATGCGCAGAAATTATGGCCGTCATGAATATAAAAGGAGATTGCCTCCCTTGATGGCTAAAAATGGCTAGAATCTTCCATTTCCTGCTAACTTCATAGCTAAAGATGGTAGATATGCTCAAAAACATTCAATGATATCTGAAATCTTTGAATGTTAGAATTATATTTTGTTGACTGTATTATTTGATAATTCAAAAATATATTGGTCAAAACATCAAAAACATTCCAGGTGCCTTTGTATGATCTTCCAAGTGAAATAAGATGAGAGAAGCAACAAATGTCATTTTACTGATTATATAAACAGTATTATTATTATTTCTGGAGCCAGGACATTTGTAGCTATAAAGTTAGCAGAAACTTGAAAGAGAAAAAAAATCCAGCCCCTTTCAGCCATTTTAGCCAACAAGGAAGGCAACTCCTGACATTTACAACAGCCAATTTATACCTGCGCATGCAACTTTTACCCTAAGATGAAAAGCAAATTTTTATTTTTCAATAATCATATTTATTTAAAGATGGATTACATTTATTCAAATTTTAATATGTAGTACAGACAGGCTTGTGTACAATAATTGTTTTGTTTTTTTTCTCTCCATGCAATGGATCTTTTTGTTCCTTTGTCACAAGATTCGCAATGTCATGTTCAACCCCCTTTTCCCTATAGACCCTTCAATGTCCTCAAAAAGTATGTATGTACCCCTAAATAGTTTTATGTTGATTAGTTGATTATAGTAAAGATAGTAAGTTGATCAGCTGATCATAGTAAAGATAAGCCTACACAAGTTCTCCATTTTGAAAATTACATACTATAATTCCCTCAGTATAATCTCCGAGCATAGATAATACCCCCTCCCCCCCGGTCAAACCACAATTTCAAGAAGAGAACTATTTCTGGCGCCCTACCTTTTAATTTTCCATTCTCTAAATCCTTCAAAGAATGTACAGTTTGCACCCATACAGACACACACACACAGGAAGACTTCATGTATGTTTGGACAGTCAACATACTAATATTCCTTCCTCATCACCACTTACTTATTTGTTTAAATGAAATTAATATCCTGTTTATTTTTATCTACAATATCTATGTTCTTACTTGTACAATTTTGTTTTCCGTTGAAGATAAGAATCTTTGTCCCTTGCTCTACCATTGAGCAAAATATTACACAATATAATTGTAAAATCTACTTAGATGATTATAAGACAAATAACATTCAGATTGAGACATATGTCCTTAAGACTGGGAACTCCACCTTGAAATTAGTATACAGGCTAAATTTAACTTATTACTACAAGATGGAGATGTACACATATTCAATAGTGTGTCTCTGTCTGTCTACAAGATTTTGTGGAAAGACAGGCAATGAGGTAAGAAAAGTCGGGTAAACTTTTGAACAGATTCAGAATTTTTTTTCTTGTTTGAGAGAGGTTTATGAAGAAAATTGTTTTATATATATATATTTATATGCTCCTGACAGTCCACATGATATCTCAAAAACTTGTCATTTTATTTCTATGAAATTTTCTAGAAAGGTGGTCAATAGGCTACAGAAAAAGTGATTGTACTTCACGATAGATCCATGTACAATTACCTATCTTACGTAGTAGTTATATGTCCACATCCCATAATACTTTTAATTCCATGTCTGTGCAGTGAAAATTCTACTCAGAACTTTTGAGAATTGTGCAAATTTATGAAATGTCATGTCTGTTATTCAGTGAAATTGATGCTAAGATAGATCAAAATGTAGAGTTTTCCAAAAGGCCATCAAAACAGATGGGTCTTCAAGAGTGGTGGGCATAACTTACGAAAACACAAAACTGATGAACTGCTCAGAATTTAGCAGAAGCAAAGGTAACCGGTAACTTTTATGGTGTATGAATTTAGCTTTGGTTTGATTTTGTGTGCTAAAATCCTCAAAAACAGACCACTAGAAATTTTGATATGTTGCAGGATAGAGATAAAGCTCTCTAAAATGGCATATATCATGCCAAATATCAGATGATGGTAAGGTGTATGTAAATAATTAAATTCAACATACAGTTTACTTGAAGCTCAATGCCTTAGCTACAACATATTGAAATTACATCTCTCTAGGCCTGTTTTTGAGGGGTCAAGAGCAAAAAAAAATGAAGTTAAATTCAAATGATAAGAGTTAGCGATTAGCAGTTATCTCTACTTCAGCTAAATTTTTAGTCAGTTTAGCAATTCCATTAACTTTGCCCACCACTCATGGAAAAGCCATTGTCACTTTTTGATGGTTTTCTGTCATGCTAAAGCAAACAAAGAAAGGGAATATTGCAAACACTCAGACATGATATAGTCTGCTGCTGTCTGTGTGTGTTTGCTGAAAGTATGGTGACAACTGCTGCCACTGGTAATATCACTGTTACTGCTGCAGATGTGTCATTTTAGTTTATTACCCTATTCTGTTGCCTTATTTTTAAATTATTTAAAGAACAGAAAACATGAAGAGTTGTGGAAAACAGAAAAAAAGTTTGATCAAGCTATGCATTCTTTTATTTGCAATAAATACATTTGTATTAAAATATACATTTCTAAGATTTATTAGTATGTAAATAATTCTGTCATTTTTGACAGGCTCCGCTAGTTTCAAGATGAAGCTTTATTGAAGTGAAATTTAGATGACCACACCTCAGCCCTGTCATAAGTGGGAGCAATTATTCTCAAGGGTGATTCTTACTTGGGTCTGTGTATGGGTTGTTGGGTATGTGTCTGTGTCCTCTGTCTGCCTTAATGTGCATGTATAACTTCCATTTCTCTGGTTAAGCCTGTAAGAAAGTTTGTAGAAAGAGATTCTAATGTGACACTTGGAAAATATAATAAATACATTTATAGAAAACACTCAGGAATTAATTGTGCATAGATCTACCGCAAAATTAAATCACTTCTCCTGTAATGCATGGCCCACCCTTTAACAAAATTTAATTGAAATTCATTCAGAACTTTTGGAGGTGTCGTGAGGACAGACATGAACTTTTGGTGATATTACATGATATGGACATGCGATTATGACAGAAGGGCATGTAATTAATTACGCATGGATCCCTCCCAAATTTTGATCACTTCATCTGTAGCCTATTGTCCACCCTTCCATGAAATTTCATTGAAATTCATTGAAAACTTTTGGAGATATTGTGTAGACAGACACAAGTGAATACATGAATGTATGGATAGAAAAAAATGGAAAAATATCTCTCAATCAAAAAAAAATATACCTGGATCCATCCCCAAATTTAACTTCTCCTTCCTACCCCATTGCCATCCTTGAGTACTTTCGGAGATATTGTGATGGAAGACAGATGCAAGCGAATACATACACTCCTACTTCGTCAGGGAGGTTACTAACTAAAACCTTGTTATACAGATACATTACACGATAACAGATCTCAAGTGTGACATCATTTTATAACATGGATAATCTATGATAAATGAACAGATTTGATATGATAGATGGACAGACCATCATTATATTATTATGATATCACATTGATAATGATATCATATGAATGATACGCTATGAAGATTATTTATTTGATAAATCTGTACGTTTATCAAGTTACCCAGGGTTTTTTATATCTCGCCAAACATTTTATGCATCTTTGGAAATCACTCAACCAGAAAATAACCTCATTTTCTATCATCTCTTTATTTTATTTTTATTTTTGTTTCCAAGGCTGGAGTTTCACAAATATTTGGATAGCACCTCTTGTATCTCAACATTGGAATTTAAGTATTGTTTACCTATTGTTGACCGCAGGGGTGGGGGGAAAAAAAGTAGACCACAGCACTGATGGTCCTAGAAACTTTCAGAATTTTTTTTTGTGTGTTTTGCAAAACAGAAAAAGCAACTAAGTGAAACCTGAGTTAGACCAGCAGGAATAGATAATACAAAAAATAGCAAATGAATTGAATTAGAGATTTCAATTCAAACTAGAATTTTTCAGTGATTTCTTTTAAAGTTAGAAACAAAATTTGTGAATCGACCTAATCAAATATTCAAATTCAGTTCCATTAGCGTGTACACTTGTTACGTTATTTTGATGTTTTTCTATAAATTAACCATGATGTTGGAAAAATCAATAGACTATTTAGTTGAAAAAAAGTTTGTTGAATTCATCATATTTTCAAGAGTGTATTTATTTCTTGAAGTTTTGTATAGGATCTGAGAGCAAATTAATTTTTATCACAAGTAAGTAACTATCAAGTAAGTTTATTATTCTACTTTCAATGCTCTGAGAAAGTAAAATATTTGTAGAGACCCTATGCTATTATAGATAACTTATTATGTGACCACTTCATTGCTTTATGAAAGCTTCATAAATAACCATATCTTTCAGGAACCGTATTCCAGACTTTTTTCCATTACAAGGGATGCTACTCTCGATGAAGGCATGCCCGTTGTCTACTATTATCTGAAGAAAATGTTTCTGTTCTGGTTTTTTTCAATGTCTCTAATTTCATATACCCTGGATGGCATATTGACTCCTCTATAATGGTCATGTATGCCTAACAAGTATTAATTACATTTTCAAGTTTCTGATTCTGAATGTTTTTTTGTAACCGACTTCTATATGATGATCAGGTACAGCTAAACAAGGATTTCTAAGTAGATTCTCATTGTTTTCAATCATATACTCAAAATTTTGATTCTAAATATTTTTATGACACATTGATTCCTATATAATGGTCATGTAGCACCAACCAAATTTTTTGAAAATGGCATAGAAGTATTAGCTTTCTATACTTCATAATAGAACGAGCCTGTCTGTAAAAACTTTTTTTAGCGCCATATCAAAACAAGGGATGCCACTTCGGAGTAAGGCGTGCCTGTTGTCTGCTACTATCTGAAGATGCTGCCTGTTTATATTTCTGTGAGGAGAGACACTCGCTCACCTGGAATCCTACTCAGGTGAAGGGGAAATAACGCAGCCTTAGAAAGCACTGCATGAATTATCTTTGCTTTGGAGAAAATAATTGGCTTTCTTGAGTCTTAAAACATTGGGAAATCTGCCATCTACTTTATTTTCAACCAAAATATTTTACAGCAAATTCTAAGAGAAGATTATCACAACTGTATTCATTACAGGCCTTTCCATAATTGCCTAAATTCAGTTTCAAAATAGCCGGAATCCACCAAAGAATTACGGTATAGAAATAATCTGGTTGTAGACCTATTATAACCTGGAAGTTTGGTTCCATAATTTTCTACCGCATTTTAACTCAGTGAGTCCACATGAACAATTTTCCATTTTTACAAACTTCAATCCAAGTCCAGACCCCCTCCCCAAACTTCTTTGTGACCGACCATCATAATTTGTGCAGAAATTGAAAGGGAACTGTAGGGGTAGGGTGAGGCTAGTCTGGTAGGAAGAGAGGAATAAATGTTTGAAAATTTCTAAATTGTGACACCTCACCAGAAGGTTACATTTTAACAAAACTTGGATACATATGTTGAGAGCAACTAAAATAAGAGTTAGACCATACGTTGGTAATTTTCTCAGTGACTGATGAATGTGAAAGGAATGACGAGTTTCATTTACTGACTACTGAAATAGTTTTCTCTTATTCAATTCCTTTTTACAGTTGGTGTTATTCAGTAGTGGTCTTTCTATTAGTGCATTCAGCTATTATTTTGAGATCCAAATATAACATATTGAAAAACCACGTTAATGACTATTCCGCATTATATTGGGTCAACAGTTTACCTGAAAATGATTTTGAAATGATGTGTGAGAAGATTATTCTGATGTAGTTATTCAATTTCTTTTCAAATTCTTTACATACCAATGTTTGCTTGTACACCAATACCTTGTTTTGCATTTCCTCTGTGAATAAAACCTTGTAATAAATTTTAGTACTGCAACAACTTGAAATTGAATTTACAAAAAAAGAAAAAAAAACAAACAAAACTTTCTCATTGTTTGTCCAAAAGTGTCTTGTTCAGATAGCAAAGAAAACATTTCCACAACCGGTTTTAACATCAGAGATCTTTTATAAAAGCCACAGTGAAATTACTCGGAGCAGCTTTCAGGTAATGACCCCAATTTTGAATGAAGTATGCCTAAAGAAAGTGTGTATATCTTTTTGATAGAATCACAAAATGATGATTTCTTAGTTGTTGTCTATGGAATTTGAAGAGGTCTAACTAGTTTCCATTATTTCACATTTTTATTAGATTTTGACTATTTCTCTGTTGTTGCTGTTTAGTCTGGCTTTTTAAGTCAATCCACTCTTCAGCCATTGAGTTAACAAGAAAAAGAAAAGATTCTGTTGAAAACTGTAATGTATATACATTTTTGGCTGCATTTGTCCTCCTTAGTTTTTGTAATAAAACTATTTGCTTCATATTGAATGTTCAAGCCAACTCCCGTTGTTAAAATGGCCATAACAAAAATAATGATTGTGTTAAAGATAAAACAAACAATATTGTCCTAATAGCCTACTCTCTATATTGTGTCTTCCTATCTTTACCAATGCTTTGAACTGTGAATCTTTCTCCTATCACTCTCTCTTTGGGTCACTCGATTCCTTACAAACGCTTATAACTCATATGAAAATAGGTCTTATGAAATTTCCCCATTGTAAGGACTGTCAACTTCTGCCGCAGTTGAAAGTAAGCTTCAGGTTAAAACTCTGTAATGCAACACACAAATGTTATAGAGAATGAGGGGTTCATAGAAAGAAAGCAACGCAGTCAACCCTTGAGGCCTTTTTCATAGAAATATTAAAATCTCTCAGAGTCAGTTTTTATATTCATTATTTCATTGTTTCATATTTTTCATTTGTTTCATAAACTAAAAGTAGTGTGTTTATTTTTTGATTAAATTACATAATAAAGGTATCTTGATAGTCAGCATATTTAGAATTAGTAAAGTCCTGTTATTTTTCATTATTGTCACTGATTAGTCTTGACCTTATTTTTGTATGTAACACCAATGTTGGATGACAATGACCAAACCAAAAACCAGTGACATCATTAAAAAATAACAGTGACGTATGTGAAAACTGATGGTAAATTTACTCTAACTTCTGAAACCCAACTCAGGTTGACTTGTTTTGTCAAAGTTTGCAAATCCCTTTGACAGGAACTACTAATGAAGGAGTTTGAATGGGATTTGTAGTTTGGAATAATGTTGTATGAAGAAATTATCTCTTTCCTGTTAACCTTTTAGATTTTAATAGAGAAACAGTGTTTGGCCCTAGTGCAGCCAAGCTTGTCTCACATTTTTATTAAATTTTGACTAATTGCATTTTAGTTTGGCCTCTTTGGTCCATCCATTTTTCAACCATTAAATTAAAAACAATTTTGAGGTTCAAGTCTCATCTAAGGTTTTTATTTGTTGTATAACCTCAGTTTAATTTTGTGGACAGCTAAAAACTAAAAAGCAGGCAGCTAATAAAATGAGAAAAATCAAATCTGATAATAAAAATATTTATCATATTAATTAGATGAAACATCGTCAACAATTATTAGGTTTCTTCAGTGTTCAAGTTGGTCTGGCTGACAATGTATCATGCATATCCACCAATAGAGATACAGGGCTGAAAATTACATTTATTCCTAATTATATTTAGAAAAGATGTGTCTTTGGATTGTTTTTGTTTTTTTTAATACTTCCCCACCCCTACGTTGTTGTTTGTGGGTTGAATTTGCAATGAAATCTTTGGCTAAATTGGTCCTTTAGTTAGTGCCCAGCAGCACTCATTCTTGCCCTCTGAAAATTCAAACTTTTTCAATGATCACTACCCAATACAAGACGATGAGCAACTTCATTGATCACCACTTTTTCCAATTCTTTAATTGATCACCTCACGGTGCCAAAAGATGTTGATTATGTGACGGTTTTTATTGACTAACTAACCAGGCCTGTCTTTTTGAATACATCTATTCAATGAAAGGATTTCCTATAAACAATATTTCACTGTGCTGTGCAGGAACCTGCAAGGAAGAAGACAAATTGTCTCTTGAGAGACATTGTTGTATCCCCATCAATGGCCTCCTTGAAGCTCTTCAAAAGACACTGGACAGGTCAAGTGTCCACACTTGGAGAAAGGTCAGAGGTCAAATCATTTTATTCAAAGACAGAAACACATCCAAGAGAATAGGTTTAAGGAACTAAGAAAACATTTATTAGTTTTGCTGAGGAATTCATCAGTTTTTAATGTTGGGATTTGGATTGCATTAATTGTATCTCATATCTAGTGAGTTCAATTGTCATGGGCAATTAGACTATTAAAGTGGTTATAATTAAGTAGTCATTTTGAGACCAGAGAGGAATGACCTCTTGGTATTATCCCAGTTGTTGTGAGGGTACTCAGTCTGTCTCTGTAAGAATACTAACAGAGTTGAGCTCTGATAAAAAGATGGTGTAAAAAAAATCCATAAGAAAATTCAAAGTAAACACTCTATTAGCTAGTTGAACTAAAAAATGGTATATATTTTTGAATTTCATGATGTAGTTTGGAGCACACTAATTTTTTTATTTGATTTGAAAGCTTGTAACTTTGGGGGGGGGTATGAATAAAAATACTAATTGCAGTATAAACTTTTTGATATCGTTGCGAAAGTAACCCTGAAAACTTTTTATTAGATTTGATATCTGCTTCATTATCATCATCAGTCTTTATCATCCATTGTTGGGTATAGACCTTCCCCAGAATTTGCAAGATCTCTCTATCATGGGTGATGCAGAGCTAATACTTTCTAAACTTGTCTACTTTGTCTCTCTATTTTTTATTCTTTTGGTTTCGGTTTTGCATGTGATTACTGACAATCCATGTTGTGAGTCATGATGTCCATCGGTTGTCTGCCATTCTTGCAAGATAACTAGCCCATCACCATTTGAGACTCCTGTTTTTTCTTTGATATATTGTGCTATCTTGTGGTCTTTCCATGTGAGGTTAAACATGATTCTCTAATGTGCATGTTGCATGGTTCTCAGTTTGAGGGTAAGCCTCTTGATTAGGTTCCATGTTTCAGACTATTTAATGGATGCATTGGTTGTATGCTCTCCTTTTTGGGACTAATGGGATTTTCTTGTTCTTGAAGTTTGAGCTCGCCATTCTAGAGTGATTCTTCTCTTGATTTCTTTTTCTACTTAGTCAGTTGCAATACAACACTAAGTGCTTTCACAACAACCATAACTAATGACACTAAACTATTTGATTTCTCTTTTTGTCTGAAAATGAATGTCTAAATTGCAAATTTGTTCTAAGGAACCAAACCAGTCATAATTGGACAGGGTTCGTATGGTTCATCCTTCTGTTACGATCTTTTCCAACTTTATTCCATGCTGTATTGTTGACTTGATAGTAGTACTTGCAATATTTTGAGAAGAAGCAATTAGACTGTCTATATTATGATTCGATTTCTGTATATTTGTTATCGTAATGCAACAAAAAAGGCACATCATAGTGAGCTTTTTATAAGCACAATACTGTTACAATCCTCTAACTTGGGAGAATAAAGCAATTTCTTTCAGTATAATTTTCAATTTGATGAAAATAAGGTAGCGTCTGCATTCATGCAAACCCAAATCTATATTCTAATGAGATAGTTTCTCAAGGGAGAAAACTTCAGGTATATTAAATGCTAATTATAACATAGATCCCTTTATTTGCTTATTTGCAAATAATTATAATATAAATTCTATAGATTGAAAGCTAGTTGATATCTAGCTTAATGACCACTACTGGTGGCTTTTGAGCAAGCTACTAATGGAAAAAAATCATGATTTAAATTATCCCTTTCCCCCCATTCCTCATTCACTCTCTTGCTCCCCCTCTCCATTTTTTTTATGAGCTAAGAATCCTGTCACTCAAGGGAAACAAATCTATATGCTCAGTTACTTCCCTTATTACGTTCAGTACAAAGATGCTCTTATTTTAGAATTTGGGCTGATGGGAGTCGTGCCAAGTGCGAGTGTGCCATAGAAAGTATTCCTACTAATGGAAAAAAATCCTTCAGCAGTTTCTCTTAGTCAGATTCCTCTTTTACCTGCTGCTACCTGAGAACACCCGCTCCCTCTCCCACTAAGAACACCAGCTCCACCCTAATCCTTATGTGAATTCCTTTTGCCCGTAACCCTTCATCATAGAAATGGTTCTTTCTGATTGTTAGATAATGGAATTCCTACCCGCATCTATAATTGTGTGTGTGTGTGTGTGTGTGTATAAAATGAGGTACTTGAGTTCAAATTTCGGCTGACATAGCTCGTGTTCACTTGGGAAAGGCATGAATCCACTTCACTCTATTGACAGATATCTTGACAAAAAAATGTCTAGTCTTTGGCATACCTTGATAGATGATAGAGGGAAGTCATCATGCCCATTGTTGACTTCATCGGGGGTGGATCTATTCTGTGTGCGTTGAGGGTGGGGGGCAAGATGCGCAGTTCTTCATTGCCGGCTGAAAATAGTCCGCTGCTGCTGCCTCTATTTATAGTGAGTTGTTACCCTACTATACAAAAGTAGAATGTTCTCAATGAAATCATCCGTCAGCTGAATTGGCATAAAGCAAAGAAGCAACTACCATGAGCATTCCCAGATCCCCCCCTAAACGATGATGATGATATGTTAGGCTGAGTTAACAGGCCTAGGTGATGGGAGGTTCAGGAGACTTGGGTGTAGAAGAATGAGAGGAAGTATATTCACACTACCTCTATAACTATTTACAGTAAGGTGTATATAATGGATTCTTTAACTGGCCTCATCAACTTGAATGTGACGGTTATAACATTAGTCAAGGTTGCTGTGGCCTAAGGGACCCATTCTAATTTTGATTTGCAGATGTTTGAAAATAGAGAAAAACCATAAAACTATGGTCTCGGCACTTTCACCTAACTTGAAATGTTTTGTAAGTGGTTCAACGACTTGTCGATCCTCTTGACTACTTATCAGCATTTTTTATTCTTGTCTTACCTTACGGAGACAGAAAACACAGTTTACACTTAACTTATATTCACTTGCCTGCTCGGGTGTACTGATGTGGGGTAATGAATTTTTATGATTACGTATATATCTTTTATTATTCATGATGCTTTTGTTAATTTATTATTTTGTACCAGGTTTGATTAATTCATACACTTCATCCAGAGGTCACATGCAGCAGTTCAGATTACTGTCTGGCATAGATTATCTTCCTCTCTGGTTAGGCGAGTGGCTTATAAAAAAAACATAACCTTTTCTGGCCAATAGGGCTTAGGGTAAATATCCCAAGATTTATTTCAGTGGGGGGTAGTGGCTTGGGAGAATAAGGTGCTTATTTTGGGGAAGATGACCCTTATCCTCAACCTTTCTCTACTACAAAGGGCTGTGTAGTATCTCAGAATGCAATGGGAGTCACATGGTAATACCTATCTCCTCTCTTAGTATCCCCTGTTACAGATAGTAATGGATTATACGGTACCAGCTGAAAAAGAAAACCTTACCCCTCTTTTTTTTGTTCTTGGCCTTGCAATACAATTCAGGGGGGATTTGATTCATGTCATTCCCAATTACATTAATATTGAAGTGAACATGAGCATCCTCAGCTGGAATTTGAACTCAGTTTGCCAATTTCAATTTCTCTACTGATATGTAACCCTCTTCTCACCACTTTTACACACACCTTGTCTAAAGGGAACTGGTAGATGCTATTTCGCTTATCTAGTAAACAAGTTTTTTCACTCTACTAATCTAAGAGTTGAGCCCCTCCAGAACATGAATATGTTTCCACTTCAGCCATTTTTTAGTCTTCCAAACGGCGTGCTTGGGATCATTATCCTGTTTGAAAACCTAACCACACTTCCATTTTTAGCTGAGGGAAGATGTCCTTCCAAAATCTCTAGGTATTCAACTCCATCTATCTTTCCCTTAATGATGTGAATGTGTCTTGTGTCTCTAAGATGAAAAGCAACCATATATGATAATACCATCAATATTTTCAACTGTTGAGACTGTTCTTCAGCTTGTTGGCTTCCTTCAGTTTTTAGGCTTCATTCGGCTTTCGTCAAGGATTATAGGCGGAACTGTGATCAAATAGCTTGACTTCTGTCTTATCTGACTGGAGTAGATTGCTGAAATATTCATCATCATGGCTAAACGTTTCTCGACAATGTTCAATCGAGCCATTGCATGGTTTTTTGGTCTACAATGGAAACTTGTGAGATATGCAGGACCTCAATTCATGTCATTGGAGTACATTGCTTTCTGGAACCATTCCTGCTGCCTCTAAATCTTTAGCCAATTCCTTCCAAGTAATATGAGACTGTTTTCCCACCTTTCTGATGATCCTCGAGGTAGCAAGCTGAGATTTTTATAGGAGCCCCTATTCTCTGTATGTTTACCGTAGTGCCATGTTGCGTCCACTCATAAATTTTTGAGCCGATTGTAGCTGCATCTGACTTGGATTGCTTAGTGAATACTTTGTAACCTGTCTGTAAATATTTCTTAACAACCTTTCCTTAGAGGTCAACTGAGTGTTCTTTTACTTGGGCATCATGGTGACATTATGAAGGATTTGAGGGAAATGTGCTCGATTTGTTATTGTGTGCATTTAGATTGTCGAGGTCATTCTTGGAAATTTCTAAAATGTTTAGGAATAGTCTTGTTACGTAAAACAGTCTCTAGAATTTGTACAAACATTAGATATTTGTATAAACATTGAATGGATTGAATATGTTTTTATAACCCTGTAATCTAAATAATTGAATATACTTTTTTGTAAGTCGAGATCTCTCAAATCATTTTTTTTAAATTATTTATTTACTAGCACAGTACCAATCAGATAAATAATGGGATTTTTTATGTTATCTATGGAGGAGGCTTGATTTTTTAAGTATCATTTCCGGAAATAAAATGAAATATTCATCTAACTTTTTTGAACTGCATTACAAATCAGTTGGTGTCTAAAAGAGAGAAAAATTCAAAATTAAGATGAATGATAGCTAATAGGAGCTATTATCTTTTTCTTTTTTTTTTTTGATTTCGAAACAATCTCCACCACTACTCACTCTTTTCTTAGCTCATAAACTTACACAAAGCTAGAGCAGTCAGCCACACTTTAGCCACTGCCCACAATTCAGTTACATGTCCTACCCTTTCCCTCTCTTCAATCAGTGAACTTTGATTTGAACAGACAAATAAACCAACGAACTTGATACATTTTCTACTAGATGGAGTATTGTCAATAATTGTCAGATATTCCTTTCATCTTGATTTCGTTGCCTCTCATTAGAACCATTCAGACTCTCAGTCTACTTATGAGACTGGAGCGACACAATCTTCCTAATCTAATTTGGCTTTGTACTAATCTAGGTTAGGCATGACTAAAAACGATTATCAATCTTCTCGCACAGTGATATATATATTGAGAAATGATTATATGTGATCTGACAGAATGATTATAAATTGCATTTTATTATACAGAAACATTAATTTGAAATGATCTCTAACGATGGTTGATCATTTCAAGTAAATGTCTTCATATGATATAATGCAATTCACAATTTTATATATAGATAAGTACAAAAGTTGCTGTAGTCATCTCAAGTCAAAATAGTTGGAGTGGAATTAAGACACTGCAGTAGCCAAACTTGTTATTAGTAATATCCTGATACTGACTTTTAATTTTGACATTTTGTTGTGTACACTTTTTAGTAATAAGCCAATTTTGACTTTTCCAATTTTAATTTTTAGATATACGGGGGTGTAAAAGATTTTGAAATCTGAAAGGGGTGTAAGCCTTGAAAAAGATTAAGAACCTCTTTGTATCCATGTTTGTCAGTGTCCATATCTATCTACCTGCCCCCAACAACTATTATGCCAATACCGGTGTTGCCAACTCAGAAAAATTTTTTCACACTGAATTGACTGACTTGAAAAATGCGTCAAAAGTGCTAAAACTTGTTGGAAAAACATTGCTGGCCATTTTGTGGCCATTTTGATGGTTAGAAGTGTCTAGATTCATAACACTTACACACACACACTTTAAAATGGCTTCCTAGCTGAAAATTGGTTAAAATTATTGATAAAAAGCACTGAAAATAGGCCAAAATTAATGCTGAGCATTGAATTTTCATGCGGTCCAAACAAGAATCATTAATTTCAGAGTAAAAAGCACCAAATTGGCAACACTGGTCCATACCTGCCACCCTTATCAGATCATCCCACGTAACCCTCCATCTTTGGGAGTTTCTTCATCTCCTCCTCTTCCATAAATTACCAACCAAGCTGGATTTTCAAGACTCATTTCTTCAAGTGCTTATGGCTCTTAGTTTATTGGTGGAAGGCTGTGGATTGTTGGGGGTTGCTTGTGTCCAATTCTCTTTCTAGATTGGCCTACATACCATCTACATTTTTTCCTTATAGCTGTAGGCTTGGTTTTGACATAAGCTAGCAAGGTTGTCCAGTCTGGCCCCCGCATAGATATCTGCAGATTTGTCTGAATCAAAGGAGAGCCGTTGAAATTCATGACTAAAATTTGAAAATTTCTGTCTGAATTATTCAATTTCTGGATCATCAATGTATATAGATATCCTTGGTTCTTTATTCTTATCTTTTTTTTTTAATGCCATAGGTGGGTTCTATAAATGAAAGGGGCCCCTCATCCCAATGTTCCAAACCCTCCCCATCTACAACACTCACCTGAAGAAGGCTGTAGAGTACAATAGCCAATAGCCAAAACATGTTCAAAGAAGAACCAAGATGAGGACAACAGTCCGAAAAAAATCTCTATGTATACATTTGAACACAGTCTAGATTTATAAGTTTCCATGACTAATTTGATTAATAAAGATGAACTTCTAGGATAAGAAATATGAGTTCTAGTCTCATTTTATTCTGATCTCACTCTTCTTGAGTGGTCAGAGGCATAGTTCCCTCTAAACTGTGCATGCAAGTGCACACACAATTTGCGACCAGCCCATAAAGGAAATTAATATGCACCCAAAATATTTCATATTCTGTAGATAGCTTAGTTCTTATTGAAAAACTATTGATTCCCTATGTTAAATTCAAGGATGCACATACTTTAGTCACAGGAAAAAAGTTTATACAAGTAAAAGAATCAGACTGAGAGATTGCAATATGAATAGAATTATGCCTTGTCTAGTTATAGGTTTCTATGGCTAAATGTAAGATTTATGTAAATGTTAGAATACATGAATAATTTGAACCCAACAACAGTGTTTGAGTTGGTCTGTTGTGGGTGGCGATGATTATTACTTTATCTCTGAATTGAAGATAATTCATGATTAGAGTTGAAGGATTCTGATCTTATAATTCAAAATAATCTAGGTAATAAAGATAAAACTTCGTGGGATTAAGATCTGGAGTAGAGAGTTGGCAGTATGACAATAGATTTGAGCCATGTCTAAATCATTTTTAATTTATGCCTCTATGGGCATCTCCAACTATACACAACATTTACTCACTTCAGAACTAAGGCAGAATTCATAAAAAAACATATTTGATGTACATAAATACAAACAACATATACATTTCAATACAATTCACAGAAAATCTTTTACTATAACACAATTTGCATTATAATGAAATGCAATATAACAGGGTAGGTCTATAATGAAAATACTTCATCTCAGAATTCAAATAACTTGGGATTATTGCAACATGATGTTTATATCAGACAAGTTACATAATTTCTAAACTTATCTGAATTTTTTTAAAACTCTGTCCTCAAGTGCTATTTTTAAGATGACTACAAGACATGTTCCAAAAATATATTACTCTTTTAGAAGAAAAATCTAATTGTTTTGTAGATTTAGTTTTTGAAATCTGTCTTGTCAATAGATGTCCAGTTTGAGGGGAGATATTAAAGACGGTGTGCCATATTTGAAAATTTCATGTTAGACTCCCATGGCTGATTTGATTAAAGCCATATTCATGGAAGATAGAATTCACAATAGGGGATGTGAGTTCTTGTCTTGTTTGAGGCTTTTTTGGTTTTAATTTCATGCTTGTTGCTTTAACAGTCAGAAGGTATTTGGTGTAAATGTTGTGGTCAAAAAGCAACAATGGTGGGCTCCAAGAAAACCTACCATAGAGCTGCAATCAATTTGGCTATTTTGAAGCTTGATGGCTTGACTGACCATTTGTGGTACTAGACTGACCACTTGTTAAGCATCTGTGGCACTGGACTGACCACTTGCTAAGTGTCTATGGCACTGGAATGACCACTTACTAGGCATGGTGATAAATGAGTTTAGGGTTAGATTGAAGGAAATCTAAGATGAAAGGTGAGCTGCTTTCCTAACAAAACAATTATTAAGGATGTAAATTTCAACTTCAAATTCAGTTAGGTTTATGCACCAACCAAGTCCACCCCCCCCTCCCAACCAGAACCCCAAGATATCTCTCGGGGTCAATGTGTTCATTCAGTCTATAAAGTCTTTTGTATGAGAGGAAGTCCTACTTGAGGCATTTCCGATTCAACAAAAAGAAAATTCAATTTAAGTGTTTTTTATTAATATTATTTTTTAATACTTCATGCATATAGTAGAAGTAGATGATTAATTGACAGCAAGTCTCCTCCAATCCTCAGTCCCTTACTCAGAATTCTTACTATTATTATTATTCTATGCATTTTCATTTTCATACCAGATGTCTGGTGGTTAGCCATGGAGATCAAGTGACAGCAAGTCCCATCAAAACTCCAATAACATTCTCTGTATCTTCACAGACCCCAGCAACATAATAGTCTGGGCAAACTCAATCCTTCCTCAAATCTCCAATTCATCCAATCTCGTGGTTTTGGTATCCCAATTATTATGGGTATGACCTTCACCTTTATGTTCCACAACTTCCTATTACTGTTCAGCATCTCAAATATAGGCTCAAGAGACTCGGCTATCTTAACCAAATTTTATAAAATTTTCTGACTAATGAGTAAAATATCGTTCTTTCTTGATAACAATCTTTTAGAAGCGTGTATGTGGCATGAATATTACTAATTAGATGATTTTTCTTTAAAGAACCATTAAAAGAACTTCCAGCAGATATTTTTTTATATGAAACCAAAAGTGTAGGTAATTTGTGTTTCAAATTGGTACAAAGATATTTTATTGAGATTTCATAAAAGTAAACAAGTATTTTGTTAACATGACAGTATTCTTAAATTCTGGATTATTCACTCAACTTGATGCGTCAAGGACCTGACCCTGCAGTACCTGAAAGTGGGCCCAGCCTATGCTACACCAAAAACTTAGGAACTTGGAGACACCCTCAGCCCTGAGGTTGCCGAGTTTGTGATGCTTGACTGTATAATTGATTTTCACATTAACCAGAATACAAAGAGTAGTAACAGTATGAAAAGCTGTCTCATCCATTGTCAGTCTTGAAAAGGGTGATTCATATTTATAGCAAGTGTATATATGTATACATATTTGTATGTATGCGTAAGGAGGAATACTCAAAAAAGGTGCCAAAAAATTATGAAAAAAGTAACTTGAAAAAAATGAAAAAGTAGTTACACCCATTGTTAACCTTGACTGAGGTGAATCATATTTATAGCAATTGTGTATATTCATATATATGTCTGAGTGTGTGTGTGTGTGAAGAGACCCCATAATGACGATGTTTGATGATCAGGTAACTTTCACTATCTTCATGTTAAACGTCACAGATTTAATATACTTATATTCATCACGTCTCCCTATTCTTAGATAAAGATGAAACCAATCCATGCAAGATCTCTTGGTTGGTACATATCTGCCTTGTCAATCTATACACACGTCTTGTATTCTAGATGGTTGAAATGGTTTCTGTATTCAGTGGTTGGAATGGTTTCTAGGTTTTGAACCATTTGGCTTTTTACCCAGAAGCAGTGAAACCTTAAAAGTTAATGTTTATTTAATGTCTTGTTATTACCCAAGAAGAAAATTCTTGGATATATTTGGATTTCTATGAGAATATTTATTTAGGAAAGAAATAACATATTCGCATGTATTTACTAAAGGAGATCTTTGATTACTTTGTTATACATATATAATTGTTTTTTTAGTACACTCCAAAAATGGAAAGTTGAATTAATTTATTCCAGGTGTGATATCTGAAACTGATCTTGATCTATCCGCTTCCAATTTTTCTTAGCTGTGCTTATACAATATGTTTTTTTCCTATTGGTGTTGGGCCCCAAATGTTATTTCTTATAATCTATTCTTGAGGACAGAGAAACAAACAGAAAAAGTTGCACTGTTCATCATTTTGAAATCCTAGACCTGTATTAACACAGAGGTATAAAGGTTCGCATAGTCAGGTGTATGTACAGGTTTATGTTAATGTGTACCATGTATTGGATGTGAATGATCAGTGATCTTTGTCTTTGTGGTAGGGATGCCAATATGGCTCCCAAACATTTTGGTGACCAATGTTTGGCCAAATGGTAATTCAACCAAACAGACATTTCATTGACAGATATTTTGCCAAATGATCATATAACCCAATGAATATGACTTTTTTGATGATCCTATATCCTCTCTGTAATGTTACTGCTTCATAAAACAATTGATAAAAATGATAGTATAATAATTGAACGATAGAAAATTCAGTATTGCTATAAAAGATATTAATTGTAATGTTATTGCTTTATGCACAAGATGCATCCACCATCCTTATGTCCATATCTGTGATTTCCAATTCGAAAGGGATTCTAAATGAAATAGTTGTAGAATTACTAGTTGTGGTAATAGTAATATGAGGAAGTGGAAGGTGAGGATGGTTCACCCAAAGGTTTTTCTATTAAAGAAAAAGCGATTAGCAAGTTTGAGTTAGTGTACAATTTTTATCAATAATTTGTTCTGGAGTCTTAGTGTATGGTTATTATATTTGATAAGTGAGCTTTGAATGGGTGTAACATTTTTAGCAGTAAAGTTAGCTGGAAATTCAAAAGTTTGGTTGATCTTAGCCATTTTTGCTGACAGTTTTAGTTATTAATATCAAATGATATTTGGCAACATGGCAGAAAAAAATGCTTCATATATCATCTGTTGATGACTTCACACCTCTTATGACAGAAAAAATTGAGCCCAAACCTTCTCCTTCCTCTTTCTGTTGCCTAACGTAAATGGGACTGACTGACAGAAAATATGTCTTTTGTAGATGTGTGAGTAGATCTAAAAATTGCAGTGTTATACTAAGAAAAGTGCAGTCGGGCTGGGAGTTGACTATCGAGCAGGTAGCAGAATGAATGGTATTGAGTTAATTGAAGAAATACCAAATATTAAACACAAGATAGGAGTCTGTCCATATTGAAAATGTCCATTCGACCGCATATCCATTGGTGGAATGTCTGTTCTGTCAAATGTCGGTCATTGAATTGTCTATTGGTCATCATGGCACATTTGAAATACTGCATGGGTTTCTCTCCTTGTGGTTGGTAGAGCCCACTTTCTTTAGATTTCAAAAGGGAATAAAATTCTATCTGTGGAGTAGAGACCTGTACAATGAGAAGGACACTTTGAAAACATATGGAAGCATTTGAGTTATGGTTGTAAAGAGAAATGTTGAAACTGTCATGGACCTAGAAAACAACAAACCAGAAAGTGCTTTAAAGAAAGAATGAAAAAAAAAAAAAAAAGTTCAACATCTTCATGGGAAGAAAACCAAGATATTTTTGACTTCTAAGGAAACTAAATAAATTCTACAGAGTATTACTCGAACGATGCATACCGACGGAAAGAGAAATTAAGAACGCACCCATATAGATAGCTAGTATTAGAACATCAAAGAGTAGAGAGAGTTGTCGTATGAGTGTGCAGTAAGAATAGCAATGAACAGAGAAAAAAAAATGTTGGACAACTGTGTCTTCCCATGTTGGAAGACATCAAAACAGAAGAAAAAGAATGGAGAGATGTTAAGAAGTTTAACAACAGATTGAGTTTCCTCTTCAGTCAAGCAAGGAACCCATTTCGTCTGACCGGTTACATTGCAAGGCTCCTCAGCACTTTGAGACAAAGACAGCACCCGGGACAGTTGTGCTATATCATAGGGGAGGGCATAATTATTAAATAACAGGCATTATCGGCCAAACCTGTGCCCAGGGGCAATCCCCTGCCACTCGCCTCCATCTTGCTACGCCTCAGCGTCTGACCACCTCAGACATATGGAAAGGCAAAAATATTTCAACACTCTCTCTCTCTTAAGCTCTTACTGTTTACTTGCATACCACTGTTGCTTGCTGGTTACTTTTTTCCCTGGGGGGGGAGGGGCAATTTCATGGTTACATAATCCTGAAATTTACTCGAGTCATGTGACCAGTTTATGTGCTTTGAAAACTGTATGACCTGTAGTCAAGACGCACAGCTGAATATACTACAAGCATTTACACATGCACTAAAAGACATGTATTTCCAGATATCTGGCATTCCAGAAGGGTCTGTAGGGATGATGAGAGAGCTCCGGTACAAAGCTCTCTTTTATAAATACCTGCTGAGGCAGTTGCATTCGAAAGCTGTTACCCTCATAGTCAACCTTGACAGGGTCTTATCTCAAGATAAGCAAAATGACATGAAAGCAAGTTGATTCTATTTGATTTGTTCATGCAGTGATGGCAAAACGTATCTGATGCATTTTCAAAAAAGTTCATTTCAACTCTGTTCTATACTCTGTACTTTCAGAGTAAGGGCCAGAGATTTCTGATTTTTTTCAATCTTGTATCAATGTTTTCCTGATTTTTGTATTTCTTAATCTTGTATAAGGATCATTATTATTAATTTTTTGCTACTATTTACCGTCATCTCAATCATCACAACTAAATCCAAGCCAGCAAGTAAGAGAATTAACACCACAGATTGAAATGAAGTTCCTGTTGAGAATCGAACTCATACCTGAGGGTGGTTCAGTTAATGCCCGACCACTCTTACCTGAGCTGTAGGAACTAGAAGCAAGCGAGAATCCAAATCAAACTTTTAAACTCATCCCCTGATCTATTCGATGCCATGCTCATTATTAATTGGTCATTCAGTATTGCTAATCTAATTCATTTATTCTATTGGATTAAGTATTTCAAATCATTATTATTAGCTCTTTGCTACGATTTGTGTAAGGATGTTGAAATGAACTTTTTCTAATGTATGGAATACTTTTTGCTCTCACTGTAAATGTAATTGTTTTATCTTTTTACTCCTTTACCAAAATGAATTATGAGAGACCTCTGGGTTACTTTTTGTTTTTTTCATTTCTCTTGGCTGATTGTGTCAAATTGTTGATACTTAACAAAATTTGTTGGTTCTCTCACTTGAACTTGTAGGAAATCCCACCATTGCAAATTGTCAACAAAAATGACCATGGAGACCTCAAAATAAGTACTTGCTGGTTGTAAGCCCCCAAAATGGGACCAGGTGTGCCCAGACACACATGCAAGCAGACAAACAAGAGAAAGGAGAGAAATCTTCAGCTCACTTGGCTGGTTGGTCAGACGGTCAATTTGTGGACCTGCAGCAATTCAATATTCAAATTTTGTTTGATTATTTACTCACACGCTAAAGTTTTCTTCTTGTTTGAAATAATTGACATGAATGGATCCTTGTAGATAATTCATAAACAAGTCTGGTTAGTCACTCAATAGAAACATGACTTATGTCTTTTTGCAGTATACCATGACTATGGATGATCAATTAAAAAAATCAAAAAAGGTTTGATCAATGACTTTTTGTTGAGTGGTGATCACTAAAAAGTCTGAATTCTCAAAAAAACCCCAAAATAACAAGTATGAACTGAGTGACCAATTTGGCAAATTGTCCCCTCCCCCATTAAAAACCTATCAAAAGGAGGAATTATTAAAAAAAACAGTTACTGTTTTTGTAGACATGAGTGAATATTGAAACTTCGAGCATTTTAGTTCCATTAGTGTAGCTTGTATGTATGACGCATTTGTTCATATGTGGTTAGCCAGCCAGACCATCTTTAAAACTGAAGAAACTTATGTTGACAGTTCTGGCCGACAATCTCTGATATAAATCATTGGAAAATGGGGTGACTCGAACAACCAGTGGAATGTGGCCTCTGTGGAGGAGGTTGGTCTTTCGTGCAGAACAGCCTGATAGTTAAAAAATGCTTATAATTCGGTCATTTTTTTTTTCTTTCTTCCTTTTTGTAAAATACCGTTTCTTTTTTTTTTTTTTTTTTTCTATTCAAGAGTGAAGCGTGTTGACTGAGTCGTTATTCGTTATTCGTAAGTCCTGCCCATTGAAATACAAACAAAGCAAATAGGTTAATTCATTTCGACCTGTTTAATTGACCAGGTGAAATTGGGTCTAGGATGATTAACTACTTATTCTATAAGTGTCATTTCATTCATTAGATTTTTTTTTTTTTTTTCATTCAAGTACAAGAGACTAACTTTTCAGGTGTAATCAGTTGGAATTTTTATGACTCGTTCTTACTACTGGAATTTGATTCATTCATGTTTGTTGGTTTATCAGCCAGAATACAGATAAATTTAATACAATATGTATCCATGTACAGGGGAAGTCACTTATTGTGATCACTTTGGGACAGAGTCATTTAGATAACAATAGCCAGCTGATAACATTAAGTAAAGAATATTAGAATTGGAACCATCTACACTCATTGATATGTTATTAAATTTGTTATATGCAGCATACATTATAGAAAATCTATACGAATAATATAAATATTTAAAGATAATTTTTGATTCATTTGAAAACAAAGTGTTCAGGACTGACTGATTTAGTTAACGATGACCATTTGATTTATGATAAACCCACTTCCTCTGTGTATATTTTTTGAGTAGAAGACATTTTGACGAACACAGATACTAGACTCTGATCTTAGACAGCAGTAGCAATCCATATGTAAATAATATGATCATTTTTGATGGTTATTGTGCTTGTGATCATTATTGTAATATGCGATTATATACAAACTGATCAAAAACTGAATTGGTGCTAATGAGGTTCACTGTGTGTATGTGTGTTTATGAGGCTACTGGTATATACTGTGAAAGAGAGGATATTTCTATTCTATTAAATATGAATTTGTTATCCCTTATACCCCCGGGATAATACAGAGCTTAGAATTTCCACCAGGGTGTGCTGTTAGCCAAGCTACAGATATTTAAATTGTAATAATAGTAAATAATTTATATTAGTTTTTGATCCGCAAAAATTGTAAATACTGACAATGGATGTTTAATCATCACCTGATCCAATGATTTGTTAAATAAATAGGTCTGGTTAGTCACTCTATAGAAACTGTTTTTTGGCTGCATGCCATGTTCAGAATTTGAAAAATTGGAAAAAGGAGTGATCAATGAATAAGTCACCTCTTTTGCCTTTTGTTGGGTAGCGATCACTGATTCAGTGAATTTTCGAAAAAATTAGTGTGAATATTACTTGACCCAAACTAGTGATCAATTTAGCATAAACTTACGTTGCAAATTGACCCCTACCAACTAGGAACCTATATGCTGGCGGAATTTTCAAAAAAGAAAAATGTATTTTCTAAACATAATGAGTAAATGTTGAAATTTCCAGCCCTCTAGCTCCACTGGTGCAGCCTATATGTATGATACATACTTAGCCTGGCAGCCCAACGGACCAACTTGAAAACTGAAGAAACCTGTTTTGTTTTGGTGTCAGTTTTTGTTGACAGTCTCTGATATTAAGCTTTCAAGTAATGCATTGATTTTCTATACGTTGATAACTAAGCAACCGCGTTTGTTGGCCTTGACGTCAAGGGATTTCTGTTGCATTAGTTTGAGTGAAAGGAAGAGAATTTATTTCAACTCTGCTCCAGTGAACATTTAGATCAATTGTCTGATGTTAGTCTTGTTCGAATGAACTTTTCTGTCTGATCAATTCTGGTTTCGTTTGTTTTATCTGCCATATTCGTTTTGATATTGTTGAAAATGAAAGTATGTTCATATTGATGATACAGTGTCTATTTCAGATCAAAATTCAACTGTGTCAGGTTATGGACAATGATCAACCCTTATATATGATGTATACACATATCTATGTTTTTATCTGATGTCAGCCATGTTGGCTAATCTTTGTTCAAAAGATTTTTTTATTCTTTTGGCCAGACTGAATCTGGTTGAACTTGAGTTTCGTCGGCCATTATTGTTTTAGAGCAGTAATTCTGAATATGACGTACAAGTCCCTTAAAGGGGCAATTTGAAAATGGGGGTGCATTCGGAATTTGGATGCAAAGAGCAAAAAAAGTGTTTCATAGCTCAAAACTTATTTGTGTTGAGGCTTAACTGATCAATCAATTATTATGCACTACTAATAATTCCTTATCACACTATACTATTTCTTACTAATTTCACTATAGATTTCATAGTAACTAATGCTCAACTCATCAAAGGTGTGAAGTATCAAAGTGATGAGATAATGGTGTTGTTGTTACTAAATTTCAAGTAAGAAAGAAAACAAATTTTTAGTAAGTGCCTTAATTGATCTTCCATCTATTTTTTTTGTAGTCAGTGTGCTCAAAAAACTTGTACTGTGCAAATGTCTTTCTTATAACAAGAGTATGTATGTACTGAATGCTTGTGTAAATATAAAACTTGGGATTGTTTCAAAATAATTTTGGCTCAACCTTTCATGGCTAGTGAGTATAATGATGATATATCATTATTACACTCCTAATCATAATTTAGTAGGGATTATTGCTGTAATGTTCATAGATTATTATTTTTGGGGTTTTTTTTTTATCACAATGTTTCTTTACAGATATCCTTGATTTAAAACTCAAAATATGGGTAAATTACTGAACTTTTTCAAACCTAATTTGTTTTATTATGGTAAGAGGGACATCAGAATTTTTTAGCTCTCATGGGGGTGGATGGAACAGAGAGTACCACTGTTGTAGATTTTGTTGAATATAATAGATACTTTGTATCTGACGTCCTATTTTTTTCACTGCAGTAAACATACCATCTTCTCGTTTCTATTTGTGATATTTCAGCATTTGTTGATCAACGTCATTATCAAATGGATTGAAACGCTACAAATTTCTTGCTCTGAAATTGTGGTGTTCTTCATGACATAATGTTTTTGGTCCTCTTCTTTTCTTCTTTCCCTTTTTTTCCCTTATTCAAAAAATTCAGGACAAGAAACAAGTGATTTCTCAGCCAGTTTGAAATCTGCATTGACTGGCAACACTGAGATATTACAGATAAAAACATAGTACATTCGTCACAAAAAAAATTATTTGTTATTTCCGTACTATTGAAGATCTTACTAGAAGAGTATCTATTTATATTTATTTCTATGATTAATCTATTTGCCTCCCGACAAGGGCAAATTTGACACAAGGTTGGTTTAACATAAGGTCCCACATGTGTGGTCAAGAACAAAAATTTCCCTGTCCACCAAAACTAGTGTCACCCATACATCAGAAAATGTCATTCTAACCCTCTCCAGTATAATGGAGATTAGTTGCTGCAGTTTCTGCTGCGGGACTGGATATGATATACCTTTTTGTAGCCACGGGATGAATCCTGGGCTGGGTAATGTCAGTTTCCATGGACCAGAAAAATGAAGGTATAGATTTTTTTTCTCATCCCAACTTGGCATTGGGTAGTGGTCTCTAGGGTAATTGGTTTGTTGCCAAAGTGTACCTGGAATGTTTGCTTATCACCTTTTTTTTCCATTAGCCTCACCTGGATAGTTTTTTTCTATTAACAATCATTTCATTTGATATAAATATTGACGCAGAGACAATATCAGGTGTGTTTTGACTTCGTTGACTAGTGTTTTTGTTTTTTTTTTTGTTTATTGCGAGTTGTGATAAGTAGCCACTTCTCTTTGAGTACACACAAGATCTGAATTGAAAATGGATTTCATTTATTATAATTATAAAAGCATTGTTCGATTATTAACACTTGCATTAAATACTGACCGTAGACAGTCTTTTCTTTTTGAGTTTCAATCCATTTCTGTGGTAAAATCAATAGTTGCTTTACTATTATACATATACTAATACTATCAGTAATGCGTGTATTAATTCCAGATGCCTGACTATCCCTTTCTTCTTGATTTTTGAAATATTTCTAGAGTAAAATCATTATACATGTATGAGTTTTCTGTCAGTGATGTGTACTGTACTAATGAAGGTCTTTCATAAAAAATCAAGATGATATGAAACGAACTTTTGAAAAGCGGTTGAATACCAGAATGCATGAGTTTATATCTCCGTAGTTGGTCTGAGTCCAATGATGACGCTGTCAGTGTTATAGATGAGAGTGCTTGTGGCAGGAAAATTCTGGAAGCACATGGGCACCTGCATGTATCATGACACTAGTCTGTTGTGTATATATCTTCAGTGGTGTGTGCTGTGTGAGTATGTGTTAAAAGTTCCCATGTGGAATCAGAGTCCACTATCAGGAGCTATGCATTGTGGGTAAATTGTGTTGTAAGGGCTGCTGGAGGCCTCCTGCTGAGTGGGAGAATGTCCAGTTAGGTATCAGGTCTTTGGTTAAGCAGTAGCAGTTGGTCTTGAGGAGGGCAGAGTGTGTCAGGGTAGGGGGGAGTGACGTGGAGTTAGATTTTTTTGGTGTGTTAGGGATAGTGTAAATGGAGGGGTGATGAGGTCAAGGAGCTACATAGGTTTCAACCTTATAAGTTATTGAAAATGTGTTGGCTATGATTTGGGCAGGGGTTATAACTGGCTAAGGTGAATTTTTCTACGGGTCTGGGTGACTTTGAAGCTTCCATTATTGAATGTATCTTAGATGTGGGTGTGAGGATATTATTGGTAGGAGTTTTGTGTATTAGGGTTCTGCGTGATGAGGGTTGTTCAGTTTAGTGTTTAATCCATTTGGATATAGGGTTTATATATATATATATATATATATATATATAATATGTACTGTAGAGAGTGAGACAGACTCGGGAGTGAAGTGTTTGGTGGTAAGGTTTATTAATCCTTATAAGTAAATAGTCCATACATGTTTCGGGATTCTTCCCATCATCAGTGGTGTGTGCTGTGTGAGTGTGTGTGTATATATATATATATATATATATATATATATATATATATATATATATATATATATATATATATATATATATATATATATATATATATATATGCACACTCACTGAAGATGAACATAGTCTGAAATATGTTCGAATTCTATATTAGAACAAAAACAAAAATTGAGAATTTATTTACAGATAAATTCCTGTTTTGTCTCTTATATCTACTGGTTCACATATATATCATATCATATATTATAATTTTATATACTATGATAAGATATAAAAAGTACTTTCTCTTCCCTCGAACTAACTAGTCTACCTATCTACTTATGTATATAATTTTTGATTGAAGTTAAACAAGGTTATCTTTGTATTGATTTATTTTTAAATAAATCCTTCTTGTGTGTATTTTGTACAGCACCCCTTCACCTTGTACCTTGAAAAAATAGTAGCTTGATTCAATTAACTGAATTTCTTTAGACCAGGGAAGTCTAACAGATGACTTGCTTAATGATAAAGTGTGTGTGTGTGTGTGTCTCTCTCTCTCTCTCATGTTGTACTCAAACAATGATGATCATTATGATTTTTTTTTTCCTATGATCCCTTAATAAAGTTGGAAGATTCCCTGTCGTTATTTCACTTTATTTTCTTCAGTGAAGACAAAGAGTGCACTGTTTATATACTTTTTTTAAAATTCTGGTTCCTCACCCCTGGGTTTCAGGCCCCGTAATGTCTGGGTTAACTTTTTAGATGTTAGGGGAAGAAGAAAACATCAACTTATATCTAGATGGTTTGTATGTGAGTGAAAAAAAAAAAATGATTTTTCATTACCGACAATGAATAAACCATTTATATGATTTATCTATATCAATATAAATCCATCCATCTAGCTCTATTCCTGTATGTGTGCACGAATATTGTATGTGTTATTGTGTCTAAAAATACTTTGCACACACATACACATTTTCATTTTCTTTCTTTTTCTTAATCATGTAACACATTGCCGGGACGAGATAGACTATTCTGATTCCCCCATCAAGTTATCTCCTAGACTGGTTGCCAACTTTATATAGAGAGCCTAGTCTGTCCTACTGTTCACCCATAATTTGGGGAGTGAGTAGAAGAGATGGATTCATGCCTTTCTCAAAAGTATTAGTGTGAAAAGATTAACTGTTTTAGCTGGAGTTTTAACTGGGCAAGCCAATGCCAGTCGACCACTTAGCACCCCAATACAAATTTCTATTAATAATGAATCAAACAAAGACTTTTTTGTTTGACCTTTGAACGTGTTCTTATCTGTAAACTCTTGCTATCCTTAAAAAATCTCATGTTGTTTCTCTCTTTCCACAAGAAAATGTCTTCTTTTTTTCATCCTTTTTCAATTTCACTCAAACATGCAAAAGACTTACTATAAATGTCTTGCTATTAACAGAGATCTTATCATCAAATCACTGATGCCCTACAAATCGTCTTCCCGACCAGCAACCTAGGTGGGCTACAGATTCTACTCTTTTAGTGTCTGTGTCTTTGGGTGCTCCTGGTTATATTTTGGGGGCTACAACCTCGAAAATTTGTATGAGTACACCACTAAGCACCATCTGAAAACCCTGTCTATGTTGAAGTGGCTACCTCATTGGTCACAGGTTCAATTCCTACATCAGCTTTTTTTTTTTTTCATTAAGTAACTTTTTCATCAATAAATTTAGTAATCAAGGAGTGGATACCTTTAGTTTTATTAAAATGATTCTAGGTTTGATCAGAAAAAAACAAAAAAAAAAACAATATAGAATACTATAGGTTGAGTACCCCTTTCCCAAAACCCCATAAACTGAAATGTTACAAAATCAAAAACTTTAAAAACCAACATAACATCACAAGTGAAAAATTCCACACCTGACTTCGCTCTGGTGAATGACTCCTAGATAAACAAGGCCAATTTCCAAGGCATTGAACTAATTCTCACTACAGTAAAAGCATGGTTATCTTTTATTCTTTAGAAACGTAAAAGTATCTTTACATCACAAATAGTGGAAGGAGAAACACGTCCCAATCAGAGTAAATTGTCACCGCCAGGCCTACCTACATTTATTCATTTAGTCATTTTTTTATTCATTTACTTATCTATCTATCTTATTTTTCATTTATCTATTTCAATACTGTCACCTTTTATTTTTTTTATTTAATTCCGTAACACTTTCTCTTGTGTCTGAACTTGAAGAAGATTCCTGTTAACAATAACAATTGAATAAAACAGATATTGGAAGCTTGATTTTTTATATACAACTCAAGAAAAAAAGATGTTTTTTTGTTTTTTTCTTAAACAATCTAATCAAGGGATAAAATATACATTTGAAAAAAAAAAAAGATTGCTTCCCTTGCATCACAAGCTCCATTCCCAACATATCTGATTATGTACATGTTAATATTCCTAAATCCAAATAAATCTGAAACACTCCTGGTCCTAGGGATTTCAGATTAGTCTCTTGTTCTTTATGCCTCTGTCACTGCCATGAGAAAACATGGCCTGCCTATTGCCATTTGAGTTTTTTAATAGTTTCTATGATGTCACGGACACCCGTTTTCTTCTTTATATACTGTGCTGTCTTGTGTTGTCTCCATGTAAGGTTGAGCATGATTCTCTCATGCGCACGTTGTATACTTCTCAGTTTGTAGGTCTGTTTCTTGATTAGGTTCCATGTTTCAGCTCCATTAGTGATTATCAGGAGAATGCATTGGTCCTATACTCTTCTTTTTAGGATTATTGGAATCATCTGGTTCTTGAAAGTTGAACTTGCTCTGCCGAAGGCTTGCCATCCCAAAGTGATTCTTCGCTTGATTTCCCTCTCTTTTGAGGGTCTCATGGTCATTCGTTGTCCCAGGTAGATGTAGTGATCTACCTAGCCAAATTTTAGGATGTTCTATCTTGACAGTTATGTTCTTATTCTCAACATGATTATTGCACATGATTTTTGTTCTACTGAAATTCATGTGTAGGTCGACTTTTTTGCTTTCTTTGTTTAAATCATCTAGCATTAGTTGGAGGTCGTGTAGGTTCTCTGCGAAAAGGACAATGTCGTCTGCAAATCTAAGGTTGATATACAACCCTTCACTAAAAACTTGATGTTTTGGAATTTTCAATGAATAACTTGCTAATAATATGCTCTGAGGTCACATTGGTGCACACCGAAAATTTCATGGGGATATGTTGTGTGGTTCCTGAGTTGTGCCAACACAAACAAATGGACAGACATTTGCTGAATTGTATTATGATGATTATCCAAAACTCTAAATTTCTCATTCATTTCAGATTCGATTTGTGTGAAATTCTCCTGTCCAGTTTCTCCCCCCACCCCCGCCCCATGGTGTACCTGAACTTATTTACTTTGCTACCTTGGCAATCAATAAACTGGTTTACTTGTTTACCTCAATGAATTATGACATTCAACTCTTGCCAGGTCGGCCACAGGTGTCATTTAACTGCGCAGGATTCAGAGAACTCACCTAGAAATGTACTCAAGCTTGTCTCACTGACTTGGTGCCCTTGACAATACATGAACATTATGAACTTGTGGTATTTTACTGTCATCTCTCACTATGGTTCCGTTACCTTGAGATCGAAATGTGAGGGACTCTGTATGGGTGTATTTATATGTGTATATATTTATATATAATAGTTAACTCTTGCCATCAAAAAATGCTGATACAATTAAGTCATTGCATTATACCTGTTAAATATCAAAAACATTATGTTGCACAAAATTTTCTCGTTAATGATCAATATTTTGTAAATATTAAAATAAATTAAAGCTTGAATTGAGTAAAGATACAATTTATCAAGTTTAACATTGAATGAAATTCTATTTCTACCAAGTGATGTCCCCAAACTCGATGATGATACGAGCGTGACAGACAGCAAATACACATTGCTAATTATTATATATATATATATATATATATATATATATATATATATATTGTGCATCACACTTTTCAAGAAGGGTCGAGATACTGGACTTTGATCCTGAATTCCCAAGTCCCAAGGAGCAACATTTTGATCCTAGGCACAGCATACAGATGTGGATTTAATCATTAAAAAACACCTCAACTCCCAGTTTCTGCTATCTCTTTCAAAGTAATCACCTTGAGCCTGTATACAACAATTCCACTGTAGGTACTGCTCACGAAGAGTAGTGACAAAAGTTCATACTACATTTTGAATAAATGTGGCATAACTGCATATTTCCTATGAAATTTACCATGTAAGATAATGCAAAACCTTTTGCCCCGTGAAGGTCACACTTGTTTTTTGAAAATTCGGACCGTTCCAGTGATCATTGTCCAATGAAACTTACTGATTAGCACCTTTCTTTTATTTTTTTTTCTTCAAAATTTTTCAATTGATCATCCCTAAGATGGCATGCAGCCAAAAGATGTAGGTCTCAAAAGGGTTTCTATCAAGTGATTCTTCTGGTTTGCTATGTTTATTCCTTTGTGGTGGGGCAGAGGGCAACGACTAACACCATGTGATAATTTTGCAATTTCAGTAGCAATTAGGTTTTTATAGGATGGAGTTGCTAGCTCAACATTCAACCCTCTTCCTTTACCTGGGCTTAGGACCTGCTATAGCAACAGTAGAGCTGTGGGTTTCTTACTGTCAGAGCAACCTTGTCTGTGATGGACTGCCCTACAGGGTCGGAAGGCACTACCATTCACCTATAACTAGGAAGAAGTGGATTCACACCTTTCCCTAGGGCAGTAGTGCATGGTGGAAGTGAGCAACCTCAGCCATTACTCAAACTTGGTTCACTGGTTTAGTTTTCTGCATCGCAAAAGCAACCACACATATCTAAATATTGAGGTTGCTATGATAGCAAGTCTCTATTTCAAAGAACATCTGAAGTATTTTGTCTTTGAAGGATTCGATTTCAGTGTTGGGTTTTAATTTGTTCTGTTTAATAAAGATTTGAAGAACGAAATTACCTGAACTTTTAGATTGCACTTTGGTGTGGGAATGATCTTGAATTGATATGGCGTAACTTCATTTTTCATCTAAAATCATTTGTAAAAAAAAATAGAAACCAGATTTTTCATAAAATGAGTTTTTGATGGAATAGTATGGTTTGATTAGGTGTAGTGGCATATCAATCTCTTGTGGGTCATTTAATGCCGGAATTGATTTGTGTTGGGAGCTGAGGGTCAGAAGAAGATTCTCTTGATTTTGATTTGGTTTAGAGAAGGAAAGACTTCTTTTTCTGCATAAAGTTACAAATGATTTTTTTTCTTTTTTCTTCATACAAGTAATGGGGAAATGTGTGAGTGTGTGGGGGGTATAGTATTAAGGATGTAGGAGTTATATTTTCCTGTTGAGTCTGACTCCTTTCAGGAAATGTTACGTTTCCTGAATTATAACCGGTAGTTCGTATCCATCCCATCAATCCTAAAAAGAAGAGTGTACAACCAATACATCCTCCCAGTTGTTACTTATAGAGCTGAAACATGGAACCTAACCAAGAGACAGAGCTGCAAACTGAGAAGCATGCAATATGCACATGAAAGAATTATGCTCAACCTCACATGAAGAGACAAGACAGCACAATACATCTGGGAGAAGACAGGAATCTGAGAACATAAAATCCAGTGAAAAACTCAAATGGCAATGGGCTGGCAATGTCGCAAGAACAACTGATGGACATCGCGACTCACAACATAGATCCCCAGACATCACATGCGCAACCGAGGCCAGCAGAGTTCTAGATGGAGATATGAGCTTGACAAATTCTGAAAGTGCTGGCTCCGTGACACACACAATAGAGAAGTGTGGCAAACCCTAGGGAAGGCCTATGTCCAACAATGGACGTTGAGAGACTGGTGATGATGATAAGGTTATATCAAGAAGTAGTCACAAGTCGAAAAATATTTCTAATATTATTTATTATCTATCTTTCATTTTAAAAATGCTTGGCTTTGAATCTTTGGCTTTAATGAAAAATGAGAATATAAAAGTTATTCTAGAAGGATGTCAATCTCAAATTAGAAAAATTTAATAGAAAAAATCTAAATTGGCAACACTGGACTTTGAAATGTGAAAAAAATCAAAAAACATGAATATTGTCAACACTGGACTCCCAAATTCGAAAAAACAAAACAAAAAACATCTGAACCCTGTAAATGGCAACATACTCATTTAGATGACTTTTGGGTTGCCGCGTGTTTGTTTCATACAACTTCTAAAATGTTCTTTGTATGTGAAGGATTTTATTTCAGTGTTTGGCTGTCAAAGGTTATAATTGTGTGTTTTGTTCAATTGAGAAGTAAAGAATGAAAAGTAACTTGAACAGTTGGAGAGACAAAATTGTAGACTTGCTGTGTGTTTATTTTGTTAATCACGTTTTAACAAATTACTTTGTAATAGGAGAGTTTTGTTGTTATTGCCGGGCTTTTTACTTTGTAGAAACCAAAATTAGTGGTTTTACATTTTTTTTTTCTTTGGTAGGATGGGAATTTGGAAAGAAAGAAAGACTTCAAATGGTGGTGTCTAAACGTTTTGTTTTTTGTTTTTCTTCCTGGATGTAAGTTACATAAAACACTGAAAGGAAAATGAAAACCAAAATGGACATGAACAATATAGGTTGAAATCTTTTGAAAGATTTTGAATTAATAAAAATGAAAAAGGAAACTCAGGCACATAAGATGCACTGCTTTATATATGTATACATGTGTGTGTGTGTGTGTGTATGTGCAAAATGTGTGTGTATGTGTGTATTTATTTATATATATATATATATATATATATGAATAAAATGTTTGTATTGTAGATGTAAAGTGATCTGATAGAATGTCGATGAAAGGGACAATCGGAAGGTGAAAAGAAAAACTGAAGAGACTGTTGGTGTTATATCTCAATGTTTTTTATTATTCCATGGGTATGTTTTAATACATTTTGACTTGTACCAGCCATCTTTTCCACAGAAAATATTTTCAGCAGTTCACAGAAAATTTTGCTGTTCATATGTTTGAGGCCAAGGAAAGAAATGGACATATATATTGGGCAGTTTACATCCGACAGAATGTGATAATTTTAGAGGCAATTTATTTAGAAACCTGCCCAGCACCAGAATCAACCAAGTAGCAAACCAAACAGCCAACTATAAGTATGTGTGAAGAGAATGCGTCATGTGGGTAACACTTATTTTCTTTATCCAGTTATGTGGTTGGCTCTTTGATTTTGACTCGGTTAATCTGGTGCTGGATGAATTTATGTTTCCAAATAAATATATATATAATTACCATGTACATATATTACACACACAGTAAATATATAGTACCTCTCATTTTCTTGTCTTTTTATTTCCTTTGAACGGAAGCTTTATTTCATGCCATTTTATTTATGCCTTCATTTTTTTCAATTCCATAAAATCTTTCGTTTCACCAAATTGCCTAAAGAAAAAAATATTAATTTTGTTATTTGATGATTTTTATCTCGCTTCTTTCTGTATCAAAGAATCCGTGAAAAGAAGAAAATTTTCCTCGGCAAATTTGGGTAAGTTCTGGTGATGTCCATCCCCAACATCCGAGGTGGGGCTGCATGTCTCAGTAGAAAAAAAAAATATTGTTTTTAATGATTATAATTTGTGGTGATCATTCTTTTTGTATTATCAATTATTAACATTGTCTATTATTATTATGTTCTGTTTTTTATTTAATTCTATGTTGAATTTATCTTTTTGTCTACATGTCATGTTTTTTGTATCCATTTTTTTACCGTTTGTTAACTATGGTCAACAGATTTTGACAAGTTTTATTCGTTATGAAATATTTTAACAAACTATATTAATTCTTCTCATTTTCGTTGTTTCTACTTTCCTTCTGATCCATTCTACGGCCTTCTTCAGTTGTCCTATCTGTAATATGTGAGACTTTTCTTCCAGTAGTGCCTTGTAAAGAGAGTAGCAGAATCTTTTTATTTTTTTTTCGTTAGCTTGTAATTTGAATAGTGGAAAGTTTTTTTTTTCCTTTCTGTCTTGGACAAATTATTCACTTTCTGAAACAATTTTTACTTGGCACCACAAGGGAAAAGAGTCCCTCTCTTTCCATATGAATAGTACACCTCAAGAAGACCATAGAATGGATTTGCCGAAATGTTGTAGGAACAACAAAAATAACTAGATGAATGAGTTCCATCGTACAAAACTCGTTGAATGATAATAACTCTAAATTATAGACAGTGTATTAATCTTTTGTTCTGCATTCGAATTAGTAAAGATTATCTCGTTTCATTTCAAAATTATCTAAACTATAGATGAGTATATTAATGAATAAATACTTTGCATGGTATACAATATGTTTCGAATGCTTATTATTCTTTATCATTATTAATATTTTCTTCTATTGCATTTTTAAAAATTGATCATCATTTTTTCTTTTCATTTTAGTAAAGATTTTATTTTTTGTGACAATTTCTTTTTTTTAATTTTGTTTTTGTGATCAATTTTATTTTTGTGAAAAATTTTCTTTTTGCAAAATTTGTTTGTAAAGAGTTAATTTGGAAAAGAATTTTCTGAATAAAATCTCCTCAAAAAATATTCAATTTAAATTCTTTTTTAAAATCTGACTTTGATCAAAGTTTACTTTTGAAAAAAAATTTTTTCTTCTATTATAACTGCAAACTCAGATGTTTTCTCGTATTTTATTTTTCCTAATTTCCAATATTTTATAAATTTTACTTATTTAAAAATCATTTAGAAAATTTTCATGAAATCAGCACATTTCCATGAAAATATAAACTTGGAAAAAAATTTTCATTTTTTTTTTTATGAAGAATTGAATTTTTTGTGGAGATTTCAATTTTTTGTGCAAAGCATTTTTTTTTTCTTTTCAGAAATTTTTTATGCAAAATTTCATTTTTGAAGATTTGATTGGAAAAAAATTTTTAAAAATGAAATTTTGCCAAAAGATTTTCTGAATTTTCTTTTTTCAAAATTCTTATTCATGTCAATTTTTTATTTTTATTTTCCAATTACTTAGAATATTTTTTTATCAAGGTTTAATGTGCAGCAATTCGAATCCTTCAGTTAAAGACATTTAAATCAAAAGTTTAAATTCAGGTAGAATATTATTTCACAATTATTGTTTGATAGGAGGGCAATTGGAGATTTAGTCAAAACTTTCAAGATGATTAATTGTCTTACAAATTATGGAATTCAAATGTCTAATAGGTAAGATAGTACGGTAGATTTTCTTGCTAGACTAAATGCAAAGACTGTCTCAAATCAAATAAAATTGATTTTTTTTTTCCCTAAAAATTTTGAAATACCAGAGCACTTTATCATCTTGAGTAAAAAAAAAATCAAAAAAATATCTTACATGTATAATTACTTTTAAGAACAACTTGTATATATCTAGATCATCTTGGATAGAAAATAAATTAACAAGGAATGTTGGAGGTTTTCAGCTGGAATATATAAAGCATTTTGGGAAAATTAATCAATAAAATGTTAATAGTAAATGTTTCTCTATACTGATGAAATTGTAGTTTTCTATCAAGTTTCATACATTTTTATAACTTGAATTAATGTGTATTTTGATCTTAAATATGTATTTCTAATGTAAATTATTAACAGAGATATCTTTAGAGGCATTTTTATTTGATGAATATAATTAGTTCCAAAGTGTTGACCAGTACAGAGAAAGCTGCTTATTGTGATCACTTTGAGACTGGGTCTTTGAGAAATCTGTAACCAACTCATGGAAATTCTGTTATTATAATAAACAGCTTCCTCTGCACTTCGAAATGAAATTAACTGGACCTTATAACATTCAAATTTAATTTATTTTTATAAGATATAATATAATATACCATTTAAATGTCTTTTTCATTGAAAGATTCCTTTTAAACCTCTTGATAAAAAAAATTCTGATTATTTTTGTTGATGTATTTTTTTCTGTTTTGTGACATTGAAATTTATGCTTCAAATTTTAAAAATTGGGCTTTTTGAAAACTCTGGGTTCTTTTAAAATTTCTCTATCATTTCTACAGAACATTTGCATGCAATTAATATATAAACTCTTTTGTGCATGAAGTTGAAATTTCTCTTCATTGTATTTTACATATTTTATCATTAGCATGGTGTATTGACTCACTAGACATTCCTTATAGTTATAATCTCAATTCTTTTTTTTTTTTTTTTTTTTTTAAGCATTATGAATAAGATTTAAGAGGGTCTTATGCATAAGATGGGTGAAAATATTGAGTTTTCAATTTTCCTTCTGGATTTTGCTGGGTGGGATATTTAAATCTTTGTATGTGGTTTGGTCAGACTATCAAAAGCTTTGTCCCGAGACTGTCACCAAAATTGTCAAAATAGGTTTCTTCAGTTTTCAAATTGGTCCAGCTGGCTACGTATGTATGTATCATGCAGACAGGCTGCACCAATGGCACTAAGGGGCTGAAAATTTTGACATTTACTCCTTATTATGTCTCGTAAAAACATTTTTTGTTTTTTGACCGCCCCCCCCCCAAATTTTCATAGAGGTCAATTCAATTTGTAATGTAAGTTTATGCTAAATTGATCCCTGGTTTGTTCCTGCTTGTTTTGTTCATTTGGTAATCTGACAAATGTAAGAGAAGAAACTTATTCTTTGTTCACCCCTTTTTCCAATTCTTTGATTGATCACCCCAACACAACATACTGTTGGTCACATGACGGTTTCTATTGAGTGACTAAGCAGACTTGTTTTTCTAGTATTTGTTGTTCATTTTTTTTTTTTTTTTGTCCCCCACAATATTTTAGCCGTGTACCCTCCATCTTTCTTTGGCTGTTTGTTTCATCTAGAATGTCAAAATTAGTTTCTGTGAAGCATGTGTATCTCTCTGGACATGACATGTATCGTGCAAGTGATGAGCTCGCTCCATAAGGGATAGTTTCAATATTTCTGAACAAAGATATCTGAGGAAGGCCTTAAGGTACATAGCTGAAACATTGTGAAAAAAAATGAACCATGAAAATGAAGAAAATAATCTGACAAAACCACATATAATCCTTATTTTATATATTCATTTATCTATCTTTCTTTTTTTTTTTTCTTTTTTAAGGATAATTTTTAAAAATTGAAGATTTAGATATAAAGGGAATGGATCTTGAAACTGAGGGAAATATTGTGGAATGTATTGAATATTTTGTTTTAAAAGGATGCTGGAAGGTTTGATTAGTTTTTCTATCATCTTAGTTTTGATTGTTTTCAATCACAAATACCCAGACCTCCACTTGCCGGCAGTCTAAGTAGTTGTGATGAAAATCAGCTAAAATTGAGATTGATGAAATACTGATTGAAAATTAACAATTGTACAGGCTTTATCTGATGCTACTAAGATCATTTTTGATATCTTTAAGAAAGTGAATGATAGCGCACGATGCGAAAAATATCTTTTAAAGAATTTTGAATTAACATTGACTTATAACTTCTTGGAGTTAAAGTTGTAAAATTGATAACACTGTCCAAGTTATTTAAACTTTTTGTTCCTGAGTAATAAGTGTTGTAAAAAGAAGTGTAGAAAATGACTATCATTCTCTTCAAACTTTGTTTTTGCGACCAGGGCAGTGATAATATGAAATCTACTTATTTCCGATTGGCAAATTTGTACACTTTGATCATATAAAGTAAGAAAAACAATCAAACATGAATATCACTGTCCTTTTCACAAAAAGCCAAGTTTTAAGAGAATGATAGCCATTTTCTATACTTTTTACTTATAAACAATCAGAAAATAAGACTCACTACCCAGGAGCAAATATCTTGTTGCAAGGTGTAATTTACTGAAGTAAAAAATCGTGTTTTAAAAAGAAGTCAAGAAATCTCAATCCTATTTTTCGTATAAAACTGTCATGTTTAGTAAGAAGAAAGTCTCGAAGCCTGTTTTTTATTTGTATGTTAATGTTAACCATTAGCAAAGATAATATTGCTGAAAGATACCATTTTACGTCAAATAAAAAAAATCTTACAATTCCAATGAATTTTTTCTTTTTGCAGAGGAGCTGTTCCAGACATCAACAGATTGCATATAAATTCTTCACCAACTCCTCCACCCTCTTTCAAAGCACCGTCTCCCACACCACCACCCATTATCAAAGCACCGTCTCCCATACCTGTTGCTCCTTCGCCACCACCTCCCCCACCACCCACAGTGGTAACAAACAATGCTGGAGTGGTAAGTAAGAATTTTCTCATACCAAAAGTTTCTTGAATGAAGTTTTTATTTGACTACCCGAGACTAATTGGGTCACTATTAATAGTGACAGCTTAGGAAGAGTCAAGGCTTAGGCACTGCCAAGTCTTTCACCTTATCACCAACATCCAGGTATATCCCTGGAAAAGTGGCAGGGATACCTATGTATATATAATGAATTTAATTACGATTTTTTTCTCCAAGAAGACGTTTTTTTGGAATGGTTAGTTTTATAGTTTCTGGTATTAATTTTTTTTATCGATTTATCGATCAAAACATGGTCTCAAACGCTAAATTCTGGAAGCATTTTCGATCATGATTAACACCTGAAGAATGGCAGAAGGTATAATGGCTCATAGGTTGTAAATAGTGCACGTAAATCCATGTATAAAACATGATAAATTGTTTTTGCATGTGTGCGTCCACTGGGGGTGCAAACAGGGCATTTGCCCTCCCCTGGATCAAGCCTTCTCACCAGAGGTTTCTTGCCTACGATTAATGGGTCACAATGAAAAGTGATGGCTTATGAAGAGTCAAGGCTTTGGCACTATCTAGTCCTTTACCTTATAAACAATAACCAGGTATATCCATGGAAAATTAGTAGGAACACCTATGTATATATTATGAATTTAAGTTACTATCTTTTTTTTTTTCCGAGAAGACATTTTTGGGAAAGGTTAGTTTTATAGTTTCTGGTATCATTTATATTTATTTTTAATTATCGATTGGAACACTGACTATTTTTCATAAAAATATATTTTTAAAGACAATTTTGTCATATTGGCCCCCTGAAAGATAAGTATTGAATTCTTTCCCTGACTTCTTGTTATATACCATAATTGATAATTGAGTCATCAGACAGCTATTTCATTGTATTACAACTCTTCAGTGTGGCTATAGACTATCCAATATCTCATCCAGTACCATGAGGTATGATAGAAACCTTCGCTTCAGACCCAGTGGCTGGCATTTTACCCCTACCCCATGTAGAACTGGACGGTCAGTAAAACTGAATTTAACCAATATATTTACTTACACACAATTCCCCGTCCACCGGAGTACTTCATTCCGGAGTTGTAAGAGCATTGCTATAGTAGCTTATAATGAACAAGTTGCCCTACTTAGAGAGTGATCAACCCTGAATAAGGGAGTATTAATTATATATTTGCATGATGAGTTGTTCTTGCATTCCATGACTGTTAAATAAGAAGCATGGATTGAAAATGAAGTAGCCTCCAGAGGGATTTTAACTCACATCTTTCTTCCTTAGGAGCTTGTCCAACGCGAACATCATTTCTCTGATCTGACTTCAGAGAAGACATGAAGACAAATTTTTTCTTTTAAACTTTCCTAAATATTTCATATTTGCATTTTAGTTTGTTTGAATTTATTTTTTCTATTCACGTTTTTATTCATTTTTACTTTTTTACTTGCTATTTTTTTATTTTCTTCTTCTTTGAAAATGGAGAATCATTTTTTTAAAAGTTATTTTATACTGGGCGTTGCCAGGTTCTGCTGCTAGTCATTTTGAAATGCTACCAAGAATCCCTTTTCCTTCATCCTTTTCTCAAAAAAAAAAGGAAAAAACAGACAGTCTATATCGAGGAAATGGAAATTTTTTAAAAAGACCCGAATATTTTACTGCTTATACCTCCCCCCTTTTCTCCCTCCCCGTTGCACAACCTAGTCTCCCCCCTGCCTTACACACCCACCATGCTTTTAATAATTTAATTTGCACCAATTTTGACTGGTTATATCAGAGTTTCTCAAGGCATTTTTTCCTATTGCACCCTTTTCGTTATTTTCTTGAAGAATTCCCCCCCCCATTCTTTATGCAACCAAAATGATGTTTTACTTATGCTGTTTATTCAATATGACCATTGTGCTGTTATATGCTTATCGTGTTATTTCATTAAAAGTTGTTTACAGCAGGTAATTGGAGCTTCAGCTCAACCTACTCGTGTTTGCATAATGAAATGTCGCGATAACGGAAATAGGAATGAATAATTATAATAATCTTTTTCGTATACATATTTTGTAATTTGGGGATATTGCCCCCATTAGAAATTACTGGCTTAGGTTAAATATTGGTTTTGAGGGTTGGAGGAAAAGAACGATAGCATCTGTTTTGTGTTGGAATTGAAATGTTTATCTAAGGACTAGAAAATTTGTTCATTCTTGCAATGAAATATTCAAGTCATAAAAAGTATAAAGAAAGAAATATTTGATGAAAAAAAAGACGAGAATTATGATTTTATTTTAGATAAATTAGTTTCTGGTTTTTGTCAAATCTTTTCTAGTAATGGAACCTCAAGAACCTGTTTTTAACATAGTAGAATATATCCATCAAAACTTTTTGTATGGATTGGCAATAAAGAGCTAAAAGCCAATGTAGGAGGTAATTTAAATATGAAAAAAAAGTGTCCTAAGTTGATGTAGAAAAATAATCATATAACCTATCAACTCAGACAATAAATATTTTAATCTTTGTATCGCATGTTATCAGTTGAGATTTTTCTTACAAAACTATTTCTAAATATTCTTGTGGTAGAATTGAACAAAATCTGTTTAGAATTAAACTGGGAAAATGAGGTTGTGAGTTGTTTTTTAGAAGAAATAAAATGAAATTCATTATGAAAAGTAGTTGTAAAAATAAGGCTGTCCTTACATCACTACCTGGCTGTTATAAAATTAGATACAGTTAGGAGAAAGGCAGTCTGACTAGCTCACTTAATAGATAATTCTTCTCTTTGGTGAAATGGAAATTAGTCCATTGAGAATGGTACTTCTCTTAACATGGACAATCTGTTCCATGTGTTGATGAAAATTTATGAATAACTAGATAGTTATTTTGTTCCAAGTAAAAATATTGGATCCCTAAATCACAAATAATAACCTTGTAAATTATATATTATGTTCTGGTTACTTCTCAAATAATGTATAAATTCAAATAAAAATGTAAAATATGTGTAATAAATGAACAAATGATCCTATCATAATTCACCAAATGTCGGTTTGTCTGTCTGAAAAAAGTCGCCTATATACGAGATACAAATCTAGATGATTAAAATGAAATCCGAGATATGAGATACAAATCTAGATAATTATAAATGAAATCAAGATGATTTTGGTTAAGTTTATGAAATAACATAGTTCTTATATCTTTCCAACTGAAAAAATTTCTATGAAAGATTTTATCATTCAGAGATTTTTTTGAATGATTGAAGTACTTTTTGTTGTTTGTGTTGCAAACATGTTTTAGCCGATTCATTCTATGGCCTTCTTCAGGTGTATCTGAATATGATGCTGATGAACAGAATATTCAAATGGTTGCTACATTACAGCGTAGGATTTGGGTTTTATCAATTTCTTCCTCTTTCCTCGTTAGGTTTGGATTTCCATACCTTGTCTTTGTTGAGTAATGGAATCCACATTGAGTTGAACTCGACACTTATTTGACATACATTCAGTCGAAATCTTAATATGTCCTACATCCTTGATTTTTCTCAGTTTCCAACAGTATACTCTGTCTACTATACTAACTTCTTCCCAAGAGATTTTTTGTTTGGTCATTGGTCCCCCTTGCTAAGTGAAAATCCTTTATAAGAGTTCTTTATTGAGAGATACTACTGTATATTCAAAGAAATGTAATGAAAAAATGTTCTCTATTCCTATAAACTCCTTATAGAGCAGAGGGTCATATCACAGTTTCAGTTGCAAGAAGGTTCTTGAAGAGTGTTGTTAGCCCGATCTAAGATGGATTACATTTCAGAGCTATAGGGTTCCAATTGCCCTGCTATTTACCCATAGTTTAGGGCAGATGTAGATTTATGCCTTTGCCTAGGAATTAGCTTGGATATTAAATTTCTGTCCCCAGACTGAATTCTGTCTTTGACAAATTCTTATTTAGGCAGTGTTAAAATCGCTGGATTAGTATGGAAGTGCTTGAACATTCTAGCCCTTTTTTGATCATTTTTAGCATCTTATTGGTGTTCTGGGCCATTTTCTAAGCTTTTTTCAGAAAATTTAACGCTTCTTGGCTTTCGAACTAGATTGTGAATTTTTTTTTGAGATGGCAACGTTGAGTTTCATTCTTGTCAATTTTGTTTGCTGGTACCCATGTATTACTGCAAAGTATATGTAAACAGCCTTTGCTGAAATTTGCTGTTTTGCAGATTCCATTTTCTGTGCTCGTAATAGCTATACTACTCTGTACTTACCACAGGGAGAAGATCTGAGATCAAAAAGTCGTTTTTTCGAATTGAATCCTATCTTCAGTTGATTGAAGTTTCAGAAACTTGTGATACTTCACTGTTTATTCTAAATTTAATTATCCTCTCTGAGAAGAATTTCCGATTATGGGAAGGCAACAATGTTAGAAACTGAGAAAGAATCAAACTTGTCAGCCAATTGTATTAGTCAGAAAAGTGCTGACTTCAATTGATGTGGCTTCAGCTACGCAACATGGACAAGGTATGGATATCCAAACCTAATGAAGAATGGGAAACATCTGAATCCTACATTTTAAACGTCACTACTATCGGGTGGGAAAAAAAAATGTTTACCATCATCACATTTGGATAGTTCACCTGAAGAAGGCTGTTGAACAGATCGGTCAAAACACTCTGTTGACAACAGAAATAACAAGGAATTCAATCATCCGTTAATTCTTTGAACTTAAAGATTGTTAACAAAAGAAGTTGAGGAATTCGGTAGATATTTACTGGTTCCTCTTTCTAATTCCTGGCCGAGTGGAAATGAGGTATGTAAGAATAAATGTTGAATCTCCATCTTCAGATGGAATCCCGACTTTGACAAGTGAAATACAATTTCCTTGTTTTGGCAGTGTGGAAATGAATGTGGAAGAGCTCAATCATTTTGGTTGTTTTTGTTTTGTTTTTTTTCTTTTTTTCACAACTTTCAGCATCTTATTGGTGTTTTTGGCCATTTGGGGCGTTTCTTAGCAATTTTTTTTTTTTAATTTTTAATTTGCTTTTTGAATTGGCAACACTAAATGTTAGTCTTGGCAATTTTACTGTTAACACCCATGATAAGAGGTTCGAGGGATTTTTTTTTGGCTTGATGAGTGCAGCAGAAAAAAGAATGAGAAAACTCACTCTCTCTTTAGATAGCACTTTCTTTCTCTAGGTAGCACTCTCTCTTTCTCTCTCTAGGTAGCACTCTCTCTTTCTCTCTCTAGGTAGCACTCTCTCTTTCTCTCTCTAGTTAGCACTCTCTCTTTCTCTCTCTAGTTAGCACTCTCTCTTTCTCTCTCTAGTTAGCACTCTCTCTTTCTCTCTCTAGTTAGCACTCTCTCTTTCTCTCTCTCTAGTTAGCACTCTCTCTTTCTCTCTCTCTAGTTAGCGCTTTCTCTTTCTCTACATAGAGCTTTCCCTCTCTCTCTACTGAACTCACTCCCTTTCCTTGTCTCCCTACCAAGCTCTCTTTCTGTCTACTGCACTCTGTCTCCATTGAGCTCTCTCTCTACCAAGTCCTCTTCCTCCCTCTCCCTCCCTCGCTCTTCCTTTCTTCCTCCCTCTTCCTCTCTTTCTCCCTCTTCCTCTCTTTCTCCCTCTTCCTCTCTTTCTCCCTCTTCCTTTCTCCCTCCCTCTTCCTTTCTCCCTCCCTCTTCCTTTCTCCCTCCCTCTTCCTTTCTCCCTCCCTCTTCCTTTCTCCCTCCCTCTTCCTTTCTCCCTCCCTCTTCCTTTCTCCCTCCCTCTTCCTTTCTCCATCCCTCTTCCTTTCTCCCTCCCTCTTCCTTTCTCCATCCCTCTTCCTTTCTCCACCCCTCTTCCTTTCTCCCCCCTCTCCACCTCCGTCTCATATTAGAAAGAAAAGGAAGAGAAAATGATGGACCTTGAGAAACAAGAAGAGAAAATACATGGATTTTTTCTCCTCTCTTTTAACGCTCAGTTACACTTAACCCTCTCCAAACGGCTGTGCCATGCCCCCACCCCATAGTCTTCTAAACGTCTAAGCCATCTGTCAACACGCCTCAAGAGAGCCAATGTCTGACAGACGGTTGGCTTTTTACCTCTTATCGCCTGTTGACAGGAGCTCACCCCAGGGCATTAAGACTTTCACGTAAAGCATCTTTTGCGTTGTAAAAAGATGGAAGAAAAATGGCTTTATTCTTTGTTGTTAACGTTTAAACACCCAACGACATAGCTAGAGATTATTGGGCGGGGAGGGGGAGTCGGCTCCTTCTGGGGGCCCCTCTAACTTCTAGTGAGATTTGATGAAAAGAGAAAATTTGCCAGAAACACACATGTATTATTGATTGGGGAAAAACAATCCCAGAGGCTGAAGTATTCTTCATGCAATTTATGTATTAATATCTCCTTATTGTATTATGTCAACAGAAATATAGTAGGTTAATTATTTTAATTAATGAAACTTCTCAGGGGCCTCTTTCCATTGGGGACCTTGGTTTGAAACATTTTCAACTACCCACCCCTAGTTACACCTTTTGTAAACACCAACAAGTTTTACGGAAACACTGCAAGATAATGATCGAAACTTTGGAGAGACAGAAGATGGGGTAAAAGGGCAAGAGAAACAGATTACACTTACCTACCTACCTGCCTACCTATCTACAGTAGGTATGTACGCAGGTAAAAACTTGAATGTCAGGAGAAAGGGGATTGTAAAAGAGATTGCACACACTACTATAATGAGTTTTAGAGAACATGTAAAGGTCTGATAACGGATTTTTTTCCCCCAAACAAAAATAAATATTGCCCCCACCTCTGCTAACTATTTTTGGATTCGATTACAAATTTATTTCCTCTGTTGTGCAAAATGACTTTCCTTGTTTCTCATCTTCTATTCATCCGGTAGTTGGCCGTTTCTTTTCCTTTTAAGTTAAAACTTCGAGACTAACTTGATGTTGAGATTTTAACAGCGCACTTCCTATGCTGTAATATCAATATTAACAGGCGACAGGAAATTTACAGGAAGACCAGCAGACGTTGATATTTTAATGAAGTCTCTGTTGACAAGACTTGAAAAAATGGATATCTGTTACTTACTGGCTGAACTGTGTTTAATAATAATAATGTTTTGTTTTCGTTTTTTTAATTCAACCAACTAAGTTGGAAGAGATATGTGTTCACTTTATATTTGTCTGCCCATAAAATAATTTTTCAAATGACATGTTATGGGAGGGTTAACCGTGTGTTAAGGTGAATCAGTTGAATTTTAGGGCAAAACCAGGAATGTTTTTCCGATTGTAAAATGTTTTCTCAATTTTTTTTGTTTCTTCATTTATTTACGTTTGTCTGTCTGTCCATACAATATCTCCAAAAGTTCTCGATCACTTCCCGAAACTGTTGACAAATTAAAATGTTTATATTTCATCCAAGGTTTTATTTAAAAGTGACTGAACTCGATTAAGTGGAAGAATCCATTGTTTCAAATGTTGGGTAGTACATATTTTTATCAGCAAAACACAAATTTTTATCTCATTTTTATGATGAATTACAGACAGAAACGAAAGAACAAAGTGAAAAAGTCAAACCGTTCATTATAAAGATAGATACTGGGTGTGTTATTATTTTTATTATCACTTTTTATGTGGGTATTCCTTCTCTCAAAATCAGTAGTGTTAATAGGCCACTTCCTTCTTTGGGGAATGGTTCCTTCTTCTGACATCTGTTTCCCATGATCCACTTGGGCACATGCCAATAGTAACATCTTCCATTCATTCTCATTTTGATGGCTGAACTCAAAAACAAGTTATTGAATCGGCAACTATTACTGCAGGCCCTAGTCTGACACAAGGCCAAATGGATGTGTTAGAAAATGCTTGGCAGTGCAATACACAGACAGATATAAGACTTTGAGCAGAATAAGTTGGAAGGCATCTTACTTATAATAGATAAAAAATAAAACATTCTGGTCACTCATAAGAAACCGTTTTGTGACCGTCTTTTGGCAACATACTTCATTGAGGATGATCAATTGAAAAAATTGGAGAAAAGTGTGATCATTGAATGTTACATCTCTCACTGTATTTTATATATATATATATATATATATATATATATATATATATATATATATAAAATCAGAAAGGGAGACTTGTCAGATTTTGCCAAGAGACACCATAGTTGGACACCTTGTTCAGATCAAACTCCAGACAGTAGGAATGATCTGAAAAACTAGCTTGCTGTCAGTTGTTAGTAAGTGCTCAATATGCATAATATATATGAATGTACTATGTACCCTTAAGATCTTGAACTAAAGTGTGAACCTAACAGAATGCAAGCAACATTCCTGGATGATATCAAAATTAAGGTTGGCATGTTTGTCTATGAATTGTTTGATAAGTAAAACTCAATTCTATTCCATATTGTATTTGTGACCTTTAGAAACCAGAAGTATTTCAACTTGAATAATTTGTGGAACTAGATTATCAAAATCAAAGCATGAGCTACACCTAGATTTATTGATATTATTCTGAAAATTGTTTCTTGGGTTGTAAGAATGGCCAATCAAGGCAGCGAAATCAAAAGCCACGACTAGACATCCTAACCCCTTAAAACTTATCAGCTAAACCATATTGAAATAATAAAAATTGAATAATATGTCAATGAGAGTATAGAACTAGAATAAATGAATGATGTATATCAAATAAAATGAATTTTATATTAATGTTAGAGGAATTTGGTAATCAAGAGATGAATTCAGTCTTTGTCAATGTGAAAAATCATTGTCTTGATTAGAACCAGGGGAAGTGGAAAACATTTGGCTCTGATCCATTTGATGGAAGTGAGATAGTTTACGATGTGGAAGAATTGTCTCTAGGGTTAGTGGAAAATGACTGTCAAATTCTTTAGTTGAATATACTGATAGGGAGTCAACTCAGAAGTTTATTTTTTGTAATTAGTATTCTTAAAGATGATATCATGTTGATTTGCAAGCAGTCCAAGGTTAAAACCAACATAACGGATTTAATATTCACATGGGTAAACATTCAATAAAAGTAACACGAAAAACGGCCCACAGCTGTCGTTATACTTACTGATCCTTCATCATGAAATATATTTTTAGGGTAACCCAAGTAATTGAGCCGTGTGTTCAAAAAATATTAAATGATGTGTAGTATAAAATTAAATCCATATACATTATGATAATATCCTATATAGAATAATAAACCAAATGTAGTATGACATGAGCTGTTTGGGCTTTTGCATTGCTGGCAACTGTTTAGCTCAATGGTAAGAGCATCGCTATGTTGAAGCAGCTACTATATCGGTCATAGGTTAGATTCCTATTTATTTTATTTACATTGTCTAGGCTAATTGATACATTAACAGTGTAGCGGCAGGATATCATTTCCAATAAGAGTTTCTATGTAATCTAACGCAATCCATAATTTATATATATATATATATATATATATGACCCACAATGCATAGCTCCTGATAGTGGACTCTGGTTCCACATGGGAAATTTTAATACACACTCACACAGCACACACCACTGATGATGGGAAGAATCCCGAAACATGTCTGGACAATTTACTTATAAGGATTAATAAACCTTACCAAACACCTCACTCCCGAGTCTGTCTCACTCTCTACAGTACACATTTTATATATATATATATATATATATATATATATATATATATATATATATATAAAAATAATCTACAAGCATATACACATTTTCATATTTTGAACAAGTACTATTGAAAAATATAGACATTTTTTGTCTGTTCTTTTTTTTTTGTAAATTTCTTGACTTTTGTGGTATTGTTTTTTCAAAAGTTAGTTTTAAGGAGTGTAAGAATTTTCCAGAAAACGTGTATTATCTTCATCATCTTTATTCCGAGTACTTTCAACTTTTGCTGGTCTTTTCCCAGGTTGGTTTTGCCACTGTCTTCATCTCCTTTTTTGAATTTCAACGGTATTAATGATACCTCGTGTTAATGGCATTTCAGTTTAAATCAAGTCATCATTCTTTTTGATTCACGTTTTCATATATATGCATGTGCACACACGTATGACCTATAATCTACTATTGTCTACTAAGAAATAGGTCATCCAGTCTGTTTTAGAGACAATCTATGGCCTTTTAACCTCCATCACCGGTTGTCAATAACATTTAAAGTTCTACTTATGTAAGTCGTGTCAAGAGCAGGATTAACCATTTGGGGAATTATCAAGGTTTGTCTCAATCTGTTCCAATTAACTCTAAAGACATTAATTAGACAACACTTTACAAGCTGCTTGGTATTGATTGTTTACCTATTTGATTAAAGAGTACAATTTCAACCTTTCTATGTTGCTTTCAAGTATCTTATTTATCAGAAACTGTCCACATAGGTTTCTTCAGTTTTCAAGTTGGTCTGGCTGGCTTTGTATGTATGGTGCATACAGGCCACACTGAAAGAGCTACTTTTAATATGAACATTTACTGTTTGCCAAAAAAAAATATTTTGGGATTTTGGAGAGGGAATTTTTTTTTTATATATTTCCCTCCAAATAGTTTACTACAACTGTTAACATAGGCTTCTTCAGTTTTTATGTTGGTTTGGCTGGCTATGTATTACACATACAGCCGCACTAATGGAGCTAGAGGGATGAATATTCAAACCTTTTTTTTCTTGATTATGTCTACAAAAAATATTTTGTTTTCTGAAAGTTCTCTGTCAAAATAGGTTTTCAGTCGGGTGGGGTAAGAAGTTCAACGTAATTTGTAAGTTTATGCTAAAGTGGTTTCTTAGTCTGTGTCCGGCAGTGTTCAGTCTTGTTTTTTGAAAATTCAGATTCATTTTTTGTGATCACTATCCAACAAAGAGCAAGTATAACTTCTTCATTGATCATCCCTTTGTTCACTTTTTCGTTGATCACCCCCAACACAGCATGTTGCCATAAGATTTAGCTCACATGATCATTTCTATTGAATTACTAACCAGATTTGTTATTTGTTTTTTTGGTCTTTTTTTTTACTATCAGCTGTTAAAGCTTTTAAATTCTTTTCACTTTAGGCTCTTAGTACAATTTTTTTTTAATAAAATGACCTATTGTAACTATTTTTAAAAGTCTACTTAGTATATAAAAGGGATCATTTCATGATTTGATTGCTGCACAATATTGATCCTGCCCCCATAGTGAGCGCTAGTTCAGTGTCTCAAATTATCAAAGTTGCTGTGAGAGTACTCGGTCAGTGACAATAAATGAGTTTGATATAAAAATAATCCCCATCCTTATATCCACGTAAAGAATGGATGATATTTTATAGATATGATTTTTTTTTCTTCAAATGAAGTAATAGGTTGTTACGTAAAGAATGTCCATTTTGCATATAGGATGATATAAACAGTAAAAACCTATAAATATTTAATCAAAATATGACCCATTTGAAGCAATAACCTTTCCTCAACAATCCACTTGAAATAATATGCCAGCTCTAAAAATTCTTTAGGTCTAGAGGTCACAATTTTAATAAAAGTATTGCTTCCTCATTATTGAAATTTTTATTATGGTATGAAGTTCAAAACACTTGCAAAGATTATTCTGTAGTAGAAATGTCGGGTGAATATAGAGGATACTACAAGACTTCATATCCCAATTCACCAAGTTTAGAGGTCTACAATCTGACACTGTCATGGAGCATTTCATTCAGTTCATATGAACCTATTTTTTCAAGTTTTCAACATTTCTTATTATCTTGAGATTTTTTTGAGTGACTAACCAGACCAGTTTTTAATGAAATCTAAATTGAAATATTTGAATTACAGGTATGCCCAAGTTTTTGCTTTACACCTTCTTGCTTTCACAAAAGACTTGGAAGCGCAGTAGCTTTGAACTGTGTCTGTGACCATCAGGGCTTCATCTTGAGATTTGTTTTGTGTATCCATTACCAAGATGTGTCCTGAGGTATCAGGAAACCTAATAGAACTTGAAGGGTGTTATGTTTAGAGTGAAACTAGCAGACATAGTTTATTTTTTTAGGTCTGGGAATGCTCAAAAATTTTCCCATATGAATTAATAGCAATTATTTCTTTGCTCTATACCATTTTGACTTACAAATGGTTTCATACTTCTTTGCAACAGGGAAAAGCTGTATTCAGACCTCCAAATGTTTTTTTAGAAAATGTTGACAAAAAATGTCACCAAAACTATCAACATAGGTTTCTTCCATTAGAGTATGGTGCTTTGTATCTTGGGTGTGCTTTAGTGCTCTTATCTTTTTTGTGTGTTTATGAAAATCATCAGACAGTAGAAGACCTTTTTGGTACAATGCAGAGAAGGTGGTCCTCAATTGTAAATAGTTAAGTTTCACTGTCAAGGTTACAAACGGCAAACAGATGAAGAGAAATAAGAGAATTAATGAAGAAAAACCAAATTTAGTTTGGACACTATTATCTGCTAATAATGGTGTCTAATATGTCACTGGTCTCTTCAGTATTATATTTGGTCAGGTTGGTTGGCTATGTATGTAAGTATGAGTGCAAGCCATATATATGAACCTCGAGGACTGAAAATTTCAACATTTACTCACTATTGTTTCTGGTAAAACCTCCTTTCTTATATTTTGACTACCCCCTGCCAAAAAAAGACAATTAGTGAAGGGTTCAAATTGCAATGCAATTTCATGCTAAATTGGCGAGTTTCTCTTGAGTGACTAACCAAACCTGTTGAAATATATGAATTGTGATGTATTCCAAATACGCAAAGGCGAATTATCAAATTTTAATTAGTTTCTTGAAGAAAATTAAATTTCTCGCATTTCCATGTTTTCTTTCTAAGTTTTGGGTTAATGTATCCACCAGACCGTCTCTATAGAGCTCTCACAACTTTTTGACTTGCGTTCTCCATCTATCTCTACAAGAACCAGCTGTATTCTGTAGTAGCAACTAAGAAGAAGAATGCTTTGCACAAATATGCTGAAGATAGGTATCTGAAGTTCGGTAGGTGTGTTGGGGAGCCTGTTGGGGGTTGGGCTGCTGAGGGTTGTACAGAGATGATGGTGGTTGAAGAAGGGGGGGTTCTGATTATGAATACTAAGTAGTAAGTAGTAAGTGATATTCAATATCATATACCCTTCAAAGGACAAAGACCTGTGCTTCAGCACAAACGTGACATACCTGTGCCAATTTTATTAGTTTTCTGGAATCGGGACTCTGAGAAGACTTGTCTTCTTAAAAATGTGGATAGATAGAGAAAGAGAGAGGGTGGTAGGTTGATAGATAGAGATGTAGATTAATAAAAATATAGATGTAAAGAATGGGAAGTAGTTATGAATAAAGATATATACATTGAGAGGAAGAGTGATAGAAAGAAAGATAGAAAAAGTGATGGAAAGATAGTTGAAGAGATAGAAAAGCATTAAAAAATATAGAGAGAGAGAGATGAAGATTTTTGTTTATGATTCATAAAATTTAGTGGCTCTGATTCTCCATCTTTTTTATGATTAAGGAAAGCCCTTGATTTGTTTTGTTTCTTTTTTGTTTTGTTTTCCCCTATCAAGTCCATTAATTAGAGTTTTCTAATTGGGGTTTCTTAATTGGGGTTTCATATTGGTCTTTCAACCCTCCCCCGCCCGCCGCAGACCTGCTCTGCCCCACCTCGCCTCCTCCAAAGCGACACCTAGAGTAGGAGAGTGCTGTCTTTTGTAGGCTCTTCTACCTGAAGAAGAGAGGGAGGGGAGAGTTCTGCTTTAGTCATCTACAGCTGATTTCAATATACCTGCCCTACCACAAGCACCTGGGGTAGTCTGTTGCTGGGCTGTGACGAAAACAACAACTCCCAACCATGGAGTACCTATATAAGAATGCCACGGTAAATCACTATCCTTTTTAATATCTATATCTCTCTTTTTATGTATATATAATGTAATTTTACAGTATTAGTCTTTTGCTGTGTACATTTTATACAATAACAGTCAAGAAATAATGCATCATTTTCTGTTTAGGTACTTTATTTACAGCATTGCACATTTCGATATAGCTTTTCCATTTTTTCAAATCTGGAAGTTGTTCCCTAATTGTAAAATAAAATTTGAAAAATATCTAAATTGGCCACACTTATTTATTTAGTTTCTGAGAAATATTTTAGGTATTATAATATTCCCTTGAAAAAATATTTATCAGCATTTAGTTACTGGTGAGTTCTTTGTTTCTGTCCAGAATTCTGTATGCTTTTATAAAAGTCACATTTTCCTAAGTTTATTTTAGATTTTATTTCAATCTCTCTGCTTTTTCAATATTTCTTTCTTTTATATATAATGCTCTGATATTGTTCTTTTGTCATTAGTGTTTACTTATGAATAAGTACTTAGTAGTTTGTCTTTTTTTAAACTTCTATTAACAGAGTTGGAGAGGTGTACATATTGCCCCGTGTCTTTCCTTCTACACGATATCTCTTGAGGTTCTCTAGTTTCAATTCACTTTTGTGGTAGGGAGGGTTATGGGCAAAGGCAGGAGTCATTAAATTTTGGGGCTGATCCCAAAATTTTCACGATCAAGTTCATGCACAACCGAGGTATGCACACTCTGAGTGTTTTCTCGTTTGTCAAGCATTCTCCATTCTTTTGTAAAAGTCACATTTTTTTCTGTATTTCTTTTTTATTCTATTTCAAAACCATATTTTAAGAAAGCTTATACAAGTGCTTCCACTATGTGAAAGTAGAGCATTCCTACGAAACCTTTCATATTACCGTATAATGTAAAACGAATAAGCAGTTACCATTAATTTGCATGGGAAAATTTTTTGAGTGTTCCCAGACCCAAAAAAACTATGCATATTTTATGCTAAACGTTGTACCCTTACAAGCTCTCTTTCTCTTTTCTGATACCCTATGACGTCTTGCTAACGGATGCACAAAATGAAGAGAGATAAGCACAGATGCTCACAGACTCAGTTCAAAACTATGATGGCTTCAAGCCTTTGGTAAAATTGAAGTGGAATAAAGTGAACTTTCATAAAGTTGAGGAGGGAGGGATTCCGATATACAATTTATTTACAATTTTTTTTATTTACATGAAGAAAAATTAAATTATCTAAGTTTATTTTATTCTACTCTCCCTCTGTTCCCGATTCTTTAATCCAGTGTTTGCCAAACCTTTTTTGGCCGGGACCCTGAACACAGGATTTTTTTGTGGCTACCCTCAGGATATGAATATAATGTCAGGGTTTCTTCATTTTGCTTTATTCAATAAATTCACTGAATTCTTTTAGTATTTGATTATTTGATCTAAGTATTGGACATGAACTGACTGGAATACATCAGTTTTCATTGAATTGTTCATACTTTATTATCTAGAACTATTTTTCTGTTCCAAGGTCCCAATAAGGCCTTGTACTCCTTAATTGTGATCTAAACATATTCAAACTATTTTTCTCTTTTGACATATTTTTTTAAATATTTTCATTTATTTCGTTTTTAAAAATCCTCTTTTATTATTCTATTTTTTAAAATTTTATTTCTATATTTTTCAAAAACTTTCCTGTGACCAACAGTTCCCAACCAAAATGAGACTCACAAGGATGCTCCTGAGGGTTGTAGGATGAATTTTGTTCTTTTAAAAGTATAAAGAAAAATAAGAAAAGGAAAAATTCAGATGTTCAACATGTTGTTCTTGATTATTAAATTTAGGTAACATTCATTGGATAAAATTAAATAAAGAAACATTGAAATTATATATCCATCCCGAGGGTTGCTAGGTCCCCAAAAAATCCTGAGTTCAGGGTGCTGATCAAGAAAGTTTGGGAAATCCTGATCAACATTGTAGGAAAGAACTTATTACCATATTATGTTTCTCCTATTTTCTACACATTATCATCATCTTCAGTGCTTGCTCTATAGGCTTTCAGCATAATGTTCGCAAACATGGGATGGTCTTTCTCAGTTACATTGATCTTGTGAAGCTATGTTGATAGAAAGAAGGTCCAGTTCAGTCCAATTAGAGATGTTGTCACACCAGTTTGCTTCTCGGTCTACCTCTTGATCGAATACCTACAATCATTTCCCTGAGACCTGCTTTTGCTAGACAAGTCTTGCTACTTTAATTGTGACCAAAGAGTTTGATTATTCTGGATGATGATAATGGTTAAAAGCATTATTTACTGGTGGGTTGTAGCTCTTGTAGGATGGGTTTTTTGTCAAAGGCTAAGATTGAGGTCTCTTCACAATGTAAAGGGGTGAATTTCATACATGCCACCCTATCAATTCTGAGGCAAACGTGATTTTTGTGAGTAGGGAACACATAGTGGTTAGATCATCGTGGTATATTCTTGGTAGTTTGATTTGGAAAATCACTTCAATTTCTGAAGAATATTTTTTTTCAAATTTTAATTGTTTACTTTTTGGCATTTATTTTTTGTTATTAGGGTAAAGGGGTATTTATTCAGTTATTTGTTAAATCTTGTTGGGTCTCTTGGAATTGTGCTGTTAATTTTGATGAGAAAAGATAATTTTGTTTCACTTCAGTATAAAGAATTTTTTTATCATAGGCCTAAAAATCTTTTTTGTTAGTCTGTGTATGTGTGTGTATAAATTATAACTTTTCTTCAATTTTATTTACATAAATTTTGTATTTAATTTATGTTATGCATAATTTCTTTTTTCCGTGTATTATAAATGGTTATATGAATCACTGTAGCCCCTCAAATGACCCACCCCATCAACCAGCCAAGTGAACTACAGATTCTTTTCTCTTTGCTCATCAGTCTGTGTGTGTGTGTCTCCGGGCTCTCCTACTCACATTTTTGAGTGAACATCCTTGAGAATTTGCATGAGTACACTGGGCACAACCTAAAAGATTTTTGATTTTTTTTTTTAATTGCTTTTTGGGGGTCTCTATGCTCATTTTGATACTAACCAACGGTGCCCAAAGTTGATTTTTTTTTTTTTTTTTTTAATTTTTTAAATTGATGCAAATTTGATTTGCTTGTTATGGGTAGAGATATATTGCAGTTAGATCATCGTCATATCTTTCAAGCACCTTGACTTTGAAGATCCTTTGGGGGTGGGTATCTCTTTATTTATCTTGAAGATGCCGGGCTTCTTAGAAAGTTCATACATATGGCAATTTGCCAAGAATTTAGCAGAATTTGTCATGAGGCTTTAGAGGCAAAGTTGCACAGAATAGTGTATGCTCAAATTTTAGAGGATTCAAATGTCCAGCCTGTATACCTATTTACATTAAATTATACACTTAATCCAAAAAGTCATTGAGTCCAAAAGATTATTATTGGTGTGCAACTCACCTTCCACCCACCCATCCACCTGAAAGCTTCAACGAAAATGATATCATCTAACTCAGTGGTTCTCAGAATACAGGGTTGCATTCCTCCCTTCTTGATCCCAGGTCACTTTCCTCCCCTCTTGATCCTGGGTTGCATTCCTCCCCTCTTGATCCCAGGTCGCATTCCTCCGTATTCCTCCCGTCTTGATCCTGGGTCACATTTTTCCCCTCTTGATTCCAGGTTCCCTCAATTTCTCCCCACCCTGTTTTTAATCGTCATTTATTCACAATTATACATTGCATTATAACTCCCTCCCTTGAATAAAATTCCAAGAGAGATCATATGTAAAACATTGATCCACAAGAAAAATTAATGTTGTGATGAACTAAACAAGTTCAGAAAATATCGGGTCCATAATGCTTATTATAGTGAGGTTTGGTGAATCTCGGGGAAGATCTAGGTCCAATAACAGATTCTAAAAGGCTGAAGATGATGATGATCTAATTATCGTTCTTGTTAAGAAATTTTCTTTTAGGGTCTGCAACATGAAGTCTTCTTGTGATTGGAAAAATTGGTTGAAAATTGAATTAATAGAAAGTATAGTACAACTATATACCAACTATAATTATGCATACTTATTCTGTGGTTAATGGACATCTATCAAATTACAATGGAAACTTTATGAAATCAGATTACTGCAAAAATGTCTATCTTGTATCTAAAATCAGTCTTCCTCTTTTTAACCTTGAAAATCTGTATTCAACTTATTGCGTTACACTGATGAAACATTGTAATTAGTTGGTATGATCGGAAATGAATTTGATTCAAATGTTTTACGCTACTCTTCAAGAATAGAGAATTCATCCTCTAATTTAAAAAACCCATGTCACTTAAGTCTTTTCCTTGATTTCTGGTACACTAAAACTAACAGGAAGAGGGGAAGGGGGTAATCCAAGGCTTCAATGTGTCAATGTTAATGGCGACATCACTATTACTACTACTACTACTGCTGATAACTGAGGTCTTTCTTCTACTAAAAAAGAAATTATATTTTACCCAATTTTGTTGCCTTATTGTTTTGAGGTTATTAAAACCCAGAAAATATGGAGAGTTTATAGAAAATCAACAGAAAAATAGCTTCCATTTTGGGTATGTGTTTTTATCTTTGCAAAAAATACATTTATACTAGAATATATATTCATGTAATTTATCTATTTGTGAATAGTCATGTCACTTTGAATTGGTGATCTGCTCGTTGGAAATATCTCAAAATAGAAACTAAAATATCTAGCAAAACTATGACTCGCTAATCTCTAAGTTCTGGCTGCATCACACATTAGCAACACGAACTTGCTGATCGAAATTAAGCGGGGGAAAAAAACAAATGCTGGGTAAACAATCATTTAACTCTGATTGCTTATAAAGACGCAGCTGGTAGCAACTGGGATAACAGTTTCAGCAAATCAGTTGAAATCTTGCTTGTAACTTTCAAGCAAATCTCTTTTAGATTGTTATATACATGAAATGTTGTTTTTTTTTAATAGTAAGATGTTGGATGATATGAATAACAAAAAAATAGTTAATGTTTAATCAAAATATGATCCATTTGAAGCAATAACCTTTTTCCAAAGATCTTCTAATGATAATATGCCATCTCTATTCATTTCTTAAGGTTTAGTGATCACTGATTTAGCAGAAGTATGAATTATTGAACCTTTTAGTACAGATATAAAGTTTAAAATGCTTGAAAAGATGATAATTTGTTGGAGAAATGTCAAGTTGAAATGGGGGATGCTGTAAGACTACATTTCCCAATTCTCTAAGCTGAGACCCAGTCAGATGAGAGGTTTGGGGTTTGGAACTGTCATGGAGTATCTCAGTCAGTTCACAAGGGACCCATTTTTCCAATTTTTCAACCTACCTTATCACCTTGAGATGATATGATATCGTCTCTGTTGATGTACCAAGGTCTCTAGAAAGCACTCAAACTGTTGTCAGCCATTACCGTTGACAATTATTCATCATTAAGAACAGGTTTGAGCTTCCCTCAAATTTTATTACGGATATTCATATTTCCAAACTTAACAGTATTTAGTCAATACACAACAGTTGCACTGGAGTAGTATTGATTCCAAGTGCTCCATTGACGTTATCAGCAGTCTTGCAGCAGAGTTGATATTGTATGTAAAAATTAGTTTGATTTCTTGAAGACACTATGGTTCTTGAAGGCTCAAAAACCAATGAATCTGCAAAAAAGTGCAATTACATAAGTGAACTTCAAGTATTATCTTAAATGATGTTGGGGGGAAAAAATGATATTACATGTGTAACAACCTGATATATTCATTTTTATACTTGGTCCCACTACCAGTCATTGTATGTAAAGATGGCTATACAGGGCAATACGGTGCAAGTCTCTGTCTCTATAATCCTATCATTTACCTTTTTTTTTTATAAATCTTCTACTTTCATTCAAGGTGTCATGAAGAGTTGGTGACTGCTTTATTTTGTCCATGTGGTTTTCATACTCTTTATTTTACTTGAACAATTCATCATAATCCACTTCAGACCTGCTAGTTTCAACAAAGCTTCACCAGAACGTTGTTAACCTTGCATTCCCTTCTCTATTTTTTGCCCAACTCTCATAACACTAGACAATGAGTTGGACTTTCCCGTTTTGGAATCAGGACTTTCCATCTCCTAGACCGGTTACCAATCAAGGCTAGAGAACCCAGTCTGTCTTGTTACCCATGATGAGGAGGGGGAGAGGATTGGTGTAAACACTGTCATGAAATCATTGCATGTACTTTTTTTGTTCAAACATGTCTTATCAGTTTAAGTTGTCATGGTTTACAGATTTAAAAAAAAAAAGCAATTTACTATTTGGGAATAATCATGTTTTATTCTAGGTGTGACTCAGTCAGATCTTGAGAACAGAGCTGAAACGAAGACCAGATCTGTCTTCCAGGATTTGGGTATACAGACCCTGTCCCCCGGGGCGTGTCTACGGAGAGTAGTGCCAGTGGCAATCACTGAAATTGCACCCCTGTCCAAACATCTTGCATGGTGACACCCATCTTTTAAATAACGTTACCATAATATCAGCACAGAAGTTCAATAAGTCAAGCCTGTTAACCATTTAACAAATTATGGCGTTATATAATAATTACAGCCACACCTCCCTTGCTTTCCTTGATGCAAATTGGTCCATGATGTGATCAAAATAATTTTTTCACAATTTCTTCTCTTTTTACATTCAGACTTGGTGATCTAGCTCTGCTGCCTTGACCTATAGAAGCTCTTGGCTCTTAAATGCAAAAGCATTTATTTCAACTTGCTGGATGTGAATGATCTTTCACAGCTGGCGATGGAAACTGCAATGGTTAGCATAATCTGAATAGCAATGCGATGGGGAAAATGCTTCCATCTCCATACTGAACAATAAATTCGAGAAGCTCTTTGGATCTTGATATTTTTATGCTAGTTCAACTTGATAGCAATATGCTGCAATCCAAAATCAAGAGAATTATGAATGGAAAAGTTAGCCAACTACATGTATGTTTGCAAAGCAAGCCTCTTTCCTCACTGTAAATTGGAACCATGAATATTAATTCTAAAGCGTTTGACTGATTTTATAACAGTCTTCTTTCTTATGATGAGCAATTGGTCACATTTTTGGGAATAAAAATTTCTGTCAGGGGAGGTAACTATTGAAGGCTAAGAGTGACTAGTCTCACTTATCCATTTATTTGCAAATCCATAAAAAATTCAATCTCATTTTGCACCAATTTTCATGAATTGAGAGGCCTTTATTCTGAAATATATATCCCATACAAGAGGAAAGCAGATGTCATGATTTGCAAGAGGAAAAGAGGAATAACTGGTTTATATGCATTCATGTAAATAGTGTGCATATATATATATATATATATATATATATATATATATATATATATAGTGAGATAATTGATTTGCTACACAAATATGTTTATGTTTCTGCTCTTTTAGGCCCCTTCAGGCGAATGATTTGATTTATTCGGATCCCTATTTAGGACATTATTGGGAGATATGTCTATTTTCTTGGTGGTATTATCTTATTCTTTTTGCTGTTTTTTTCTATTAACTCTTTTTGTATTTGTATATATTAATTATCGTCTGTGGCGGGGGGGGGGGGGCTTGAGGCCAGTTATCATAAATAATGTTGTTTGTTTTGGAATGTTTCAAACACTTTTTATCACTTTTTATTTGAAAGATAATAATGATTAGATGATTAAATTGTGCTTATGATGGCTGAGGGTATAATAATCCTGCTAATAATAATGATGATATTCTGAAGAAGCCAAAAAGGGCAGAAATATGAATGTACTTGTGTAGTAATTACATTATTTCATCATTCTTAAAGTAAATGTTGTGTATAGAGCACTTAGTGAAATAAGTCCATCACACATCGCATATTGAATTACCTATTTGTACTTGGATATATATATATATATATATATATATATATATATATATATTAAAGACTATGATCATGAAAGTGTTGTTTGGTAGGGATTGAGCTCTTCTCTTAGTAAACCTTAAACAACAGATCAGTTTTTTGTGATTTTTTTCATCTAGAATTACCTTATTTTTTTTCTGCACATTTCTAATAACCATCAGTGAAGCGGCTGGTCGTGTATTATATAAAAATGAAGTGGAAAGAAGAACAGAGGAAATTATGTAATTTTTTTTCTGGTTATTTTTTGGGGAGGGTTTTTTTTATGCATCTACTCCTATAAATAAGCATAAGGAGTCACTTCCTGACATAATGTGCTGATGTTAAAAAACATTGAAATATATATAAATTAACCAGAATTCGTACCCCTATATATAAGCATAAGGAGTCCCTTCCTGTCGTTATGTTCTGAGGATGATGTTAATAATACCAATATACATCCACACACACTCTAGCATGTATACCCACGAGTACAGACATACATACACACACATGCGCAAATATATATATATATATATATATATATATATATACTGGTATACACATATATATATACTTGCGTATATTCACACACACATATATGTATGTATGTATGTATACGTGTGTGTGTGCTCAAATGCACTTACATATACATGTATACACATGCATACATTCACACACACATATGTATGTATGTATGTATACATGTGTGTGTGTGTGCTCAAATACACTTACATATACATGTATACACATACAACCACTCTAAAATGAGACACTCTAGCTCGTCCAACTATTCCAATGCTATGCATCTCACAAAATCTCCCCAATTCAATCGAAACTTGTCTCCCCCCCCTCTCCAAACACACTTTTGTCAAAAATGGCTAAAATTGCATGGGTTTCTCTTCCATGTAACTACGCACACACTCCAAGAACTCATACAAAGGCTCCAAAGAATTTAAAATATTCGGTGACAAATACAGACCTTGTGACTGTACTAAAGAAATGGGTCTGTTGAGCCTTATTCATTTTTGATTAATTAAAAACTAAAACTGTCAACATAGGTTTCTTCAGGTTTTAAGCAGTGTTGGTTGACTGGCTATGTACAGGCTGCAGCTATTAGTTGATCATCCCCAACACCCAACATGCTGCCAAGAGATGTTGGTCTCAAAATGGTTCCTATTGTATGACTAACCTGACCTGTTCTACTTCACTTTTCAAGAATCTTTTTTACTTCTCGTTTTGAAACCCCAAGTTATCATAACATGTTCGTAGGAACCAAAACTATTAATGATGATCAAGGTTCGGCCTTTGGATAAATCCTTCTTGTGTTTCTGAATTCACTTTCCTTGACACAAATACGAGCAAGTTTGGCTCTGTGGATTTTTCATCTCTTCCGCCTTCCAGTCGTTCCTGACTCCTTGGCATCATATCTCTAGATTGTTGTTCATATCTGTCGACCCCTTGTGGAGTCTTAGGGCTACAGCACTCCGCTTCCGTTTCAGTAACTAGTGGGTTTTTATTGGATAGTGTTGCTAGCCCCATGCCCAACCCTGCTTCTGTACCCAGGCTTGGGACCAGTAATGGCCACTGCCAAGCTGTAGGTTTTTTTTACTGCGAGAGTAACCTTCTCTTAGACAGACTATCTCATAGAGCTGAAGGGCTCAAACTGCCCTGCTGTTTATCCATACTGCAAAGTGAGCAAAAATTATCTCAATTGAAACTCTGCCGATTCCGTTTTCTGAGGCAGTAACCATTATGCCACTCAACACCGCAAATTCTTCTGGAGTAGTATTCTAAATTTACTTTACCTGACATAAATATGTGTAACTTCGGATTTCTCTACTTAACCAGGATGGGGTGTACTTCCCAGATTCTCTACCCTCAAGTCTATCCTGTTTTCCTGGCATCAGGCCGCTTGGTTCATTTTTTAAGATTATTTTTTCCTGTGGAGCATAGGGCCACAACCACTCGCTCTGCAGTTTCATGCTTTTCCGAAGTGCAAGGTAAACACAAACAGTCCCAGCCAGAGTTTGGAATCAGTTCTTCAATTTCATTCTGGTAACCCCATTTCTTAAGTGTGGACCAAGTTTCATAACAATCCAATATGATACAACTGAGAAAATTGATATTTAGTATTAGGGACTGACAGACCAACCAAAGAGTGTCTTATAGAGTTGCAGACACATCTATACAAAATATCTACTGTTTTTGTATAGTAACAGAAGCATATATGTATATATGTATATGTATGTTTAAAAAGACTCCAAAATGTATCAAATCTTCTGGATCTGAACTGACAGGAGTAAAAAGTATCAAAAGTGACACCTTGCTCCCAACTTGGTAAATTTTAGGATTGAAAAACATTCAGAGGAATGGTTGGATCAACTTCTATAATAAAGAAGTGTATTGATATACAAAGAGAAATTTTGTCACAGCATGTTGAAGCCAAACTATTAATGATGATCCAGGTTCTGCCCTCAGATAAATTCTTCTGGAGTAGTTTTCTAAATTTACCTTGCCTGACACAAATATGTGCAAGTTTGGCTGTGTATCGGGTCCTCCTCTCTTTCCTCACCCCATAGTCTTTCCTTCCTCACTAGCATCACATCTCAGTAGACTTTATTTTCTCCTTGCTTTTGTAAAACGATATCTACCTCCTTGCTTCATAGTAATAACATCCTTCCCTCTCTGAAGAAGTTTTTTTTTTTTTCTTCCCTCTGCCTGAGTTTTTTTTTTTTTTTCCCAATCCTTGTCTCTCACTCTTAGAATATAACCAGCTGGTTCAGAGTTGAATATTATCTTTGTTTTTCGGGCTTGTTGCCAACCTGAAAGTTGTGGTTCACCATAAACGTGGGCCTGCCTGTACGAGAATCGACAGAAGCAGCCGGCAGTTCAGTTAACAACACTTCTTGCTTTTTCCTTATTTGACAAGAGCTTTCTTCCAAATCTTATATATATATATATTTATATACTAAGACATTTGGTGAGAACGGCAGAATCTTGTTGTTGCTAGATGATAAGATTATTGGACAAACAAATTTATCTGAAAGTACCGTACCATGTGAGAATTTTTTGTCTGCATCAAAAACTGAAAGGGAAGGTTATTTCACATTATGCACAAGTATATCATTAGTTTGTTGCATAAATGTTCTTTGAATAAATTGTAAGATGCAGGATGATGTAAACCACAGAAAACTGTAAATATCTCATCGGATTACGGTCCATTTAAAGCAATAACCTTTTCTCATAATCCTCTTGATAATAAAGTACAGAAATCATGTTCAATGAGGAGTTTCTTATCAAAAGCCAAAAAGGATTGAGATTCTTCAAATCATATATGAGAACAGGTTTCTCCCACTAAAGTAAATTGTTTCTATAAAAATCTGCAGTCTCTTTGCTATAGCCAAATTAACCGATTCGCACCATAGTCAAGATAAATCATCTTAAAAAGTCGTCAGTCCAGTACCATGGATGCGATAACCTGTCTTACAATAGTGTTACTCAGTCCAGTGCCAAAAACTAGATGATGACTCTTACAATAGTGGTTTATTCATCACAAAATGGCATCATCATGAGCAAAGAAAGGAAATTTGCATATTTTGTTTAGGGGTGTGACAACTAGTGAATAAAGTTTTCTTATTTTCACTAATTTTTAATGAGAAAAACCCAGTTAAGGAGTTATATGATGTCAAAAAATATACTCGTCAGCAAAGAGATTGAATGTATTGACAGGTGCTGATATCTCTTCAATGGGTGGTTTTGAAACTGGAAACTCCAGGACCCCTTCTATAAAGGAAATATTCTGGCAGACCCCTATTTTCACTATTTGGTTTTAAAACTAATCAATGAACTACAATCAAAGCATTTTAGATCTTTTTACAAATCATTCATTTCAAATTGATTTCATTTATTCAAATTCCAATATATGGTAAAGGTCTGTGTACAATAATTGTGTTTCTTTGATAGCTGTGCAATAGATGATACTGTTTCTCTGCCACAAGATCTGCTGTAGGTTCTGAGGGAACATTGCTGCCGACCCCAGTTTTGAAACCTCTGATTTAGATCCTTACAATCTACCTGTGGACTGCCTAACTACTAAATGGCTGGTTGATTTTACTATGAAAAAATAAATACAACTTTTGGTTAACTTGACCTTCTTTCTCCCAATATTGATTATAAATTAAACGTTGCTATTATCAAATAAATATCAATCAAATTACCATAGCCCCATAAAAGGCCCACCTGACCAACCAGCCAAGTATGCTACAGATTCTCTCTTTGCTCATTACTATGTGTGTGTGTGTGTGTGTGTGTGTGTGTGTGTGTGTGTCGTATTTTTGGGTTTTCATAACTTTGTAAAATTTGCTTAAGTGCATCACTTGGCACTATCAAATAACTTTTTGGGGGTTGTCATTTTAGACCAACAATGCCCAAATCTCCTGCTGTTTTTTTTTTTTGTTATTTTTTTTGTAGATAATTTTAGACAGAAGATCTCTTTTTAGATAATTTTAGATTATAAGTTCTGTACATGCAGAGGCCACAGTGATTCATTTATACGAGGTACAGATATCTTCATTATATACTGATTTACTCAGACAAGTATCTTCATCTTTGTTTTATATCCACAATTTCTTGGCTGTTTGCAGTTAAAAGTGTCTTCAAAAAATTCTTTCATAAATTCAGCCCTTTCCAAAGGTTGTCAGAAGCTGCCTTGAAATTTCAATTTATAAGTGAGAGGTGTTCGTGTGTTCGTCTGTCACACCATAAAAAGTTCCTGAACATGGGTGCAGCCCAACCAAATTTGGCATGCTGACTCAAAGAGTTTTGAGAAAAATATTTCTGATTCTTTAAGGGGTGTAAACTGAAGTGAAACCCATCCCTTTAGAGGTCAAAATGAAGGAGTCTATTTCCTTAATATAAATTAAATTGAATGAAATGTTCTCAGATGAAAAGTATTTTGAAATCTTTTAGGAGTTGGGTGCTCTATTCAATATAAATAGTTTAAAACTCTACCCTTACTTTCAATTATATATATATATTTGGGCCTCATCATTCGCCTGATGAGGCCCAAAGAGGGCAGAAACATGAGCTAGTTTGTGTAGCAAATCCACTATCTACTATTTATTTCCAGCTCTACTCTGAAACAACTCAACTCCATGAGTAAAATGTTGTATGTATCGAGCACTCTATGAAATAAATCCATTACATTTCAGAAATGGCTTTATATTATTGATATATTATCATATTATGTTATACTGCTAGCCTGATTTGTACCACACACATATATATATATATATATATATATATATATATATATGCGATGCTCTTACCATTGATCCATATATATATATATATATATATATATTTGTAGTTTTTGTCCGTTATCTTTCTTCAGTGCTATCCAGTGCACTATATGATGTTATTTCCTGGTTATAGTAACTGCATCATTCTGTGGCAAGCACTCAACTGCATCACATTAGTTAACGCAAAATTCCACAACAATAGGACATTTCCCACCATACCAACTGCGTTTCAAGCTGGATCACTCATTACCCTGAACAAGGATGGATAAACAACAGGCTAAAACATTGAAAAGAAAAATCAAAGCCATCTAAAAACTTGAGTTCAACGATGCATCCACCATCCTTATGTCCATATCTACAATTTCCGAATGCAAACGGTCCTTAAACCGAGTAGTAGCATTACTAATTGCAGATGGATGAGGATGAGGAAAGTGAGGATGGTTTACCCAAAAACATGGATATTAAATAAAAAAAAATTAGTAAGTTTAAATTAGGGGGGGCAATTTTTAATAATAATTTGTTCTTTAGTCTTAGTGTAGTTATTTTATTTGATTAGTAGGATTTCAATAGGAATATATTACATTTTTAGCTATAAACTTTAGCCAATTTTAGCTATATATACAGACAGTTTAGCTGATTATAACTAACGATACTTGGCAACATGGTAAAAATCAAATACCTGGTATGTCATCTATTGATCTGAATAGGTTCTTCTAATGTTATCACACCTGACATAACTGGTAAAAAGAATGAAAAAACCCGTCTTTTCTTTTTTTGTTATTTAATGTAATTTGGACCGACCGACAAACCAAAAAGTGTCCAATAGAGATGTGTGGACCTGAATATAATGTTTATAAGGAAGAGGAAGGCCCATCCAAATTTATCACCAAAATATATCCAGTAGTTTCTCCTTATCCCTGAAGGATACACTCCATGACCCCAAATGAAAGCCTGATGTCACGAATATTACCAAACTTTATATATACAGTGTGTTTTCCAATACATACATAATTATGTTGAAGTTTAAGTCATAAATTAGGCACAATATGAGATTTACAATAATCACTAATAATTAAATGAATTAAATATGGTCTGAATAAATTCTATTTATAATGTCACTGGCATTTTTCTATTGGAAAACATCTGAAATAGTCAAAAAAACATCTAGAAATATCTAGATCCTGGAGAATCTATATGTTATTGAAAAACACACCAATTAAGGCCAAGAAAAAGTTTTGAGATTTTTTTCCAAAACACAGAAACATTACAAGAAGAGGTGTAGTGGAGTACTGATGCTAATTTAAGTCTGTTAACAAAACGGTGTGGCCACAAGTGCAGGATCACTCATGTAAACAAAAAAGGATAAAACCCTCTGTCACTTTTGGTGGCCAGGGTTGTTGAATAGATATAATAATAGGTCTTGTTAATCACTCTGTAGAAACCTTCATCTTACTAACATTTTGGGGCAGCATGCCATGTTTGGTTACATATCAATTTTGTTAAAAATGGAAGAAGTGTTGATCAATGAATAAGTTACTTCTCTTGCCTTTTGTTAGGCGATGATCACTAAAAAAAATCTGAATTTCCTGAAAAGGCAAGTGTGAATGCAGTTGGATACAAATTTAGGGACCAATTTAATGTCCATTATAAATTTAACCCCTCAACTAAAAACCCATTATGGCAGTGCGGGGGAAAACAAAAGACATTTAAACTAGACATAAAGAAAATGTTTTAATTTCCAGCCTTCTAGCTCCCTTGGTGCAGCTTGTAGGCATGATACATGTATACGTACCTTCATAGCCAGCCAGACAAGCTCAAAAACCATAAGTTGATGGTTTTGGTTCACTGTTCCTAATATATTGTAATTGAAGTAATGTGACAGATGGATGATTTTTTCTTACTATAGAAATGTCAGCATACAATTTTTCTTCCTTTATTAAGTTGAGAACTTCAACCTTTCTACTTAAAGGAAGGATTTTACGGCTTTTCTTTGGCATATCCAAATTACCAGCACACCACTCTTGCACTGGTCTTGGGACCATTATCAAGTAAAAACTTATAAATTGTCTATTCCTGGGATTGTTCACTGGTTACAAAACCCATGCATATTTGAACCGCAGATTTTACCTTATTAGGTTGGAAACTTTCACCATTTATTGAAGGAAGGACTGAACGGCTCCTCTTCGACATATCTGAATTGCCAGTATCACTACTCGTGCGCTTTGGGACTATTATCAAGTAAAACTTATGATCTGTTTATTTCTGAGATCATCATCATATCTTGTCGCACCATTGGTGAATCCATTGGAGAGTTGTATCATTTGTTTGCTTCTGGTTTTCGTCAGAACATATGGGCCCAAGTGAGCTGCCACGGAGGATTAGTATCCTTTTACTTCCCTTGGGTTTTGAATGTGGTGTCTACTGTAGCAATTAGGATTAACAGAGGTACCACAGCAATGTTTGGTACATGCTCTCATTTGTTAGGGTTGACCGTGGGGAGCTGAAACCGTCTTTATTATAGCAGGTTTGATCAGACTTTCCCCCTGAGAGTTTTATAATTCTTAAATTTGTAAAGTTGGGTGCAGGTTGCCGTTTTCTGTATCTTTCACCCTCTTAGTTACACATCCAGAAGATCTTGTCCAATTTAGAGATTTTTTTTATCAAAGAAAAAAAAGGTGGCAACCTGGTTGTGAAGATATCTTTTTTATTTTTTATTTTTTTCAAGATGTGTCCACACATCTCTATTAGGTCAATTTTCTCAGTCATGCTGGATTGATCTAAAGGATTGTCCAGACCTTCAGGTGAACCACCTTCACATCATCGTCCTCTTCCTCTTCTTGCTACTTCTGCCACAATTAGTTATGCTGAATATCAATTTTCTCAGCCATATCATGTTTGATTAATATGAAACTTGGTTCAGACCCTTGGGTGAACCATCCTCGCCTTCCTCTTCCTCCTACTCCCACTACTACTCCCACCACTAGTAATGTTAGAAATCAATTTTCTCAGCAGTATCATGTTAGACTGATATAAAACTTGGTCCAGACCTTCAGGTGGACTATCCAGATTTTCCTCCTCCTCCTTGCTACTACTACCATGGCTAGTAATGCTACTACTACCACTACCACAACTAGTACTGCTACTATTAGTAATGCTACTACTACTACTGCAGCTAGTAATGTTACTACTACTACCACAGCTAGTAATGCTACTACAACTTTGAAATAAGAAATTATTATTTATTGGGAAATTCGATAACACATGGCTCTTCTATTCTTTCTCTTCTCCTCCTCCTTTTCTGTGTTTCTCACCGAGTGAGGAAAGATTCACAGCTTTTTAGATTGTTTCAAGTTGGATTGATTTGAAATCTCGATCAGGCATTCGAGTCAATTGAGCATACCATTCTCCCCCCCCTCCATTGCTGAGGAATGGTCAAGGACACAGGCCTTGATAATTTGAAAGCTCAATTCTCTCTCACTCTTTCTCTTCCTTAGTATGTTTTATTTTTGTCCTTAGTTTATATTTTCATTCATAGAAACAAGTAACCAATTGTTATAGTCACTAATTATTGGGTATCCCTGAGATGTTCCTTGTTGAAAAGTTTGTCACTAATTGTAGATTGCTAGTAATTAAAGCAACCACAATGACAGATATGGACATGAGGATGGTGGACACATCATTGAACTTAAGGTTCTTGTTTTTGAAATCTTTGCTCCTTTTGTCCATATATGGATTTGTCTTGGTGGTCTTCATTCCAATAGCAAATATAAACTTTCTCTCCGTTATCTGAGCTGCTCAAGTCACCAGACTTTGTCATTAGTTAGCGTCTTTAGCTATTCTTAAAAATAGCAGTCTCAGACTGTCTGGAATATCAGGTTGCCAACTGCCTACCAAACTTAATCAACATACTTAGTTACTGTTAGAAACTGTTAACCAAAACTACCAACATTGATTTCTTCAGTTTTTGAGTTGGTCTGGCTGGCTATCTATTGTGCTTATAGGCTGTACTAATGGAGTTGAAGTGCTAAAAATTCAAACATTTACTTTTTATGTCTAAAAAAAAGAACAACAATAAATGGTTACTAATCCCCCTGTTTTGTGATGATTCAATTTACTATGTAAGTTTATGCTAAATTGGTTCCTTTGTTTATAGCCGAAAGCATTCAAGCTGGTTTTCGGAAAATTTCCCTACAAAAAGCGAGAGAAGTAACTCAGTCATTGATTACCACTTTTTTCAATTTTCGATTGATCACCTCAACAGGGCATGCTGCCAAAAGATATTGGTCACATGACGGTTTCTATTGAGTAATTAACCAGATGTGTTTATTTTGTTTTCAATTTTTTTTCCAAGTGTTTTAGTGATCTGGTTTGTAAATAATATGAAGGTTTCAAAGCAGAACATTCCAATGTTAATGGGTTACCAAGATATTTTTTTTTTCATATCTTTGATAAAAGAAGGTTTCAGGTTCTTGGTAAGGTGACCTTACCTACAACCTGAAACCTTTTTTCATTTAAAGGAAATCTTTTTGCTTTCTGTATCAGAATGTTAAACCTCCTGAGGACCCCAGCCATTTTGAAAAGTTTTTCAAAGTGACATTCCTGGGTCGGGCACATTAAAGCAACAATCCTCAAACTTTTTATTCTAGAAAAACCCTTGAAATAACTTTCATATCTCAAGGAACTACTGCATAAAAATATTTTTGCCTTTTGAGTTCTTATATTGTTTTTTGTATTAGTCTATAAAGTTTACGGAAAACATTAATTTTATGGAAGATGAGCTAAGCGTATCAATGTTCTTTCGAAAAAACAGGCTTCCATTTTATATGAAATCCCCTTTGACGGAGAGGGGATTGAAAAAAAAAAAGTATCTTAGAATACTTCTGAAAATGAACAACTGTAAACAACCCTATTCCTGTATACTATAGAGTAATAATAATCATTACTTTTGGATTATAATACATAATGATAAAGAGACTTTGAGGTGTAACATGTTTTTTCTCAAATTTTTCCACTTTCCAAATTTTTTGTCAAATTACCACCTGCATTTTAATATTTATAAATTCTTGAATACACTGATGTGTCATTATTAGTTGTACATATATATGATACTTTTTTGAAGGGTTCTTTGCATTATGAAGGTTATTTAAGGTGTTCTTCTCCAGGCCATAACTGGGGATTTTGGCTAGGAAAATCAAAACCACCCCCTTTCTACACCCTCCTTCAGCTTCATCTCTAGTCCCTCTATTCTAAAAGGGTTGAGAAAGGTTGTGAGTCTAACCCAGAACTGACACTTTGAAGAAATTTTCGAAATGACACATGTCGTTGAGAGGTTTAACATTACTGATATAGAAGCCAAAAAAACAAATTCCTGGATCCACCCAAAAATCCAATCACTTCCTTACCTATGGCTGAGCTTAACTCATGTACTACGTTGGTCATCGGATGGATTTCAACAATGCATTAAGATGCAGGTTACGTCACTGTATTACAAAAATGTTAGAACTTGGAATATGATGACTCATCAATCCTGTTCATCTTGTCAAAAATCAGTTCACTGATGTAAGTAGCTGAATTAAACACTTCTCCAAATTTCATCTTGAAATGTTTTTTTGATTTTGCCTCACGAGTCACTTCAGCACAATGTTTTATTTTCAAAATGTATATTTATCAGTGATCTCAATCAAGTAGTCTGCCCTGAGGCCTCAGCAGTTCAAGTTACGGCACTTAGAATATCATAAAATCTTGTCTATGTTACTTCATAGAATTCAATCATACTTGTATTATATTATATTATATATTATATGTATATATATTATATTGTATTATAATACTTACCTGGCACCTTTTTCTGGCCCTATCTTCGGGATCAAAGTGTAGTATCTGTTCCATGGCATAGACCGAGGAGTCGGTACTGACACTTGCCCGTTGAATGGGCCGGAGATTGTGTGGAAGGTATCAAAGACCGAGCGCGCCGGTGCTAACGTTGGCCAATGAGGTTCTACTGAGGCTGTGTTTGCTAAGCGCATCGGGAGGCCTTTGGACTCGTCCTTAGGCTCTCCCATCATTACTCGGCCCAGCTTTCGCAGGTAACTGCGTCGGCTGGAGCCATTTTTTGGCGGTAAGTTACTGTTTCTTCCCACGTTAAGCCCGACCTTGTGTCAGATACTGCTGCGGTGGGACAGTGATTAAATAGATACTTGTATTATATTGGAAGATACCAGTAAAGTTTTATTAACCATTAGAAATTGGCTGTGCAAAAATTATCTCTAAACAATGTCAAGTTGCACAAACATTCAGTGCACACATACTTTTGTCACAGGGAAAAGATTTACACAATATAAGATTTTTTATACACATTGACAACTAATGATTATAGGAAATGTTGTTTATCATCTGGTGTTACTCCTCAATTTTGAGGGTTTCAGGTTAGGACCTGTCTTGTAATATCAAATTTTTTTCTCCCTAAAGTGAGGGGATTTTTTTTTTTTTCTTTTTTCCTTCAATCACCGCCTGAGATGCTTATCCATGTCTAACCTTCCCTCTTTCACATCTAGACTTGGGTACATCTGTGGAGTTTTCTTTTATCACACTCAACTATATTATTTCAAAGGAACTAATTTTTTTATTAGTGTATTTGATTAGTTGATTAGATTATTCTTTCAACACCTTCCGCCCCATCTTTGGTGTAGGCTGCAATAAAAAAAGCTTCAAACATTGGGCTTTTCTTACCAGTTCTATTGGTGTGGTCCAATCATACAACACATAGATAGATAAATAGATAGTCAGGCAAAATTACTTAAAATCTGGAGAATTAGAGCTAGACCTGTGAAATTCCATGGGCGTTGAAAATTATGAGGTATCACTCTCACATGTGTATTTCTGCAATGAAGTAGTGTGTATTCCACAAAGAAATACACACTAGGAAAATTTAGAATAACTTATTATTGCATTGAGATTTTGAACTGAAATTTTAGCTGTACAGATGTGCAATCCCACAAAATCTGAATCCTCACGCGTCAGTTATGTGACCACATAAAGTTTTGGTGTGTTTATAGTTTCTGTGGTTGAAATTTCAGTTCAAAATCTCAATTCAATAAAGAGTTATTCTAAATTTTCATTGAACATATTTTTTTCAGAACACCATTTATATAATCATAATTCAATACCTTTGGAATGTATCTATATGATAATATGCTATTATTGCCAAGCAAATGAAACCTACAAACAATTTTTACCCCACACACATACAGAGATACTATGTATACATTCACACACACACACACAGAAACGATGTATGCACATGTACATACATGCATACATACATATGTATAAACGATATGCACAGAAGTAATTAGAAAATCCACACCAAAATCTTGTCTATAAACTTTCGATTACCTACAAAAATGTATCCAGAATCAGCTGAAACTTGAAATAGTGGATATAAATGGAAGCAAGAAGTGGTTTCAGGTTTCTAGCATCTGCTTCCAAGATCCTTGTCTGGCTGTGATATTTGATGCGTTGGAAACCTGAAACCTTTGGCAAAATAGAAATATAAATCAGAAGAGAGGAAAGGATGGAATGGGCTGGGGGTCACAGAATGTAATGAGGGCAGGAGGTTATTCTTGAGGGGTAAATGAACTTCTTCCAAGATACAAAGTCAATGAGTCTTGAGGGCTAGAAGGTCAGCAAATTTAGGAATCTGCTGAATTTTCTCCCAAATGCTAAGTCAAGGTGTCTTTTCTGTACTCCTACACAACTGGTAGAAGGTGCATATGGAAAATGGAATCTGCGGAGGCGCAGATCAATTATATCCAGCTGTGGGTAAATCAGAGGGCAATAGAAGCCCTTTACCTCAGTAAGGTAGTCTATCTAAGAGAAGGTTACACAGACAAAAAGAAATATACAGTTGGAGGGAGGCTGACAACTCCACAGACCTTCCAAGTCTCACACATTTTGATATATTTTCACGTTCACATGCATAAAAGGAAAATTCTCATGCACCTCTTGGAAAAATGTTTGATTTATTTAGATTTATTTAATGGGTTTGGATTTCAGATAAAAATCTCTGAGATGAAACATGTTTTGAATAGACTGCTAGACAACACTCAATTTCAGTTGCTGATATGTTCTAAAATACAATTTTAGTCAATCTTTTTTGGTTTTTTTCTTTCAAAGTTTTTGGGGGGACCTGACCTTCCTAAAAGCCCTTCCCTCTCAAATTTTCCACACTGCACTTTTTGTGAGGGAGGAGGTCACACGATTCTCGCTCATTCTTAACATCGGAACTTGACAGGTATGACGCCAACCTGAAAATCGTAATTAGTACTGAATCTGCAAAGTGGCCCTATGCTCCACAAATTGTCTACAGAAATAAACAACAAACTACTCTATTGATAGCAATTGTATCAGTTGAAAGAATAAACATAGTCATTTGTTTAAAGAGACCTGCACACGCATACACCAGTAAACACAACCAGCAATTTTGATAATTTCCAAAAATTACTTTATCTAATGACAATTGAAGAAGTGTGTGTGTGTGTGTGCATTGCATTTACTTGACAACTTGCCATTGTACAAAGTCACCAGATAAATTAGTCAGCATACAAGGCAGTGCAATGTTGAGTTCAAGGGTTTTTAGGATCAGCTGTTCCTGTAAAATCAAAATGAAAAAATAGAAATAAAAAAATACAGATTATAAATCTTTCTTCATAGTTTCTATTAATCATCTCTCTTGACTTGACTCTTTTTGAATTCCTAAATTGGCAACACTGAAAAGAAATAGCGGAAATACTTTAAAGCTGGAGTTTCGTATGATGTACGGATGGAAAATTATTTTACATGACAATTACGGTAGGCCACCCCACCCCCTAAAGTTTGGCTCCGTCCAAACCTGTACCTTTTGAACAGGCAATGCCTTAATCTTGTTAAATATCAAACAAGTATGCTGTTACAGAATGTGTATTATATATTAGGTCATAATGAAAGTCTTATCTTATATATGAATTTTTTTTTTTTCTGTACCGATAATGCTCATTGGTATGCTACTTTCATCCTGCTGTTACAGTCAAAGAACTTGGCAAACAATTCAATGTCAGTCATATGACTGTTTATTGCAATCCAAAGAAGCTTGGAAAAGTATCAAAAGTTGGAAAATGGGTCCCCACATGACATGACCTGTCCATAGCAAGTCACCATCAATATGCTGATTTTTGCATGTCATTGCATTCATTGAAAGTTCAGACATCTTTTGGGGGACAGATTCCTTACTGGATATGAGAAATGGATTCTTTTTTTTCACAATGTTGTGCCGTCGTTAGTGACTCAGTCATAAAGATAGATCTGTGCCCCAGCTGTGAGACGGCCTTCATCTGAAAAAGATCTTGTTGAGTGTTCGGTTATGATATGCAAGGAATAATCCATTAATAACCAAACAATCCCAGCTGAAATTCACTGCTGACAACTCCAGCGTTTGAAAACAGCTTGAGACAGAAAATGCCCATCCTTAGTGAATAGAAAAAGGGTCCATTCTTCTCCACAATAAAGCACGTCCTCATATTGCTCAAGTGGCCGAAGATTTCTGAGGCATTTGGCTGAGGAAAAATAATTCATTCTCTATACTCTTCAGACCTTGCTATAACTGACTATCATTTGTTTGGGAGTTTGGAAAACCGTTCTGATGGACAAAGTCTCAGTTTGAGAGAAGAGGTTTAAAATCGGTTAGTCTCTCATTGAAGGTCAAAATTGAAGGAATTGCACAAATCTGAATTTGAAAAAAATGGTTAATAGATGAAAAAAGGTTATCGAAATCAAAAGAGAGTATTTTGATGATTTGATGCATCTTCTATTACAAGATTTGTGTTCCTAAATAAAATCAGACACTGGACATAAATTCCATTACAATCTAATATAATACTATCAAGTCAGTAATTCTTGCTTTAATTCCTGACCACTGATCATCTCTTCTTTCTGATTTGAAAAAAAAAATCATTAGCGATCCATTTACATTATACATATAATATCTCCATTCTATCAGATGTCGGTGAGTGCAAAAATCTTTAGTTGTGTAATTTTTTTTTTTTGTGAAAAAAGTAAGTGCACATTTCTGGATATGACAGTGGATCAATATCTTTTTGATAAAAACTCAGTAAGCTGTCCTAAGAATCTGAAACCTATTTGGTGCACATTCATTTTTTACATACTGGTTGCAAAACGTGTGACCTACACCCGTGTGCAAAGCTTAGAGGGAACTGTGCAGACAAACCCTTTTTTCATTATTTTCAATACATTTCCATAGTGAAATCAATTGCAATTCATTTACAGTGTGTGTGTATATATATATATATATATATATATATATATGTATATATATATATATATGATAGCTCAGTTCTATCCACAATATCAAATCAAATGGTCCACCCAACCTACCAGCCAAATGAACTACAGATGGTTCTCCCCTTGCTCATTTTGTGAGTCAGTGTCTCTGCAATCTCCTGGTCACATTATTAGGGCTACAACTTTGAAATTTTGTACAAGTACAACACTAGGCACCATCTATTAACAAATTTTTTTGTCTTTCAAAAAGTACTTTTCGGGGTCTCTATGGAGCATTTTGGACCAACAATATGCAAATCTTTAGCTGGTATTTTTTAGATGATTTGTTGTAGTACACGTGTGTGTACGGTGATTCATTTATATTTCCACTGATTTTTGAATAGTAAGTGTGCACTATTGCAGTTGTGCAGTTTTTTTTCTGGTGACTAAAGTATGTACGTACTGAATGCTTGTGCAAATGTAGACTTGAAATCGTTTCAAGATACAAAGGACACGGCCTACTTCTCATGGCTAATGTTTTAATGTAATACACTAGATTACATTTCATGAAGTAACATATTTAGTCAAGATTTCATTCTATCCTTTGAACCATTTTGTTCAGTTTTTCCATTCAATAAAGCATCAATGAGTATCTCTTATTCTTTTGTGATGCAATGTTGAAATAAATTAATAACAAAACCTTCATTGATTCACTGATTATTATTAATGAACTAGCTGGAAATGGTCAAATCAAAACTCATTCATAGCTGCATTATTTTACATAACTAACCTTTTATGCAGTGTTTGGGTAGTCGCTCTTGGAGCACATCACTTCCACCCAGAGCAAGTGATGCAGCTGGGCGTTTTGAGACTGGTGACCCTGCTGGAACGGAATGAGTGAATGATGCTTATCTCGAGCTGTGGGTAAATCAGAGGGCAATAGGAGTCCTTTAGTAGGGGAAAAAAGAAGTCCGAGACATCATAGAATTCATTATAAACCTCAAATGGCCATGTTGCAAGAATGGCAGACAACCGGTAGATATCACAACTCACAACATGGATCCCCAGAGATCAAATGTGAAACTGAGGCCAGCAGTATATGAGATGGTGAGACGAACTGGACAGATCTAGAAAATATTGGCTCCGTGATGCCCATGATAAAGAGATGTAGCGAATTTTCGGGAAGGTCTATATTCAACAATGGACAAAGAAAGACTGATGAACCTTTTGTGCATGCTTTATGTATGTTTACATGCACACACCAACAGCTTAAAGGGAATGATGTTTATCAGTAACCCTTCAATTGATACCTGATCATTCTCAATCCCTTTCTTCAATTTCAATACATTTCTGCAGAGAAATTATCAACAATGTAAGTCTATTACACATATAGCCTTATTCTATCAGTAATGCTTGCATCATTTCCTGACCACTGACTATTCCTTTCTTCCTCATTTTCAGTACGCTTCTCTAGATGTTCATGTTACTTTCTTTATATTTTTATTTTTACATTGCTCACTCTCTCAGCAACCAATTTAATAAACAAGCCTGGCTGTGTTGCCGTTAGCCTAATCTTAGAATTTTGGTGTAATTCAATCTTCCATCTCAGCTGATGGCCCACAAATAATTTCTCCCACCGACCTTGATCATCATTCATCTTTGAACAGAATTCCTTTATTGCCTTGAGCAACTCCCCTCCAACCATATGCCCCCCCCCACCAACACCACCAAAAGAGCTGATCTCCACCTACCTGATATCTCTAACCTTAGAAAAAAATGGGGGGGGTAACATTCTCTGACATTTACCCTGATTACCCAGGTGTATGTGTGAATATAGCTGTTTACTTACAATGTTACAAACTACGTCCGAAAAATATCCAGCCATTCAAAACATCTTGAGAACTGGTTGTGCAGCTCTGAAGTAACTTCTCAACCAATGCGGGGGGGGGGCTCACAGCACATACTGATGTAACTTCTCAACCAATCAGAGGGAGGCCTTACAGCATATACGTAGACACTCTCCCCTGGAGTTACTCAGTTGGCCTTGAGATGCCATTGGATGAGCTTGTGTATTCTGTGACACATTAACAATGACTGAGCTTCTCATTTTCCATGTCTTGTGTATTTTTTATTTATTTTTTTGCAAAACATCAAAAGAGAAAAAGAATTATATAAGATATATATATATATATATATCTCATTTTTTTTTTCCTCTATTAGTGGAAAAATTTTTCTATGTATAATTTGACAATTTGGAAAAAAGGACTACATTATATATTTTCACATACACATTATTTCCGATAATGCTCTTCTCATCTGACAATACTACTAATGCATAATTGGAAATAAGTATATGAAAAATTCATAATATAGTTGTTTTTCCAAATTTTTAAATTATTGAATTTTATATATATTTATATAGTTAGTTTCTTTTCTGGGAAAAAAAATCATCTTACAGAAATTTGAACGTATCCATGAATCTTTTCAGGGGTAATAACTTTTGAGACAATGAACAGAATTTTGTATGATTGTGATATAAAGAACAGTTTGATTGGCAACACATGACCAATTAAGAGTAATTGTGTCAATCATAAGCCATAATCTTTGTTAATAAGCCATAATCTTTTGCTAAAACAAACCAAAAACATGGATAGGATTTATTCAGATTTAATTGCAAGACATCTTTTGTTGACAACATAACGTAGAGGATGTGAATGAGAAAATCTGTTGTCTGAACAAAATTTGGAATCTTTAAATTATAGGCCAGTGGTTTCCAACCAGGGGGTTGGGGATCCCCCAAGAGGGAATTTGGGTAGTTGAAGAGGGGAATAAGGCTGTGGTGTTGAGTTATGGTGAATTTCTTTAGGCTGAGGGGTGGTGGATATGTGTGGTACAAGATGGAGTATAACCGTGCCATCAAAGGTCTGAATTTTCCTTACCAGAGTCGTTCATTAAAATCATTTTAGATTGAGTCATCGTGTTAGCTTTTTGTTATCACATCTGATTGCTTTTATCAACTTGAATTTTTAATTTTCATGAATGACTGCAAGGTTCGAAAAGGGGGGAAATTAGTAATCTTGAAGACAGAAGCGAGGAATGACCTTGAAAAGGTTTGTTGTAGACAATGAATTGCAAAACTCTCAGCATTTCTTCCAACTTGTTTTCATCATTTGCATATTTTGACAAATCAAGCTCACTCCAAGGTCATCAGTCGAATAAAGAAGGTTTCTATTTGAGAGAGAGAGTTCTACAAGAAACAAAGAAATAGTTTTGCTGTTGTAAGAAAACATTGTTTAGTAATTCATAGTATGATTTTAGGTTAGTTGGGGCCTGGGTGATGTGAAGAGATGAGGTGGGGACAACAAAGGAATTCTTTTATGAGATAATAATCAAGGGGTGAGTAGTTATGGCCAAATATACCAAATAATTCTCACACAATCCCCTGAAGTTGCGTATTTATTGAGCCTGGTCAGTATTTAGCTGAGTAACTCTCTGGAAATATCAGGTGTGGTAAGAAGCTGCGGATCATATAGAGAGCCTCACATGGTGATCCTGTTAATTCTCCTAAGGGATAGACTGCTCTCTACTCTATGCTCTAGCCAAAGGTCCCCTTCCCTACACCTCCTGAACCTTCTGACTGGCCTGGCTACGAGTGGCAAGAATTGAATGAATGAATAACTTACAAGTACAGTTCTCACCTCAGAGATATTTCAGGATCCTTACAAGAAAGCAAATATCACAATGAGGCACATGAGGCAAAGTTTTAGGTTTCTTAGTGAATACAAATATTACATAACACTTTCGTTCTGGAGTCCATTTAGAAACCCTGTGTCTTTTTAAAATACAGAAGGTAAATTAAAAAAATAGCCATGCAGCTGTCGGTTGAGGGAAGATAAGATATATAAACATCCGTAGCTTGTATAAATGAATCACTGTGGCTCACATGTGCACCAGAATTAATTAACTAAATTTTTTTCTAAAATTATCTTAAGAAAGTAGATCTTTTATCTAAAACTATCAGCATAAGGTCTCGACATGGTTGGTCAAGAATGATTTTAAAAAAAGTGCTCCTTTGAAAAAAACAAGATTAACATTTTTAGATGATGTACTCATGCAAATTTCCAAGGTTATGCCTAACCAGACCTGTCTCTATCTATTTGTTAGCATAGGTTTCTTCAGTTTTCAAGTTGGTCCAGCTGCTATGTATGTATGTATGTATATATGTATGCATCACATGTAGAAGCCATACAAATGAAGCTAGATGGTTGAAAATTTACACTAGGGTTCAGTTTGCAGTGTAAGTTCACACCTAAAAAGTAAGCATAAACAAGAGAAGTAACTTATTCATTGATCACTCCTTTTTTCCAATCTTCTAATTGATCACCCCCAACACAACATGCTGTCTGAAGATATTGGTCATGTGACAGTTTCTATTGACTGACCAACCAGATCTGTCTGTCCATGTGTCGTCATACAACTGTCATTTTTTAATGGACTCTGTCAGAATATTTACTAAAATGTGTAGAATGGTATAAACTAACAATTACAAGGAAATGGTTAGTCTCTCCCATGAAACCATCACATGACCAACATCTTTTGGCAGCATGTCGTGTTGGGGATAATCAATTAAAAAAATTGGGAAAAAAGAAGTGATCAATGAATAAGTAATTTCTCTTGCATTTCATTAGGGCTGTGATCACTAAAAAAGAACTAGATTTTCAAAAAACAAGCGGGCACAAACTAGGGGATCAATTTAGCAGAAACTTACATTGTAGGTTGAACCCCCACTAAAGAGTTTGAAGCAGTGGTTCTTAGTTTCCCTGGTCACATTTCTCCCCCCCCCCCTTGCAATCCTAAGTTTCTTTAATTCTTCTCCCATTTTGAATTGTCATCTAGCAATTTTTTCTCACCGTTATATTTCCCATTATACATCCCTTCCAGTGGTGGTTAACCATTAAGCTGAGTAGATTTGAGCTTCAAGGTCTAGGAAGGAGGAGGACCTGAGAGTAAGAAATAGATTTGTGTGCACATTAACAGGCTGTTACCGTCAATTTTGTAAACCAAAAAAAAATACGGAAGTTTTTTTTAAAAATATAGATATAAAGAAAATTTGAAGTCAGGTAAAAGAAAAAAAAAAAATTTCATTGAAGAATAAATATGGTCAGAATAAATTCTATTCGTGACATCATAGGTGTTTTCCACTGGAAAACATCAAAAATAAAGTAAAAAGAAACATCTATTATTAAACTTGTCAGCATAAGGCCTAAAATATAACTAAAAGCTTTTTTTTCCAAAAATAATAAATTAAATTTTTTTTGAAGGCTCTAATGGAGTACTGATGCTAATTTTCAAGACAGAACAGTATGGATGGGAGTGTTGAAACATGAATAAACATACGTACATATAAAAAGGGATAGTTTTTCCCCCCTCTTGGTGTCTATTGTTGTTCATTAAAATAAATGAATGAAAAGGCTGTAATTGATTCCTAGAACATATACATATTGTACACATTATGTTATTTTACATGACATCACTTTATTCTATTCAACGAAGGAATGGATAAGGGGCAAGGTCAGAGAGAGCCTTATTAAAAAGCTTAATCTAGATATCTGTTGCAGGTACCTCCCTTGACTGAAATTCCTCCCCAATTTCTCCCCTAGCTGAAATTTCTCCCCTAGCTGAAATTTCTCCCCTGGTAACAAAGTGGCTCCTGTTTGAGAATCACTGCTTTTGAGAGTTCTAGCTCTGCCAGAACTTGGAGCACATCTTGAGAGAGTTTATTGCCAAATTTTTTCCCTCCCACTCAGGTATTTTGTAATCATCGTACACTCAGAGAATTTTTGGCTACTTTCTCTCTTCGCTACCATCTGTCTGAAATTTGATCTGATTCTTATGATTCTTATACTTAGTCTGATTGCAGACATTTTGGGAAAAGTTAGTTGGCATTTGGGGTCGAGGGATTTCTTTCGTAGAAAATTATTCATTTATTTCACCTGTCATCTACAATTTATCTTTGATGTTTCTGCTCGAAAAAGAATTTTTTTCTTACTCTTTCTTTTTCATTAAGAACATTTATTAATTTTTCTTCTAAGATTTTTTTCTTTTTCTTTTCCTTCTTTTTCTTTTCCTTCTTTATTCCTTTTCACATCATCTTTTTCTTAATCATCTTTTTGTCATCATTGCCATCTTTTCTTCCTTCTCGTGGCCATCTGTCCATCGTTAGTATCTATGTTGTCATTTTTTTTTGGCCTTTTTTTTTTCATCACCTTATCGTTATTGTTGTCTTCTTCATCATCTCCCGTTCTTTTTGTAAAGATTTTTTATATTTATTTTTCATTGAAAGGAAACGTTGGAAGATTTCATTTTATTAAAAGAAACAAATTCGTTATATTTCATTTTTACTGAAGGAAATTTATTCCCTCTCTCAATATAGATTTCTTTTACTAAAACTTGAATAATTCAGTTAAGATCTCGTCTGGGTCATTTGTTTCTGCTTTTTTTTATTCCAATGAAAATTATTACCTGATCAAAATTAACCATTCTTATCTGATAAAATCCCTTTGAGAAATCAATTCCTTTTTAAATACTTCATCTATGCTGTCAAAAAATATGACAGTATTTAAATGATTTTGCATTTGCTGTACTTGAAAAAATATTAAACATTGTTGTTCTGCATTTCTTCTATTTTCAACTAGAACGAACCCACATTCCTATGCATTTGCTTAAAGAAAGGAAGGAAGGCTACTCTAAAATTAGCATTTCATAGTTATTCCCCTTGATGAACGTTACTGATAGAAAATGTAGTCCATCATATGGCTTAATGTATTGGTTGATATTTTTAATTTTTTGTTCATCTGAACATACAGGGCTGGCCTAAGGTACCGGAAGCACGGGTAGTCATTCAAGGCACCATATGCTAGGGGATGCCTGTCATGTGCCTTAGACAGAAGGACTTTCAAAATTCAAATGGAAAAATGAATTATTCAAATAGTATAAAATGTTACACCTGTTCTTCTTTTGTTGGTAATCACCATTACCCACAAAAAAACCTATTTAATGATTGTAGCAGGGTTATTCATGTGTTCTGACACATGTATCCTTTATCTATATAGTTGTAACAATTCATAATAGAATCTTGATATTTTGCACACACACCCACCTTAATAAGTAGAGAAAATATGATCTGTTTTTTTTTTTCTTAATACCCTCTCTCAAATAGGTTTTTATTAGGGGGTTCAATTTACAATGAAAGTTTATGCCAAATAGGTCCCTTAGTTTGTGTCAATGACTTTCATGAATTTATGATTCAATCCATTCTGTTGATTTATTTTCACCAAGGTAACTTGATTATTCCACCATCATTGCTTCACTTATAAGGTAAAAGCAGTATTAATGGGTGACAGTGATTCATGATTTCCCTTGGAATCCTAGTTTAGTGTTAGTTTGTAACAAAAATGTGTATAAGTAAAAATTGTTTCTCCATAATATGAATGGACTTTCTCCTTGTTATAATTATGAATCTGTTATATTAGGGTGTTCAGAAAGTAATTGAGTATTTCACTACTATTAATCATAAGCTAATCAACTAAGTGAAGACCAGGGTTAAATGGTATGAAACAATATCTGAATTTAGTTCATCATCTCTTCTATCCAGCAGTGTTCAGCCCAATGGAAGATAGAGATTTTAAAGAGCAACATATTCACCAATGCTGACTTATTGCAATGCAGACAATGAGAAACATTTGTGTAATGTACCTTGATGCAATGAAGGCTTGTAAATACCAGCTGTGGTTTAAAAGGTTTAAAAACAGTGATTGTGATTTGAAAATATGTAATCACTTTCCCAGCACCCTAATATTTCTCGAATGGTGATCTACATATCTGATGCTGGGTTGAAACTGTTTTTCTTCACCTGATTATTGTGAATTCCTAAGTATTTATTTTTCTCTCATTTTCTCTCTATAAAACAAATAAATAAGATGATATTACACTTTGAGTTTATCTTGCCAGGGTAACCAGGAACTCTAGGGCTGGCCCTGCAGACATACACTCCTCTAATATATTGTGACGCCTGGGACATATATATTCAATGGTTTCTATGACTGCTCTTATGTATAGGACTCATAGATCTCTTTTATAAGTCTCCTGGGACTTATGTGTTACAAAAATTAAGTAAACTAAAATGGACTAAACAAAACGTCTAGAAAATACTTGATTCTCCAGAATTTAGATATTTCTAGATGATTTTTTTTGTACATATGTAAGAACATTTGCTATCATTTTTTTAAATAATCCATCGAAGAATAAATATGGTCAGGATAAATTCTACTCGGGACATCACTGGTATTTCCCACATAAAAACATCTTGGAGTATCTAGATTCTGGAAAATCTAGATGCTTTCAATGAACCCATCAAAATAAGTCCTCAAAAAGGTCAAAAAAGCCTTTTTTCCAAAATCAAAAAAGCATTTTTAGAAGGGGTCTAGTGGTGTGCTGATACCATTTTTGAAGTCTGTAGACAAAATGGTATGGCCAGAAGTGCAGGAACACACATATACATGCATATATAAAGAAGGAGAGAACCTTTTGCCATCTTTGATGGCTACGGTTGTTTAATGACATCATAGTTCGAAATCCGTGCAGAAATCAGTTCAAATTACATGACTGTACAAGGAAGACGTGCAGGTGAATTGATCTACTAAATCCGTGTTTTTCATCTGTCCCAGGAGGAATATCTAATGGGACAAATGCGTCCCATCATGACTTTGGTTCTTCAAAGTATGGAAAATTGATTTGTGTGATATTCCTACATGACAACGCTTGTCTTCATGTTGCAAATACAACACAGGAAACAATCGTGTGAAGTTCATCCATATGCAATGTATCCGCTAGACCTGTCACTTGTTATGCTACGTGAAACATTTGTTGTTTGGTCCAACATGATCAAGATAACAAAATAACCCTCAAAGAATCCATCAAATTAAAACTGGAATTGTTCTTTTATGATAGAATGCACAAATTATCTTGAAGTTGGCATAAGGTCTTTGAAATCCAGGAATAATGCCAGCCCCTATAAAACATGAGAAACAAAGATAATGTTCAAAGAGTTTTTTGGACGATTGAACTCTTTGTTGTTTTTTGTAATTGAGACATTTTGGATGATCCATTCTACAGCCTTCTTCATGTGTACTATCAAAGTGATGATGTTGGACAGAATTTTTTTCTAATGTAAGGAATGCTTATAACGTAGAACTTGAGTGTTTTTTTCCTTTCCTTGTTGAATAGCGGAAAGAAAGTAAAGTTGAACTCTTCACTTTCTGTCTTATACACTTGGTTGATATGTTAACATGTGATGCTTCTTTGATTTTTCTCAATTCCCAACAAGGATAGTTAAAGCTGTTATACAGAGGTTTGGGGTGATGAACTAAATGGATTAGCGCTAGGGGTAAGGTTGAGGTTAATCATTGATCACAGTAGTTTTAACTGGTAATGAATAATATTAAAAATTATCAACATAAGTTTCTTTGGTTTTCAAGTGGGTCTGGTTGTCTATGTGTTGCACATACAGGCCATATAAATAGAGCTAAAGGATTGAAAATTTGAACATTTACTCTTTATGTTCTGGAAAAAAAACTTTATTATTTTTTGTTTTTTAAATTTCTTCCCGAATGGGTTTTTAGTGAGGGGGTAGGGACTTAAATTACATTGTAAGATTGTGCTAAATTTGTACCTTAGTTAGTGCCCGGCAGTGCTCACACTTGTTTTTCTTTTAATTCAGACTCTTTTAGTGATCGCTGTCCAAAACGAAGCAAGAGAAGTAACTTAATCATTGATCAACACTTTTTATAATTTTTAATCGATCTCTTGATGGTTTCTATTGAATGACGAACCAGACCTGTCTTTGCTTGACCTCACTTCCTTTTGTTTCTTGTGTTTTACCACAACCTGGGTTTAAATCACTTTCATGACTGAACAATGAATTTTCATGTATGAAAACTTTTGTCGAAATTGCTGGAAAATTTTACAACAAGTTAATATTACCAGAAATAGAAAAATGATCAGAAACTTGGAATTTGTAATAATCATCTAAATTTCTTCTTTCTCTCTTTTCCAGAATTACAATGCAATTGCTCGACCATTTCCTGCTGGTTCTGGTGGCGTCGTCCTGCCTCCACTTCCTTCGTAAGCCATTTTGTTCTCATTCTTTTTTTTTCTTAATTTTTCTAATCCATATTTTCTTTTCCAGGAGATTTTTCACCAAGCTTTGTTGTTTCAAAACTAAAATTCATAATTTTTGCACAATTTGCTGTGATTGAGATGTTTATTTTCCACAGTATTAACCTTTAATTCTTATTGGAGGAAGAAATAAACAAACACGGTCTTTTTTCCCCTCTTTTTCTTGAAAAAAATGAACTTGTAGAAATGAAATATCAACTGAGGAATTCTTAATTGATTCAGAGTAGACATTTTTTTTTTTCAAATCGTATTCAATTGCTTTTTTTTTTTCTTGATAGACTTTCTCACATGAGATATTAGCTGGGAAAACCCTATTTGAATCCAGGGTGTACTTTCTTTTTCAAAGGTTTCTATTCATTCATTTTTTTTCCTTAATAAACTGATTCACAAGAAATAGTACTGAGAGAAGCCTTAATTGATTCAGGATATACAGGGTTTTTAAAATCTTTTTAAGCAGCATAAATAAAATTTAGCTAAAGGCTATCCTTTTTTTTCTTCTCATTTTTTTCCTTTTTATAAATCTTTTCATTTTCCAATGACCTTTCTGAACATGGTAAACATTAACTTTCTGTATTATGAAAAATGCTTCAAAATCTAAAGCATTATTTTCCTTTTTTTTTTTTGATTCAAGATTTATGTATGCATTAACAAGTAATATATGCCCTAGTATGATTTCTCTGAAAGGTGAGACTCCACTTACATGATGTAACACGTGTGTCTTTGGTGATAGACATTTGCAACAGCTGAGCTGCTCTGAAGACAGCTTGATGTTGAGCACTGCAAACATCTGTGAGTCATTACAGGACACCAATGGCCAAACACCCTAATCTTCAAGACGGCTCTGTACAAGATGTGCAACACGATTCCACTCTCAACAAAAGTGGCCCAACTATGCTGATCCATATTTAGTTGTGTACTACGGATGCCTGAAGAAACACCTGAACAAAAAGCCTTAGAATTTGCAGTTGTCAGGTCCAACAACTATATGGCACGTAAAAGCCGTCGCTGCACAAACTTGGTGAGCTGTAAGCAGACCTCCAAGATGTAGGACTAGGAGAATTGGGATCTGGCAAAAAATTGAGGGAGTTGAGGACACCGCCAGGGAAAAAACGCAAATAAAGGAGGACTGATTGCTGCTGCAGGATGTTCCATACTACGACAGCTGTAGAATACAGTCGATCATTATACGCCTATGTAATCATATTTATTACATAGTTTGGAATATATTCTTCTCCTTTGCTCATCTGTATGTGTCTGTCTCCAGGTGCTCCTAGTAACATTTTGGAGCAACAACCTTGAAAATTTGCATGAGTTCACCACTAGGCACCATTTTGAACTGTCTCTTTGGAGTCTAAGAAAGAGTATTGATGTTATTTGATTATTGCAATCGATATTTTGTTCATATTCCATTCTGTTATTGATATCAATTTGATAATCAGACAATTTGCTTTTTGTGAACAAAATTGTTCGGCAGTTGTTTTAATTTATTCGATGTCAATATCAAATTTATGTATTTGTACGTTAAGTGTTAAGTCGTTTATCAGTTGCGTTTGTAATTCAGCTAAGGGACACAACTCATTAGTTTAGAAGAGTTGCCTCCCTTACATGGTCCTGTATCTGTCCACATATCTTTTTTTTTTATAGTTCCTTCTAATAAACCCCTTTCTGTAACTACGAATGAAAAATGAAAAGAAACTTATCTTCAATCCCTACCTTTTCCCAAGTTAGTCATTCTTTCTGATTATGAACTGTTTCTCTCTTTACTTTTAACCCAAATCTCTGAACCATAGTTTGCCTTTTCTAGAATGATCTTAAGTTTTTTCTTTAGTTATTAGTAGATACATTTATTTTTTATCTTTCTTGTCATTCCTAAAAATTGTTTGGGTTGAGATGGACTTTTAAAAAAATTGCTGTATGATGTGTGAAAAACTGTCTTTTATTTTCTGAAGGGAAAAAAATGTTAATTCTCAGAATTATCTGAAAATATAAATTTCTAACCATTATTAATTTTTGACTATTATTTTCTTTCATCGTGATTTTTTTTAGTTGCTTTTTATACTTATATATATATATATATATATATATATATATATATATACATATATACTTACTTATGTATACAGATGTTGTGAAGTGTCTACTTTTCATCAACTGCCACAGTTTGCTTCAAAAACAGAAAATGTTTATTACTTTTAAGTAGCAAATCACACATTGGATTATTGTCCAAAAGATTCTTTGCACTTATGTGGAAGCCACACATCAAAGCAACTAACATAACCATTTGATTTGGATATTTTGAGTCTATTGGTTATCTCCTACTGTTGATTATTCTCAAATAATGTGTTCATTAATTGCCATCAACCTTAACTGGTCAATCCAATCATCAAGCATTGATCTGTCGGAAATATCCTGCGCTAAACTTTATCAACTATCTTTGACACTTGAAATAGTTCACAGTACTTTCTCCATAAACTGGACAAAAAGATTGAAACAGGAATATATATATATAATATACAAAAAATAATCTCGCTTATTTTTCATCTTCAATATTAGAATTGATCAGGGATCACCTCTGCTTCAGCTATGTCTCTGAAATTAACAAAAAGATGCCGAATTTTACAAAATTTTTTTTTAAATGCACTGTCGCAATATAATCAAAAGCAGTCATTTCCAAATTAAAGTAGTTGGAACTAAATGCTGTTAATGCGATCTAACAACAAAAACAGAACAAACATTTGGGTTAAGTTATAATTTGAAGCATATTCTTATGATGAAAAATAGCTTATTTCTCAGAAATGCCATCTTATTTTTGTTTGGAAAATATTTTCAAGGTGGTTATCTTGTATTTATAGAATTACACATAGTTGTGGCATATCCACAATTGATTGGAAGACAGATTTAAATTTTGTTTTTCTGTCATTCCACTAATCATTATTTTATGCTGGGTTAATGATTATGATTAAAACTTGTTGAATAATACCTGGAAAACCAGTCCTGATGAAAAATTGTCAACCCACCTAGTTTATATGAAATTATTCCTATGTATTTGATCAAGTTGATTTGAGACTATTACTACTTGGTGTAAAAGCAAGAAAAATTACTGAAGGAAATATTAGTCAAAAAAGAATAAAATAATGGACAATACTTCATCTGAGAAATTCAGATAACTTAAGACTATTACTTCTAGGTGTAAAAGCAAGAGAAATTAGATTTAAGAAATACTTATAAAAAAAAAACTAATGGTGCTAGTTAATAATTGATATTTGATAGGAAAAAATTAGGGTTTGGAAATCAAGTATTACATCTTCAAATGGAATGTCAACAAGCAGAAAGCGTGTATATGTATGAAGTTCTGTGTGTCTGTACGGATATTGGTGCTTATCTTTAAGGCAGACAGCACATAGTTATGCAAGAGAAACTTGTGAACTTTTGAAAAATGAAAGGTCTTTAATTGTATGAATAAAAAGTGAAAATTTCAATACATGTATGAGAGGTGGATGATGTGTTCAAAGGACCCATCACTGATTTAGTTATTTGGAAAATTGAGAATGAAAGTCCACAAAATTTCTGTAGACCTAATCCATCCCCTTTTTTTTCTTTTCTTTTTATTCTTTTGCTGATTATTCTCCTGTAGAGTAAAAACACCTTTTCTCTCTGCTTTCACATGTGTGCACACACACAAAGACACAAGTGCATTCTCTCTCACTTACCAATGATGGAGTACAGGGAAAGTTGTAATCAAATCTTTTAGGGATATATATATATGCATACATGAATACATACAGTTAGTCTGCGTATATATCTCATTGGCTTCTGTCAAGGTTGACATTGGAGATAATGGATTTTTGCTGCTGTCTAGACAGTAAGGTAGTTATGGGTGAGTGATTTGATGAAGTTATCACTCACCTGGTGTCTTCTTTCAACCATTATATGTGTTATTTATACACATGCATTCGTGTACATTCATCATCAGTCTTTTAACGTCCGTCATTGGACATAAACCTTAGCCAGGATCCACCACATTTCTTTATCATGGGCGTCACAGAGCCAGTATAAAACACATTTTTTTGCTAAATATACACACCCGTGTATTTACATTAATATGCCAACCCAGATACACACACACAATGCATATATATATATATATATATATATTATTACAACTCAGGAATACAATATAATATATAATGCAATGTGTAATGGATATATTTACTAAAGTGCTCAATATATTTAACAGGGCAGAAACATGAACATATTTGTAACGTGAATCCTTTATTTCATCAATTATGTATAAACAGACACACACACACACACACACACAAAGAAACAAACATGTATATATTTAGATGCACATGTACACACACATTGGCTTTTTCTCAGATGTTTATTTCCTGTAGATAATGATCCACTCTAATAGATTCTTTCTCTCTCTCTCTTCCTCCTTTTTGTTTACCTAAATAGTTCTATAAAAGCATGTCTTATGGTGTTTTTGTTGTTGTTTTCTTTGCATGTGTTTTGTTTTTTTGTTTAATATTTTGTTTTTGTTTTTGTTTTGCTGTTGTTGTTGTAAGATTTTGGAAGGTGATGGACGGAGAGTTGGTTGGTCGGTCAAGCACCAATTGGCAATGTCATTATCTCTGTTGGTTTTACTACTCTTGTTGTTGTAATTATCATTTTGCCTATTTCAGCTTTCACATCACCGCAAACCAATCTTCTGGGTTTGTTTGTTTTTGTTTTGTTTTTTTTTCACCTGGCCTTGTATTACGAAATGATTTTCCAAGAATGCTCACTTGAAAGTTGCCTTTGGTGTCCTTCAAGTTCAATATCAAGTCCCTTTCTATTTAAAGAATCTATATTATAATTATTTGCTTATTCCTCTTATTTTCTTATGGAGAACTGTAATTAGCAGTCAATAAATCTGAAGTTATCTCTCTTGGACAATTTTTTTTTTCTGTCTCAATTTATACTTAATGATTACTCAGAAACCTGATAAAAAATTGTGGTTTAATTTAAAATCTAAAGTTATTGCATTTTAACGTTATTGTACTACGGTATACCATTTTTACTTTTATGGTATCATTCGCAAACCTGTAAACAAACATACAGAAAACAGATCTTCATGATAACGATTAACAGTTGCCTGTCCTCATGAAATGATGTTTCTTTGAGTTTGAAAATTAATTTCTGGAATTATTAAATTTTCAATTAGTCTTTAATAAGTAAATGAAATAATTTGAAATGAATAAGATAAACTTACACATTTTAAACACTTCAGCATTGAACATAGACTATTCTATCAAAAATGTTGAAGTTATATTCGTAATATGATACCAGGTGAGAAAAAAAAATAATGCACAATGTGTTGTTTTTTACTTACTAACCGCTTCTAATTTCAATACGAACAGGGAGCCTTCTTTTCCTCCTCCACCCCCATCTACAGCCCTTTTTCAGCCGTCTCTTGAAAAGTATACAAATGTGGAGGAGGACCGTCCTGTATCCACTCACCAGTCAAGGTCCTTCAAACTATTGCAGGGTTTGATGGACAGTGGTCAAGGTAAGGACTGATCTCGATAAAATCAAGCCGACTTATGACTCTTCATCATTGAAACCATGAAACTCATTGTCTTCCTTCCTTCCTTCCTTTCTTTTGTTTATCTAAGGTAGAAAAAATACAAGTTGCCTGAAAAATTGTCGATCTTTTGTTAAGATTTTTATCTTCAAAGAATGAATTGATTTAATTTTTATTTCAATGTTGTTGGCAGAGTGTGAAATAATATTTTATGATAAAGAATGAAATAAGCTCGCTTCTATCAGCCCATATATACTTGACCTACAGATTTTTAAAAATCCAGCATTCGGATAAGATGTGGAGAGGCTTGAAATATTTTAGCTATCATCATGGATGTCCAGGATGATGTCAATCAGTTGAGCCCGACACAAAGAGTATTAAAACAGCTTTATACCCGATCTCAGTTTCCTGTGTGTCTTTATTGGCATGGGGTGACATCCTGATGGATAAAACAAAATTCTCTCAGGTCTGCTGCTATACAACAATCTACAGGAACAGAGAAAGGATTCATTGCAGACGTCTTCAAGACAAAATATTAAACTAAGAAATGTTTTTGTATTAAGAAAAAAATTACTCAGCAATTAAATGTCATTCAAGTTCAGACTGCTGCAATAGATAAAAAATCAAAATAATCATCATCAGAATATTTTTTATTGAATAACTGTTGCCCCAGAAATGGCATGCCCTACCAACCTGCTAAGTGGGCTATAGATTCTTCTCTATTTGCTCATCTGTGTGTCTTCAGGTGCCCCTGGTTACATTCTGGGGGCTACAACCTTGAAATTTCATATGAGTATACCATTAAGTGCCATCTTGAAAATAAATTGGGGGGGGGTGTTTGGGGGTTTTTCCAAAAAGAGTATTTTTAGGTCTCAATGGTCATTTTGGACCAACAGAGCCCAAACCTTGTGCTAGTATTTTTTTTTTTTTTTCAATTGGTTTAGATTTCAATTTGTTGATATAGTGTCCAAACCCGACTGTCTATTGTATTATATATATATATATATATATTCAATACCTTTGTTTCACACTTTGTTGGCCACAACAATATTGATTGAAATTGTGTGTAATGTTTCATATAATGTGCAGTTATTTTTCAGACACCTTGTATGTAACATATATGTTATATATCATAGAAAGTCATAATGGGCTTGTATCATTCTATCTTGTATACAGACACATGCATATGTGTGTGTATAAATGTATGGTGCATATTTCCCGAAGGCAATAGACAGAATGTTTTTTATTCTTTTTTAAATAATTTTTGTTTCTTGTGTGCGAGAGAAAGAAGGTCTTTGTTCACTTTATGTAGGTATTGTCCAAACGTTTTGGATGTAATACTTTTGATTATTATCCAGATCAGAGACCTAGAAACTTGATGATAGAAATGTTTGAACAATATTTACGCATTGAACCGAGACCAGAGTTCTCTTTTATGTAAACAAGAAAAGTTGATTAAAAATTATAAAGAACATTCTTCATTTTTTCTCTTCAACAAAATATACCGGATTGCTGAGTACTGTATTTGATGGCATATAAGACATATTTGATTATTCCTCTTATTTTCTTATGAAGAACTGTAATTAGCAGTTATTAAATCAGTAGTTATCTACCTTGGACAAGTTTTACTTGATAGTCATAGAATAACAAGAAGAGTTGCAATAAAAAGCAACAAGAATAAGATGAAAGGAAAAAATTGGTCAAAATTCAATGACAACACTTCATTTGATTGGATATTTTTCATTATGGGTGCCCCCCCCCCAAATGACTCGAAAACGTATATGTAATTGTCCAGCCCCACATAAGCCAATACCTGAGGAGTTGAAAAGATCAAGTGATAAATGAGGTTTTCAAGGGAATGTTTTCTTTTTTTTCTATATTTCCTGCTGATATTAAGGGGGTCTTATATGCCATGGAGAGCAGTAAATAAGCATTTTATATCTTGTCAACTTTTTCTCTTTGACTGGGGACCTAGATCAGTGGAAGAGAGACGGTTGACTGTATAATATACTTCATTTTAGAAATTCCAAGATTATCATAGCAAGGGCCAATTTCCAATTACTTTTCCCCTTGATTGAGTCATCTTAATCTCCCTACAAAATAATGGTCATCTGATTAGATAACAATGTTTCCTATCTCCCATATCTATATTTTATGGAGACTCAAAGAATTCCAAGCTGAGATGTTGCTAAATACTGCTGCAAAACTTTGCTGATTTTCTACAATTTTGGTTCTAGTCACTCCACTGGAATCATGTTACGAAGACAAATTTCAGTCCATGTACAACCCAGGGAAATCATAGTTAGAGGCAAAGAACTTATGAGACCTGTGCTTGCTAGATTATTGCAATATAATAATAAGAGCTGCAATAAAAAGCAACAAAAATATGATTGAAGAGAAATAACTTGTCAAAATTTGATAATAATGACAACGCTTCATTCGATTAGACATTTTTTTCATTGTGGAAATTTGAAGAATTCCAGCCTGAGATGTCTCAGAATTTTGCTACTAATCTTTGCTGATTTTCTTCAAGACTCTTTGATTGCCAATTTTGGTTCTCTTGACTCTGCTGGAATCAGATACTCCCTGGGTGTGCCTTCCACCCTGTCTCAACCTGTTGCTCACGTTGGTTCTTGCTGCCTCTCTTAACGGGGAGGTGGCACATGTTCTCTCAGTGCATTCTTCTTTGAAGAAGAAAAGGGTAGGGAAGAAATGACATATGGTTCTTGGCACAGGGGCTCCAACAACTGACTCATTTTTCAAAGAATTGGGTTAATTGTACAAACCAGCAAAAAGAAGAGAATACGTTTATAGATTTCTCCTGCTAAGGCATTCGTTGAGAAAACTTTTGTATGCCTAAATGGTATAAAGCAAAGAAATAATAACCATTGATTTATATGGGAAAAATTTCCAGCGTTCCCAGCCTCCAAAATGGTGATGATGATATGTTGGGCTGAGTTGTTGGAGGGGTAGGAGAAGGAGGAAGAGGATGTGCACTGCCTCTACAATTGCTCTGCAAGTCAAATTCTACTATTTTTGCTTTACATCTTGTTTTGTAAACAAGAGTCATTAAGCAAGCTTTTGAGAATCAGGAAAATTACCTGTAATAACCAAGTTTATATTAGTCTGGCACAAGGCTACTAATGTAGGGTCACCCTTTAAGGATTGGACTCAAAAATAAGTAGGAAAATCAGAATTCCCTTCAATAATGTAGTATTGAAGGGAATTCTGATTTTCCTATCTTCAAGTCAGAAACCAGAAAAAAAATTAAATGCGTTATCCAAGGGGGCTGTGCCCACCAGACTGCTACTCACCATTGCTCTTGAAAGAATCAGGGTCAGTTTCATTACCGGAGTCTCCAAAAAAGGAAGTGGACAATTTCTTGAACCACCAACTCATATGCTTAAGGGTCTATGCACGAAACCAACCTTGTGTCACATTCTGGCCGGGGGGCGGGGGCAGATAAATACTCTCTACAGTTGTAATGATCTCCATGGTGAGGCAACCATCTTAGCCTTAATTTTATTCTTAACCCCTAAATTATTGAAACCAATTGAATAATTTCTCTCTCTCTCTTTTCATATCTCATTGTCGTCATTTTTAGCTATTTGAAATTCCTTCATTGCATCGTTGTTTGACCCCCTCATATTTCAGAACCCCCACCTGCCCTGCGACCACTGAGCTCCACTACCACACCCAATGGATCCCGAAGCGTTTCCCCCCAACCATTTGCCGCTCAAGGAAAACCCAGCACCGTCAAAGCCATTGGAAACTGGCAGTACAATTCCCCGATTGGTCTCTATTCCAAAGAGAATCTCAAATCGACTTTCGTTGATCAATCAAAGATACTTACTGGTCAAGAGATGCGGTAATAAGAATTCAATTCCACAATTCATTCTTCTTTCACATTAAATATCGTCTCTTCTTCTCTACGTCTTTCATGTCAACTATTCTATCTGCGTTTGTATCCCTCCGCAATCTCAAAGCATAAAAGCCGGTGTCCGTTGCTTTGTTGAGTACAAAATATGTAACACTATGTTTTTGTTTATGTCTTGAGAATGTAGTCCAGATAAGCATTTCATATTTTGCATACATGACCCCAAATTAAGTGGTCGGTCAGTAGTAATACATATTAGTATAAGTTTCTTGAAACATAAAGTGGGGGCTCAGTTTCCTTTTGGTTTTAAGATAAAATGGAGTAACTCTATGAATTTATGTACACAGAAGCCAGTGTTTGTCTCTCTGTAATGCGCAAAATATGTCACGTTCTGTTTTTGTTCATATTTAAGATTACGAATGAGACACACCTTTTATATTTAGCATACATGTCTGCATAACATGATATAAAAAAGGAAAAAATTAACTTTAGTGTACTTGAAGCAGGTTTTAGACTGTTTTTAGAGTCTTTGCATGTGAAGTGTAGGATTAGTTCACTATTGTTATTAAGAAATTGATCCCCCCAGCAGATATTACTCTGTTTCTGGGCACAGTGGGGGATTGGGTTTTCTATTGTTATTGAGGAAAAAAAACTAATCCCTCCAAGATTAATATACGCATATATATATATATATATATATATATATATATATATATATATATATATAGCCTGTGTCCATTACTTAGTGTGACATGTTTTGTGTATTACTATCATGGGCTTATCGCCAAAGGAAATCCACAAGGACATGTTGGCAACCCTAAAAAAAACGATGCCCCCCCCCCCCCCGCCCTTGATAGGCAGTGGATGACTACAATAGGCAATGTCTCCCATTTCTTCAACAATTGCTGACTCTAGAGCAAGGGTTCTCAATCTTTTTGGTGTTACCACCCATTTGCCATATGTATAGTGAATTCAAAAGGATACCACAGAGGTTTCAACACTAGAAAAACAATAAAAATGGATAGTTTTCACTGTTTCTTTGATGGAAGTAATCACGTTGGATGTTAGGAAAACATTCACCATTTTTAGATCATCAATGCGTTACCTTTGTCTGGTGAGGTGCATCTAGTGCAGACATATTTGATTTACACTGTACTGTTTTTCAAATTGATTATACGAAATGTTGCTGTCGACTCATTTTTTATTGTCAATTACTGACTTTGGTACTCGGAATCCTATACTGCCCACAAAATTTTGTAACGCCCACCAGAGGGCATTGTTGCCTGGGTTGAGAAACTCTTCTCTGAAATTTTAATTTTTTGGAACTGACACAAATAAAACCGTTATGGTCTCCAAATTTTCTTCGTCATCATTCAAAGAGTTGAACTGAATGTAAGTCAAGTTCATGGTACAAGGATGTGTAATATGGACAAAAATTTATATCCCAGTATTGTCAGGTTGAATACTGATATACAGTTTATATAGATCCTGTTATCAAAGTCACTTGAGATTTCACATGAACTTTTATTAAAGGAAACTGAGATAGAAAGTACAATAAATAAAAAGTAAGCATATCTCTGAGAATACTGCTTTTTCCACTTTAACAAGAATGTAGAATACTCTGACCATAAGAAACTGAAAAGGTTAATAGAACAAAAATAGTTATCTAGTGAGGTTGACTTTTGAAGGAACTGAAGGTGCTAAGTGTGGGTTTGGCACACACATGCAATGGGAGAGAGAGGGCAGGATTTTGTGGACAATTTGGGGTCGGGATAAGCAAGCCCAAGAATAAAAGCTAGATCTAGCTCCGAAATAGCTAAATTGGCATTTTATGTCTATCAGTGTGAACGGTACTGCTCAATCTTATACCGTGTTTGAAGATATACCGGTATTGTGTAAAGTTGATATACCGCCCAGCCCTGGGAGATATCATTACTCCTTGCACAAGTGTAAATTTTGAAAAAAAAATTCATACTAAGTATTATTTTCAGAAAGAAAAATAATTTTATTTTTGCAGATCTGTCTGTACCACTTAAAAGGTATACATTTTTTTCTTTTTAGTTTAAGCAAAAACTGAAACTGATTTCTGCATTTTTACAAAACTTCCACATCTACTGCAGGGTGTCATAGGGAGTTGAGGCCACAGTTGATAGTTTGTTGAGTGGCCTCTGTGATGGTCAGGCCGTGGGACCCTGCCACGCCTGCGTAGTCATCCTCTTTACTTGCCCTTTCAGTGCGTATCTATTGAAGAAACGCAAGAATGAAATGGATGAACGGGTGTACTGTAATGGTTAATGGGATGGAGAAGGAAATTGGCAAACAGCTCAAACTTTGATTTGGACAGTTTGCATTCACTAATGCCCTTGGGGAAGGCATGAATCCACTTATCCTCTCTCCTAGATATGAGTGAGCAAGGCAGTTGGAGCCTTTTTGCCCTTTATGGCAGTTCATCTTGGGCATCGGTCAAGCACCCTGACCGCATAAAAACTTATAATTGCTATAAAAAAAATTATTGGATCTCCGTGGATTGTTCGAGAAATGAAGACAAAAATATTTGCCTCATTTATCGGATGCAACGGAACTCAGAAAAAAAAAAAAGGGAAGACATTTCAAAATTTTTTGTGCAGAAATCTTTTTCGTTAGGTTCAGTCCTCTTAGAAATGTGATTGAATCCCTTTTTAGAACAATCAGATAGTTTTTTGAAGATTTTTGTCCTTTGCACACAGTAGAGAAGAAGAATCCTTTTGTAGAATCAAAATCCTTGAAATTTTATCCTTTGTGCCCTCCCCCCTGCCAAAAAAAATTGTAGAATTTTTTCTTTCTTTTTTTTCCTCAATTTCTTTTTTTTCTCATCTTATCTTTTTCTTTTCTTTTTTCTCATCTTTTTTCTTTTCCTTTTCTTTTTTCTCATCTTTTTTCTTTTTCTTTTTTTTTTCCCATCTTTTTTGTCTTTTTTTCTTTTCTTTTCTTCTTTGTCTCTTTTTCTTATCTGTTTTGTTCTTTCTCTTGTCTTGTCTAATTTTTCCTTTTCAATTTTTCTTTTTTTCTTCGTCTTTTTATCCCTTCTCTGTTTTTTATTCTTTCTTTTTTGAAAGACTTTTCTATCTATTAGCTGCTTTTTTTTTTTTTAATCTGTCTTTCTTTCTTCCATGTAGACATCTTGTTTAAATGTTTTTTTTTTTCTCCAATCATTTAGCATTACAACTTCAGGAAGAGAAAGAGTCAATTCTTGAATTATGCTATTTTGCAAACTGGCCTTTATTTCAACCTTTATTTCAAAAATACATCTTTCAACATTCAAAAATATTTTTCAGACCATTATAAAAATGTTTGAACTTAAGAAGAATTACTAATTAGAAAAAATCTCTGGAAAATCATCAGATTGGCAATTGATGTCACAATACTGAACACCCTTCCTCGTCCCATGATATGAAAGAATTTTGAATAGATAACCATGAATAAATGAAATATATGTTACAATGCCTCAGTACAAATCCTTGTTTCTGAAATCACTCCCTCTATTAGTTTGAAAAATTTACAAAAAGTTACATTCAGTCAGGGCCAATGCCAGGATATTCAAAGCCGGCCTTAAGAGGCATGCCTTTACTTTTCAGTGACTATCCCCTTCCCTTGTGTGACCTCACCCGCAAGAGGACAATGTGAGGCTAGATTAGGAGGTGAGGGATCAAGTTCTATCTTACCCCAAAGCCTTGTTTCTTCTCACAGGAATAAAATTATCTCATTCTTTTAATGAAACAATTCCAACAAAGATTGTTTTTTTTTTTCTCAACATGGCTATTATTAGTCTTGGCCACAGTTTTCTTCATTCTTTCTTGTGTTTTTAGTTAGATTAACAAATGTTGTTCAGAATTAGTGAGATGCCCTCGGATTTTAGCCCCCTAGGTGATTTGCTTAATGTTTAGTGCCGGCCCTGCATTCAGTGTAGTCTCAGCAAATTGAACAATCATAAAAATCAGTATAAGAGATTGGCAATTCTGAAAAATATTTTTGCAATAAAAAAGATGTTTTTTCTAAAAAGGTTTGTTGTTCGGGCGAAGAATGATAATTCATAGATTGACTCTAATTTTTATGTTTTATCTTTTTGACTTTGTATTTTCTGTTGCACTTAAGCATGTTTTTTGTTTTTAAATTGAATTAATTTTTTCAAAAACTAACTTCGATAATAATGAAGCATTTCAGAATTTCTTAACTCATTAAAAATATATGCAAATCATTAGTTGACAATGGTTGAATCATTATAAAACAAGTGTTGCACAAGGCTTTATTTATGAAGCCCTCAAAGTCAGTGAGTTATGATGAAGTAAGTTATGGAGAAAATCTGCTTCAAAATATTCATTTGGCACTGCACAACCATAATATAGTAGTTAATGTGCTATAAAACCACATTGACAATCAGGACTTGGATTATGTGAATCTAAATATAATTAATTGTTTAGCACTTACAACCATTATATAGCAGTCACTTTGCCATAAAATCATATATTTCTTTTTTTGGTTTTTCAATAACTGCATGAATTTCATTTTTATTTGATTTCATTTTAAATTTTGCGTTTGATATTGTTTTGTTTGTTCGATATGGTATGACGTATTGCATGGTGTTGTTGCATGATGTGTGCGTGTGTTTTTTCAGAGCTGATGATGTCACGGATGATGGTAAAACTAACGCTGAAAAACCTGCCGTGGTCAGGAATAACGAGAAAAATTCTGCTGCTCAAGAGGTTGATGAGCAGGGTCGGAAAGTTTACCGACCTTCGGAGACGTACCGACTGATACACGAACAAATCGAAACAAATAATAATCAACCACCTATGTATTCGAAAACACTGAAACGGCTTCAGCAAAAATTGGATGAGTAGGAAAAATTGTTCACCTTTTTTTCTTATTTTGGGGGGGATGAAGGTCGGTAGTGAATATAACTGTATATCTTGCATATATATGTATAGTCTAGAAAGTTTTATAGCTTTGAACACTAAACATTAAAATCCTTTATTTAGACAGACATTTTATTTATTTACTTATTCATTTATATATACATATATATATATATATATATATATATATATATGTGTATATGTATATATGTATATATATTCATATTAGTATAGAAAGCTTTACAGCTTTTAACACTTAACATTAAAAAAATTTTCAAAATTTTTTTGTGTCATTTCAGTCACTTATTTCCCAATATCTGTCAATGCAATTTATGTAATTTTCTTCAGTGTTTTTTTTCCCTTTTTCTCATATACTTTTTTATTATGGTACAATGTATAAATTGTCTCTTGTTAGGATCCTCAGTTGTTTACCATGTAACTGTTTCAGGGATTTTAAAAATATAACAGTTATATTAACATGACACCCCAGCAGTGTTGATCAAACACCACCTCCCTTTGACTATATAGTTTACATGATATATGTAACTTATCATTTTATATAAGGTTATATATAATATATATATATATATATATATATATATATATATATATATATATATATATATGGACCATTAACATCTAAGGATTAATAAACCTTACCTCTGAACAATTTACTCCCGAGTGTCTCACTCCTTATAGTTCACATTATATATATATATATATATATATATATATATATATATATATATATATATATATATATATATATATATATGATTGGAATAAATAACCTTTAGATCCGAGAAGTGTTCACTTCCATGAGTAAACAAATATATAATATTTTGATAGTGATAATTTTTTCATAAATCATCAGTAAAAGTGCTCGATGACTTTTTTTATAGTAAAAACTGAGTTTTCAGAGCAAATATAGTAAGAAAAAAATTTGTTAAAAAAATCTCAATACAGTATTTCTATGCCCAGAAGATCTCTTCAAGAAAATGTTTTTTGAACATAGAAATAGTGTTTCGAGATTTTTTTCCAAAATATTTCAATTTTTAACATTGATATACACATTTATTCATGGTGAATTCAATCGACAATATAGAAACTTAAAATTAGGAAAATTGATTGTATTTATTTCGGTTGCATATTTTTGGAAGTTGCTTATCCTGTTGACAGATGGAAAATTGGGAAATAAGTGCTACATTGTTCTTATTATTGTTGTCCTTAGTTCTTATGAGTTACTGGCAAGAAGAGGATCGTTATGTTGTCATTCATTTATAAAATACGTTGTCTAGGCCAAGTGATATGCTAACTGTGTCATGACGGGAGATCATTTTGAATAAGAGTTTCTGTATAAGATAAGGCAAGTTATAATTCATTCTGTCAGACGACATATTTCCATTCCTTAATACATAACTGTTGCATTGAAAGAGACAAATAGACAGAGAATGAACAAGCTGAGATTTTGGGTTGGAAGCAATTATTTGGCCTTTGCATTACCAGCAACTGTTTAGCTAAATGGTAAAAGGATCGCTACGTTGAAGCAGCTATCTTATCAGTAGCAGGTTTGATTCCTACTGCTGCCCCATTTTCCTCAATTGTTTATTCTATTCATGTTGTCTAGGCCAAGTGATACATCAACCATGTAATGACGGGAGATCATTTCAAATGAGAGTTTCTACATAATAAAATGCAATTCATACTCATTCTGTTGGATCATATATATATATATATATATATATATATATATATATATATATGAATGAATGCTTTCAAATCAAAACCTTTCTATTCAGGCATGTATTATTCAAACTTGGCTGAAAGTAACATAAAATCACATCTACCCACTTCTAAAAGGTTAAAACAAATAAGAGAGGAGATGGGCAACCCTATGTACAAAGCCGTAAACTGATAACTGAGGTGCATTCTAAAGAAGAGGAAAGAACAGAGACTGTATTAGTAGAGGTAATAATGATTGTACTGTATTGGTTCTATCATTTGTTGATTTTTGGCTGTTTTATTTTTTAGGGGCCCATTGCCACAATTGGGAGGTGGTGCTGCACCTCCACCCCCACCTCCTGCTGCCCCTGAACACATGACATGTAAGTATTTTCTTTTGAATGTACTCTTAAATTTCTCTTTATAATATATATATATATATATATATATATATATATATAGTACTAATTAGGGATGCAATAGAACATAATGTAATGTGATGTATGATGGGTTTATTTCATAGAGTGCTCAATACATTCAATGTTGAGTTGGTTTAGAGTAGAGCTGAAAATATAGTAGAATGGGAATATGCTGCTGAACTTGTTTATGCTCCTGCTCTGTCTGGGCTTCTTCACGCGAATGATTTGGTATATTATAGATTCCTGTTTGAGAAATTTTTTGTGGGTTTTGCTTGGTGGGAGGAGTTTTCTCTTGGTTTTTTTTTGTTTGTTGTATTTGTAGTTTTTGTTTTTTTGCTGGAACACACAGAACCAGCAACCACTTACTGATAACTCCAACACCCATACCATTCCACCCTGGTATGTAATTTATAACCAACTGCAAAAACACACAAACTACAAATCTAACCATCCAAAATAACAAGAGAACACTCTTCCCACCTAGTAGAACCCATAAAAAAATTTCCCAGAATTTCTAGAATCTAAAATATACCTCATCATTCACCTGAAGAAGCCCAGACGGGACAGAAATATAAATGCACACAGACCTGATATACCTTCACCTTTTGGAATAATATCATACGGAGAAATAAATTCTGTTTTGTTTAACTTTTAGATTTTTATGAAGCAAGGGATTTTGACTTTAGTGCAGCCAAATTTGTTTATTCGTATTATTGGATGAAGTATCATAAACCAACATGGCGTCTAATATCAGTGATAAGGAGTCAGTTTAAAGGTGTAAAATCAGCTTTTGCAAACTATGGAACACCGTGGCTCCATGGTTGAAAGTAGCTTGGCCTATACTTGACTCCCTCTGGCTAGAGGGTGTGAGCTTGATTCTCACCATGTACTTACTCTTTATCACAATGCCCATCCGTTGCCATAAAACAGTCTGAGTCATAATTGTGATAAAAAAAAATTGATATACGTACCTCGCATAATTGAATCACTTTAGCCCACACATCAAAAAAAAGATCTGCAGCCTAAAATTATCTTAAAAAAAAAATATATATATATATATATATATATATATATATATATATATATATATATATACCAGTACAACTTTTGGACATTGTTGATCCCAAATGACAATGGAGACCTCAAAAAGCACTTATAAAGAAGAAAGAAAGAAAAGAAAAGATGGTGGTGTTTTGTTCATGCAAATTTCCTCAGCTGTAGCCTTCAAAATGTCACTGGGAGCGCCTGGAGACACAAACATGGACACTCAAAGAAAAGAATCTGTAGCCCACTTGGCTGGTAGGTCAGCTATTTGTGGGGCTACGGTGATTCAACAATAAAAATGACTTGGTATTTTTTTAGTTCTTTAAGATTAAACGCAAAATAATTTTTCAATATCATTTACATTGGAATAAATGTCAAATTTAATTCATTTACTTATTTTTTTTTTTTTTCTTCTTTCAGATGTTCCACCTCCACCTGTGGTCCCTCTGGCCAGAGCCACCCCACCCGCAGCTGCACCCACACCTCCACCACCTTCTGGTATGCCTGCTCGTGCCCATGCTGCTATGCCCCCTCCTGCCCCTGCTCCTGCAGCCCCCAGGCCAAAGGCTACCCCACCAAAACCTACTGGCGTTGGTGCTACCAAAGGCAAGAGAGGAGATGCCGTCTATAGAACTCAAGATTCTGCTGCAGGAAGGATTCCTGTCTGTGCTGCTTGCGGAACCCAAATCAGGTTGGTAGTCAGGGGCTGTATTTAAAGCCTTTGGGAAGGTCTGACTTTTCACGCATGTCACATTTACTGAAAAAAAAAGCCTTTTCATAGGAAGAAATATTTTCTCGTGTATTTTCATGTTCTTTTTAAGAATGATGTTTTTTTATAAATGTAGTCTATGAGGTTTTAATAAGATGAAAAGTTGAAATCAAAAATTTGATTTTTAATTCAATTAAACATCTATTTTTAAATGGTACTTATCGCATTTTGGAATAAAGCACTCCAGATGTTGGAATCCACTAACCTCACAACTTATATTGCAAACCACGTTAGTTTTGGGGATGCCCATGTTTTAAAAAAAGTATCATTTGTAAGGTTTGATTATAACAAATACTGTATGTGCCTGTATATAAGACTGACATTCAATTAAAAAAATATTTTCCTTTGGACGCATTGTAATATTTGAAAATCTAATGTACTGGTATTATGACTAGGGGACTGTCTTCTAGAGTTTGGATGAGCTGCAATGAATAGTAGTCCTTCTAATATCTTTGTAAACCATTTATCTTCAGTCTGACATATTCAGTAACTTTTTTGTTGTGGGACATCAGAGACGACTTTTAGAGAAAGAATTGAAATGGTGTTGATTTCTAATTGTTTCTTTTCTCTATTCCAGGGGTCCTTTCGTTTTGGCCATGAGCAAATCGTGGTGCCCTGAGCACTTTGTCTGTGCCAATCCCAATTGTGGCGTGAAGCTGTTCGACATCGGATTTGTAGAGGAAGGAGGCTACCTGTATTGCGAGAAGGACTATGAACAATACTTTGCCCCTCACTGTGCAAAATGTTCGGGGGTTATTGTTGGGGTAAGGTTTTCAGTTTCTTTTTGGGGAATATCTGTATTGTAAGAGGGACTACAAACAATATTTAGCCCTTCACTGTGCAAAGTGTTCGTGGGTCATTCTCGGGACAACATTTTAATATTCTGGGGCAGAGTGTTCATGTGATGGTCAGACTGTTCTAGATTTTATGTGGAGTGGGATAGAGTTGTCCTTTTTTATAGTTTCAAGTGAAAGAATGTGTAATATATTCAACAGCATAGCTTGACCACTGGTCATGTTTGTAGATTTGGTTGAATAGGGGAAGACTATGCAATCAGGTCATGTAAATTATGAATACTTGAAAAAAAAAAGTATACAACCAATGCATCCTCCAAATAGTCACCTATGGAGCTGAAACATGGAACCTAACCAAGAGACAGACCTGCAAACTGAGAACCATGCAATGTGCACTTGAGAGAATCATGCTCGACCTCACATAGTGAGATCACAAGACTGCACAGTATATCAGGAAGAAACTGGGAGTCAGAGACATCATAGAATCTAATAGAAAACTTGAATGGCAATGTGCAGGCCATGTTGCAAGAATGAAAGACAAACAACGGACATCATGATTCACTACATTGATCCCCAGAGATCACATAAGAAACCAAGGCTAACAGAATATGAGATGGAGAGATAAACTGGATGAATTCAGAAAATACCAGCTCCGCAATGCCTATGATAGAGAAATGTGGCGGATCCTGGGGAAGGTTTATGTCCAACGACGGACGTTAAAAGACTGATGATGATGATGATGATCCTGCTCAGTTCCATGTAATCTTGAGTCTTGGGATTCTACTTGGGTCCTACTACCCTTCCAGGCTATTGGAGGAGGTCAGATGCAATAAGTCCCATTTTGACCAGGCACCTGATGACAATCCCTATTCTCCTTAATCTCCATCCTGGTCTGAAATCACTTTTGGGAGAACCTAGAAGTTGCAGGAAAGCAAATTCAAACTGTAGGGAACAAACAGACCAGTGGATGTAATATTCTGTCAAAAAACTCTGCACGGGAAGTGAAGAATGACTTGCTCAAGCATTGTGAATGTGAGAGTCACACAGTACACAAACTCAGTCAATGGTGTGTTTCTGCCAACTGAGTGACTCCATGTGATAGTGTCAGTTGGCGCATGTGCAGCAATGTCCACAGATTGGTTACCTAGTTACTTCATGGCCGCACAACCAGTTCTTGAGGTATTGTAATTAGTTCATATAACCATTTATATGAAGATGATTCTTTTTGAAACTTCAGATTAGATCTTTCTGATGTGTTTTTGGTATTCACTAAGCTGGGTAAATAATGATACAATTGCACCTTTTTTGTTGGGTGTTCTTTAAATCAATGCAATGTTTGTTAGATCTGTTTGTGTCATCTGGCATATGAAGCACACAACCATGTGAGATGCTCTTTTATTTTTGCTGGCAGATTCTCAGAAAAAAACTCTTTTCTCTTGAAAAAGTGTTCACCTAGAAATAACTTGAAAGAAAAAAAGAAAATTGCCTTTTGTGTGGTAATAATTTATTGGTTTTATTCAGTTGATAAATATCAATTGACACTGATAATATATTTTATTTCTTTGTAGGAGTGTGTGAATGCTTTGAACACAACGTTCCATCCTCAATGCTTTGTCTGCGTACAATGTAAAAAGCCGATGGGAAATAGTAGCTTCCATATTGAGGACGGAGAGTATTATTGCGACGATGGTGAGTTCTTGAAAGAATTGTACTATTTTTGTCTATTTTGACACCATATGCCCATTATATAGCAGTCAATGAAACGACTCACAGAATCGGAACCTTGGAGATGGAATTGAAGACTAGGAGTCTACTTGAAGTGAAGACACAACTAGCAATAATTTCTAAGAAATGTGTGGCTCCAGCCATACAATTGAAAAAAAAAAGAGATCATTGTTGGCTCCTAGAGGCTTTCAAATCAAAACAAGGTGTCTCCCTTTTTTTCCATCTTCCTTTGTCCCGATTCCTCTCTCTCCCCGTATGATTTTTTTTTCAACATTTGAATTCATCCAAGTTGTGTAGAGATTGTTTATTTTTTCTTGATAAAAAATCTTTCTTGCTCTGCCCCAACCTTTGTGATTTTTTTTAACCTTTCTTCTTTCTCCCCCACACAGATTGGAGGGCCCAGTTCCAGGCTGTCTGCTTTGGCTGCAAATACCCAATTGATCCCGGAGATCGCTGGGTCGAGGCTTTGGACCACAGTTATCACTCAGATTGCTTCACCTGCACTGTAAGTATTCAGCTTTTATTTCAAAACAGCCTCACCTTCCTATCTATGAAAGTTTTTCTTGCACCATATGACCATTATATAACAGTCAGTGTGCCATAAAATTATCACTGGAACTAAAGGATTATGATCTTCTCAGCGATTACTTTTTTTTTTTTTCTCATTAGGTTTGTTACACATTAAAAGAATGTTTGAATCTGCAAAAATCTTTTATTTCAATGTAAATTAAGATATAATTTGTTTTTATTGAAGGTAATCATTCTAGATCTTCACTTGACTTCCAAAAGTTTATTGTAGACTCATAGTTGTATAAAATCCCAATATTTATCAAATCTGATTTTTAGGAGAATTCAGTATTTTTTTTTTTTATGTTGAAGAAGTCAAACCAATTTTTATGTATGATTTCAAATAGGTACATAATGCTACTGATAACTTCAACATAGCATTCTTCAGTGCCAACAGTTCAGGGTTGGTTCAATAGGTTTATGTCTGCTAATCTAAAGACCATTGGATATATATATATATATATATATATATATATATATATATATATATATATATATATATATATATATATATATATATAAGTTAAGTAGTCAAGCAAAGAATACATTTCTTTTCAAATATTTACTAATTTTATCCGTTTCATCCCTTTTCTTTTTTCAGACTTGTCACGTGAGCTTGGAGGGACAACCGTTCTATGCCAAGGGAGGTAAACCCTTCTGCAAGAAACATGCAAGATAAAGGTGTTTAATTACCTTTAAAAAAAAAATTATAAAGATTTAAATAACTACATTTAATTAATAAAATAAAATTGTTGATTGCACCCCCAGCCTCCCTTGAATAATCCCCCTCCCCAGAAGAAAACCTGTTAAAGATGTTGGTGCTGCTTTTTTTCTCTCTCTAAAATACTTTCAGACAATTCTCAAACGACATAAAAAACAAAAAAATAATCAAGGAAACTCCGATGTTTCCTTAACGACCTTTCTCCAAATCCGTTCGATTATCTCCCGAGAGGGAAAAGAAAAAAAAAAAAAAAAAATCTGCTAATTGATGGCTGTAGTCTTTGATTGTTGTATTTTCTTGTGCTTCGTATCTTTTTACTAAGCACTCTACGATTCTCTCTTTTTTTTTTTTCATATCTTTCTTTCTTTTTTTTTTTTAACCCTTTCAAGATGCCAAGAAAAATAAATTCAGTTCTCAATTATTTTTTGTTTTGTGTTTTTTTATTTTTTTTCAAGAGTTTTCCTTTGTTTTGTTTGTTTGAAACGGTTTGGCGATTTTTTTTTTTTTTTTTTTTTTTTTTTTTTTTTTTTAATTTTATCATTTTTTGGAGGGGGGGGGGCACGCTGGTGTAGAAATGTTTCCATATCTTGCAGGCTAAGACTAATAAATTTAAAAAACAAACAATGACTATTGAAAGATCATGGAAACAGCTTCTTTTTTCAATTACTTGGTTTTGTCATCCAAAAAAGATTTTCATAGCAAAAAACCATGTCAACTAGTGGTTAGAATTCTTTGCTCTGTTTTTAACCTCAAGCCTGAATAAATATTGATATCAATTATGGCTTATGTGAGAAATGGATGAGAATAGTGGAAAGCTTGTTTTAGAATTATTGAAATTTTAGTCCTGAGGTTTTGTTCATTTTGTGGACTTCTTCAAAAGGCAAATGGAAGGAAGAAAATAAGGAGATAGCTATTTTCAAGAGAAATCTGAATTGTGGGTTGGAAAAATTGTGAAAAAGGTATGAAAAAAAACATTTAAAAAAAAAAAAGATACACAATTCTTTCTACCCACAATCCTTACTTCTCTTTACATTTGTCTTTTGACAAAGTCCAGAAAATGGATGAAACGCAAGGAATGAAATTCCATCATTCCTTTTTCAAGATTGAGTATGGATAGCAATAGAAGTGATTTTATATTCATTTTGTACTAATTTTTTTTTTTTAATATCTTCTTTTATAACACAGTATGCACAGATAACAATTTGGATTTATTCGCCAACATTACGGGATGTTTTGTTTCAAAGAACAGATAACCCTTCAGATTGAATTACCTGGAACGGTTTGTGAACCAAGAAATTCCAAGATATAGTGTAAGCAACCTCATATTTAATTAAGTTGACATGAGGTCCATGTATATTGCAAATGGAGGCAATTGTCCATTCATTCTCAGATTTATTAAAATTATCACTCTTGTTCTGCGACCTCTTGAGATCTAAAAGTTTTTTCATATGAAAAGTCACTTTTTTCCCCCTATTACATGAAGAATAATAAATAAAGAGATATAATTCATTAATATAACAGAAATGGTATCTGCTCAAGCTGCTGATAACGTCAAAGCATCTAGAGTAAACTCTACTACAGTGCAAAATGTTCAGTGTTGATTCAAAAGGTTTGGGTCTGTAAATATAGATAAAATAAACGTCAAAGGAGACCCAAACCTGTTCTTGAATTGACAGAAGTGGCCAATGAGACACTAACAAGTTACTATTTTGTTCGGAACAAACAAAAGAAAAAAAAAAGACATTCCATTCGTGACAACCTATAAATTCAAGAATGATTAAACAAGGGAGATGAATAAGTTCTCTTGAATCAAAGGGAGGTAAGATGTGTATTATTTTCATGGCATTTTTCCTCAAGTTGTTGAGCAGCAGCTGAATTTGAAAAAAAAAGCCTCCATTGAAATTTGAATTCACATCTATCATCTTGGGAAGCGTGTCTCATCATAAATGGACTGTATGTGAAATGATTTCGATGAGGAATTGTTTCAAGGACTTGAGTTTATTTAATTTGAATTGTAAGCTTAGCCCACTTAGCCGAAAAGACCTCTCCTATCCCCTTACATACTATACCTTTGTTTTCATTGTGTGTATTTAGTGAACGTTTATTTTTTTTTTTTAATTATTCCTTTTTGCAAGCATCATTATCACATTTCATTTCGCTCTTTTTTTAACCATCATTTTTTTTTTTTTCAATTGCTACTGTTACATCAAAATGATTCTTTTGACGAGATTTGATAGTGACAAGTACAAAAGGGAATAATTTTTAAAATAAATAAATGTTTGATTTTTTGATGTTTACTTACTTTCTTTACTTGAAGAAATTTAAAGACATTGAAACAATTAGTCAAACTGTAACGAGTTTACTAATAAATTTATTAAAGATATTATCACATTCTTTCCTTGTGTAAGCAGTAGGATTTAAGGAGTTTAATGATAGCACAGAATATTTCCATTCTGTGCAAAGCTCCAGAGATTCTCCCTTTGACTGGAAATCTTGTAAAATCTCACATCAGTTGAAACCACTTTTGTATGTAAAACATACTTCTAGTCATTAAGAGCCTCTCTATGGCTTGGTTCTATTGAATAAAAATGAATCTCCATATACATCGAAAATACTTCAACTTTAAAATACACATTAATTCAAGCTATAAAAATTATATGACTCATGGTTTTTTTTCTAGTTTATCAGTGCAGGGAACATTTACCAGGCACATTTTTCTTTTCTTGACTTCTATATATTTCAGGTAATAACTCCCAAAATTGCCCTGATGATCTAAATTTATCCAAGATATTCTTAAGATTATTTAAACTTGTACTATTTATTGCGAGTTGGTGAACTAATCCAGTTTTTTAAAATTCCCTTTGAGAAGAAAAAGCCAATTTGTTTCTGTGACTTGCAATGGACCAAACTGGTAGATTTTATGAGAATGAAGATTTTGGTTTGAGAAGGAATCTAAAGATATTTTCTTCCTCGAATAAAATGAAGCATAAAAAGTGTTTCCCGAATGAAATTTACTAAATGGAGAAATTTCAATTAGAATGAAAAATCTGGAAATGAAATGATCAACAAAAAAAAAAAAAAAAAACAGGTCTGGTTACTTATAGAAACAGTCATGTTAGGGATGGTGAATTAAAAAATTGGAAAAAAGGGTGGTCAATGAATATGTTACTTATCTCAAAACAGGTGGACAGCATTCATTAAAAGAATCTGAATTTTCAAAAATAAGTGAATGCTTCCAGAAACCAAGAAACCAATTTAGCATAAACTTACATTGCAAATTGAACTACCACTAGAAGAAGAACATTTAGGGGTGAATTTAAATATAAAAAAAAAGATTTTTCCAGACATAAAGAGTGAATGTTGAATTTTCATCCCTCAAGCTCCATTGGTGCGGCCTATATATGTGATATATCTAGCCAGATCAACTAAAAAAGGATTTCTTTTGGATTTATGGAAACTCAAAAGCACTCAGAGATCACATATTTCTGCCAGTGCCATTCACTAACTGAAAAATGAATGAATATCAAGTGATGAAAAAAAAGGGAGAGAACTTCCAATATACAAATATTGCGTTACTTCACTTGAAATTTTTTATTTACCCCCATCTATGAATTTTGAAGAGGTATATATATTCATTCGTATCTATCTGTTTGTCCACTTTATATCTCTAAAATATCCCAGTGAATGTCAGACATTTAGCAGAGGTAAGCGCTCTCTGAGTGCTTTCTATTGGGTTGGTGCAGAAATTGTCACAGTTTTCCTCCAACCTAAAAACTGCATATCTCACTTCAGAATAAAAGTTTTTGATTGAAATAAGAACCTTCAGAATCTACACATTTTTTGCTAACTAAAAACAAGTCTATTAATTCCTGATGCACAGACTCCTGGGGTCTTGGAATCAATGAATTCTTCAAAAGCATTTTGAGCTGCTGTTTGGTTATTGAAGACTTTCCCTCGCAGGAAATGGTCGGAATGCTTGGAAGAGTAGAAAGAGATCTATTAAGTAAGCTAGATGAGGTAGAGTTATTTTAGTGTATCCCGTCGCCAGTCATCTGTTTCACATCAGTTAATGAATCACTTGAGTCAGAACTAATCTAAAATAATCTTCAAAAAAATACCAGTACAAGATTTGGGCATTGTTGGTATTTTAAGGGGGGCTGATTGATTTACACCAGAAATTCACCTTGAAATTTGTCTAAAAATAAGCACATTTTCATGCTTGGCTCCTGTCGACAGTCTCAGGTGCTGGATAAATCAGCCAGAGTCAAAGAGGGAGTAGGGACTTTGCATTTCTTAAAGAGGGGCATGGAGACTAAGAGAGAGAACTTTGGTTAGTTAAGAGGGGAGCAGAGATAAATAAACATATTTTTTCACCTGTCTGTTTAACTGCAGGTATATCCAAAATCGTATATATTTCAAATTTCATTTCACAAAAATGAACTAAACAACACCATGAAATTTTCTGTGTGTACAAATTTGAACCAGGGAAATATTTTCAGCAAATTACAATTTTGAGCAAAATTACTAACAATATTGTTATATTCTGAAGACAAAGCTAGATAAAAGCCATGAATTGAAATATAGAATGAAACAAATTGTATGATTTTTTTAATGCATATATTAATATTAACATTATTTCTGAATTTGAAAATGACCAATAAAATCAACTAATTGAAATCAGCACACAAATAAAAAATGATGATTTAATTTACTGAACTAAATCCTTAGCCTAACAGGCGGTGTAAATTGCTGTACGATTCCTATCTTTCAATTATAAATTTATCTTTTGGACAGCAATTTACTCTGCCTGTTAGGGTAGGTATTTACTCAAGTAATGATAATGCTTAATCTCAGGAATCATCATAGTATGACGGGCCAGACGTATAAGAAGAATGGAAATGATAATAGGAATTCAACCAAGGACTGATATAAACGCTAAGATCTGAACTAATTCCGCCCAGCTTAAATATCAGAACATCAATCAATCTTGAAATGATAGTGATACATACAGGGCACACTCTTGTTTTCTCAACAAAGGTTTCAACTTCGCAGCAACATATCAAGTGAGTCGGATGTAATAACCCCAAGGAGGCAGCCTTGAAAATCCCCCGCAGGCAGACAAGTTGAGACGGGAAGTGAGACAGGTCTCCCAAACCGAAACATCACGAGAGAGAAAACCCTGCAGAGTGATACTAACGTAATCCATACTGTCGGCAGACCTTGAAAACCCAAGAGTAAGCTGTCACAGATCCTGAACAGGGATCTCATCACAGACAGCTGAGGAACAGATCAGCCTAAATGTTGTGTCGCTCGGACCACCCAGTATTTCCCCCAAACGGAAATGTACATTCATTTTAATTGTGCCATTCTTGCGCTTTCTATAAACATGTGATAGTGTTGAAAAATAGTGAGAAATGATGAAAGCTAGTGGGACCCCATGAAAATCCCATGGGGGTTGACATCTAAAATATTATTCTCGCGTATAGATTTCTGCAATTAATGTATATCATTTTGTTTAAGTAATTCATTACCAACGGAATGTATCTTTACCAACTATACTAACATACAAAGGTAAATTAAACTAATATATCTGTTATCATCAGTGATACAAATGGTGTGTGTGTGTGGGGGGGGTGAATGCAGGCAGAAGGAGTTCCTCTTTTCAGTTTCAGCAGAGATAACCCCTTCCTTCCTGGAACCTCAGTCTGATTTCTAGCAAATCCATAGTTCCTAAAACCTGTTTGTTTGTTGATTTATTGATTACTTTGTGTCTTCATTCCAGTGGTCAACTACATCTGTAGATTGATTTTTAGGCTTCAGACTTATTAGGAAGGAATGATGAATGGATGAGGTTGAGTGTCCTTTGTAAGGAGGATGGGAAAGGAGACAGTTACAGTGAAATTTAATTCCCTCCTACTTCCATTCAAGCATAAGCATCTTCTTCAATTTTTACCATTGTTCATTACTAGAGTGGGTGGGAAGGGACAAAAGAAAAGATTGAATATATGTGGAGGAGGATAAATAATCAGAAAGTGGAGCAATCGTACATATAAACAAGCAAAGTCGTAATATATATCATCTTCAGGTTATACAAGAAGGCTGAAGAATACACCAGCCAAAATGTTGTGCTAAAAGCAAGAAAGATAAAGAGAATAGTCCAAAAAATCTGGAATAGAGAAAATACTGTATATGCCCATGTATAAGACGGAAAGCAACCCTTGGAATCCTTGAAATTACAGTTTCTTGAATGACCATTTTGAATAGCTAAAAGAGGCTAGATTTTTTAAAAAAGGAGGTAATTAGTATACAACTTGATTTGAAAAAAAGTATGTTGAACAAAGGTTTTATTTTCATTATTTTGTCAATAACTGATCAATACATGGTAGATTCATATTATTTATACATATAAAGAAAATGTGGCTGCTGCAGAAATCATACACACACATATATATATATATATATATATATATATATATATATATATATATATATATATATATATATATAGATATTAGAGTAGAGTTGGAATCATTCACCTGATGAGACCCAGAGAGGGCAGAAACATGAACTAGTTTGTGTAGCTAATCCACATTCCACTATATATATATATATATATATATATATATATATATATATATATATATATATATATATATATATATATATATATAAAATAAAATCAATATTTTTATATAAATATAAAGAATGGCATCTTTCAATCGAAAACAACATTTTTTTTCAAAATTTAGATCTTCAACCCAAGTATAATGTTATTTGTGAACATTCATACCTTATCAATACATTGTACATTTATACTTTTTGGAGACTTGGTAAGCATTTTTGGAGCATATACTGTTACCTGGAAACAGAATATCTAATTTCAGCCATGTTTTTAAAAACTCTAGCCCCTTTTAGCCTTTCAAAATAGCAGAATCTAAATGGTCATTCAAGAAACTGTATTAATCTAAGAATTGCAACGATGGACATTTGATGTAAAAAGAAAAAAAACTTGCGTAAATATAACACTCCATCCAATGCACTGGTATTAGAACTAGGAGGCTGACTACTGAAGCTTGATACAAGCAGGTGCGGAGCTTAGATGAGTTGAGGTGAGTAGTAATCCTCAAAAGACCCTTGTAAACCATTTATTAATTAGTCTGGCATAAACATTACTTTGTGTCAGAATTTCAGAAGATAAAAGACAACTGATTCTGAACATCATTTGGAAATGACTAACCATAGAATCAGATTCTCTGGAACTGAAGTTGATGAGGGGAACAAATAAAAAATAAATTGAACAATAACATACAGAGAGGGTAAAAAGTACCGATACATTTCAAGAAGTTTATTTCTAACATCCTTATACAGCTTCAAAATTGACAGAAATAGGAGCAAAGATACAAAAATCAAATAAATATTGTAACAAAATTGAACATTGAGAAGTTATGTCCAAAAATCAGAAATCTCTGGTCTGAATTCTGTCAATTTTGAAGGGGTATAAGGATTTTGATAGGAACTTTTTGAAATGTATTGGATAATTTTTGCACTCACTGTAAATACAACCAAAACGTAATTCAGAGAGTGCATACCTCTGTCAACACTATAATGAAAACCAGTTCATGTATAGCTACGATTCAAGGGAGGTAACTGTGGACGTTTTGATTTTTGATTTTAGGACTATTGTCTTAATATATGAAAAAAAAAATCTCAGTTGAAATCAATTCGTGCATCTGCCCCAAAATTTAATCAACTCTTTCTTAGTCCATGGTTCACCTTTTGACAAAATGTCAGAGATTCATGGGAAGCTATTGTGCAGACAGACAAACAAACAGGAGTTAATATATATATCTTTTCCAACTATTGTCAGAGATGAACAATGATTGTTAACAACATTTGGAAACGGCTTACCATAGAATCAGATTCCCTGAAATGGAACTTGATCAAGGGAAAAGAAAGATATGAAACTAGCATTCCAAAGGTAATTTTGAATCACCATCATCCATATATACTTCTTTTAACCCTGTGAATAAAGCAGTAGTGGACACAAACTAAGGGACCAATTTAGGGTATTTCTATTAATATTCAGACCATCCTCATCTTGGTTGTTTTTCATACATTTCGGCCGTTGCACTCTATGGCCTTCATCAGGTATCATCTGGTCAATATACCCCCGTCGGATAAATAAAGAGTTCGGTTCATTACTTCCCCAAATCTACCAGATGATACCTGATGAAGGCCGTAGAGTGCAACGGCCGAAACATTGTATGAAAAACAACTAAGATGAGGATGGTCCGAATATTAATAGAAATAATAATAATACCTCATCTCAAAAATTCAGAGATATACCAATTCAGGGTAAACTTACATTGCAAATTGAATCCCCCACTAAATACCTGTTCAGGGTGAGGGGGGGGTGTTCTCTGAAAACAAAAATACTATTTTCCTTATTAATTAGAGGAAGCATGAGTGCAAAATTTCAAGTTTCTGTGAACACTTGGGGCTGGGCAAAGTCTGAATAGAAACATAAATACATGTAAATGTCAGAAAACATGAATAAAAAAAAATTAAAAAAAACGAACTCAGCAACAGTGTTCAAACCATTCTGTTGGGGGTAGCAGTGATTAATAAGCCTGGGCGCTGCAGAGGTCAAACTATTCCTACTTCTATTCTGACTGAAGATGATCCCAGTATATTTTGTATTGCATACATATAATAAAAAAAATATAAAAATATATATTTTTTAGTATGAATGTATTTATTTAGAATGAAATAAGCCTTTGCGTATTTCTAACATAAATTTTCATAGATATGCGAGACTTGTCAGTTTGGCTCTGTTGGTAAGAGAGCAGCCTACCAATCACTTGGTCGGTAAGAAAATTTCGATTTTATATTCCAGGACGAGACAGACAATCAGCGAAGAGTTCACTCCCCTGCATTGGGAGGGAGAGGATTGTTCTTGTTATGGTAGAAAAACGAAGTCAACTCCAGCCTCGGACTGGGGTTCGATGACAATAGCATTAATACAATAAAATGAAAAATGTGTTTGCAACAGCATACAGTCTTTATTTAGGCAAGTTGTAGGGAGGAGGGGGGGTACATGTGGCAACTGCCATAAGATATTCTGTTCTTTCATAACAATGCAAGTGATAAAGAGAAAAAAAAAAAACATTTTGAATATTATACACTTTGTTTTGTTTCTTTTAGGCAAAAATGGCAGGATTTTAAAAACGTAACCTCCCGTGTATTTCGATATTTATTAGATGAGGTAGATTTGCTGCCGATTAATTGACTCTTAATTATACCCACCATCTTCATTCGTCGCAATCACAATGTTTCGACCAACCAGCTCTCCAATCATCAGCAGGACCCATATAGGAGCCACGGTCTAGAAATCTTATCTAGAAAATTAAATTTTCTCTGCTTTTCTAAAAAAACTAATTTTTCTACTTATTGTTCAATTTAAAAGAAAAAAAGCATCAATTATAATCTGATTCTATTAAGGGAGGAGATATATGTGGCCTGAGTCAACGGCACCGAGAATGGAATTGGTGAACAGGGTTCAAACTCCAGCAGTGACAGTTTGCATTCACTTCGTACAAATGCCCATGGGAAATGCAAGAATCCACTTTGCCCCTATCGATGGGTTAATAACGAGGCGGTTGGAGCCCTTTAGCCCTCTAAGGCAGTCCATTTTAGGCATTGGGCTAGCAACCTGGTAAAACCTTAAATCGCTCTATGATTGGGTCTCCATGAATCGTTTCAGAAATGGAGTCAAAATCATTGCCTTTTGTCGTACAATAAAAGAAGCAACTTTGTTTAGCAACTAAGGTAACATTTCTCTCTTTCTTTTTTTTTCAATTTTAAATTCATGACGGATTGACATTTTATACATTTTCAATAAGGCTGATATTTTTGTGTCAATTGTCTCTTTGTAAGAATATTAATTAAAGACTATGGGTTGTGTTTATAAGAGATAACCATGAATTCCATCTGTGTGTGTGAAGCAGTGAGTTTGCACAATACTACCGAGGGGAAATGAGAGAACGGAAACCCAAGTATTAAAAAGAGAGAAACGTGTGGAAACGTAACTTTTAATAACTTTCATCATATGAACTGCGATGAAATTGAAAAAAAAAAACGAGCTTGAATGAATTAAAATCCTGTGAAGCTTACCGAGCATTACCCAAAAACAGGTCTGGTTAGTCACACAATAGAAACCATCACATGACCAACAACTTTCGGAGGGTGATCAATTAAAAAATTGGCAGAAGGGGAGATCAATGAATCTCTCTTCTCTCACCTTTTCACTAAAAGAGTCTGAATTTTCAAATAGCAAGCGTGAACACTGTCAGGCACAAGCTAAAGGACCAGTTCAGCAGAAATATATCGTGAATAGAACCCCCACTAGAAACCTATTTTTCTAGACACAAGGAGAAGATGTTTGAACTTTGAGCCCTCTAGCTCCATTGATATGAACTGTACGCATGATAGATACATAGCCATGCAGCCAAACCAACTTGAAAACTGAAGAACACAATCTTAATGTTGACAGTATCAAAAAGCTGGGAAGGAGTTAGATATGCGATAACTCCAGAGAATCAAGATCGATTGAGCAAAAATTATTGACCTTGATTTGAACGGTACAACACTAGTACCTTTCCAAAAAATCAAAATGAAAATAGTGTCACTATTCATGGAAGCAGTACTCGTTCGCCTTTCTATGAGAGAAGAAATGGAAGAAAGTGAAGTTTAATGTACGAACCCACAAGTGCAAAAGTGGGTAGTGCTATAAGCAACACTTGCCTTTGACGGGCATCAGTGATTGACTCTAATCAAACCCATTTAGGTACAATGGGGAGGTGCAGCCTGGAGGAATGGCCCCCAGAAGCTAGACATTCAGATAATAAACAATAAGCAGTAATCCAAATCCCCAACATCTATTTAAATTGATTCCCTGAAAAATTAATCGAGAAAAATAAGATTGATAATGCTGTCGAGTAATTCCACACAAGTTATTTCAAAATGTGGATCCAATGAAAAACTGGCCCTTCTATTATTTACAAAAAGTGATTTAAGGGTTATTTCATTAGAAAGTTTTGATATGTAAATGAAGATATGTTTTAGCAACAACTTTCTAACTATCTATATACATGCATTTGAATATTGAGTCATCTGGGGACTCAGTCCCAATAGATTGCAGCGTTGTGGTTACTCTACTAAACAAAACATCCCAAATCTGGGGTCAAGTGGTCTACGAGCAATCTCTGGGGGTGTGGAGAAGCTGAATGCTTAAGAGCACAGAGGATGGGATCAGCAAGCCAAGTTCAAACTTGGAGTTCACGGCACATTAATGCCCTTGGGAAAGGTATAAATCCATCCCGTCTCCTCAAGCTACGGGTCGATAGTTGGGTAGACTGGACTCTCTATCTATGGTTGGTAACAAGTCTAGGAGGACAATTCTGATTCCAATGCCAGCAAGAAAAGATATGGGGTGACAGGCTATTACCCCCACCCACCCAACACACTCAGGATGATATCATCTGTAGTGCCCCTAAGGCCTTACACTGGGTTACGGGATAGGTAAAGTCAGTTCTGACATAATTCATCCATTTTGAATTGATGATTTTACAACCCACAAAGCTCTGCGCCACAATCAAGCTTTTTCAAGAACTTCACTGGGGAGCTACGTCCATTTATGATCCACAACATTGGACAAGTGTAATGTTTGTCCAATGGAGGGAACTATGCGCATTTGTACTGTCAAAAATAAATACAGTTTCTACTAGTTTAGACTTTTGACTTGGTCATTATTTCCTAGATTTATACCGATTACAAGTAGAGGAGGTAATGCAGTATTCCATCCCTTTTATCTCTGAGACATCACCATCATTGATTGCTTTCTCTGCCTGCAGCAGAATGCGCACTAAGAAGACAGAGTTCTTTCCAGCAACATCGATCTTGTGAAACTATATTAATCGAGAGAACGCTTGTCCGATTACAGATGTTGTCCCACAAGCAGCTTCTCCATCTACCATTTGATCGAATACCTAAAATCAGTCCCCTGAGATATGCTTTTGCAAGACCAATCTTGTTTCTTCAAATGTGACCAAACAATTTTGAGTACTCCAGATTCGATGGTTTTGGTTATTGGGCATTGATTAGTGGGGTCTTGTAGCTCTTCTCTCTAAATGTGATATGTGATCATATATATATATATATATATATATATGTACGTAAATATAGCTAAATAAAAGTAACTTTGGTGGACTGATCTGTAGAATATGTTAATCCAAATATCAGAAGGAAAAAGTCTTCAGAAATAAAATAGAAAATATCATATATATTATTCAGAGATAGGATCAAGTGCCATGAATGTTACACTTATTTTAACTCAGGAGGCCTTTATTTCAATCTTAGAATATATAAGAGGTGTGTTTGTCGCACTCACGTAGATTTAAGAAACCCTTATTACAAATATATGAGAGCCATGTCAGTCAAACTTGTGTTGACTCAAGAAGCCTTTATGTTAAGAAATGTAACCCAAGCAAGAGGAATGCATAGACGTCATAATGAGAAAAAGGAAACCATCAGGAAATATTGTCTACATAGAAATAGTTGGTCAATATACATCCAAGTAAATAGCATAATACATATATATTAATTGAGGACAATGATAATTCGAAATAACATGAGGTCATCAAAGTGTTGATGAGTTAGGGTTGAACTCTTAATATTACATGGATTTTTATATCAAAGCGATGGGTCACAGACTACTATTAAAAAAGCTCTATTTTGCCAAATGAGCAAACTCTTGTTAATATAACATTTAATAGACGGAGATTTCCCCACAGCACCCCTCCCTCATTCTATATATATATATATATATATATATCCTAGAAAGTTTTACAGCTTAAAACACTAAATGTATTAATGGTACTTATACAAGACTGAGGTCCAATGTATTAAGGATACTCATGTTATTCCCCTTTAATACACATTGTGTATTCAAGGGTAGTAACTTCTGTTTCCTCATTGTTGGACCACATTATTGTGTTAGAACCTAATTGATTAATATGGAGAATATTCTAGTTACGTTGATGTTCCATACCAAAAGTAATTTTCAAACTCAACAAAGTTGTTTTGTTTTTTTTTTGCTAATTACAAAGATTATAATCATCATATATAGGGAGTAATCATATCTCTAGATAGGAGATGAAAGTTCAATTTTTCCAAAGGGAGAGAACTCTAGTTAATTTTACACTTATCAGACGATCAGGAAGCATGTAAGTCGAAATGTTGTAAATAAAAAGATTGAAAAAAATATTACAAAAATTTTAAAAAGGGGGAAAAAAAACCAAAACACACACGTTTCTCTAACTGAGATGGACATTTGCATTAAAGGTTACAAGGTTATCGTTCAGGTCTCCTGACGGTGGGTCCCTTAAGCCAATGAAAAGCTGGTTATGTCTGGTGATTGTGATCCTAACATAATGTCGTAAGCATTGTTCAAGTGATCTAGCTTTTGACTGTTAGTAAAGGCTTCAGGGCTCTTAAACCCTAAAGATAATGATAGTGAACCTGAATTTTTATGACAGTTCAGAGAGAAGGGGGTTACTTCCTTTCCTTAGAGAAATTTTAAAAAATACTTTGTTATCTGTATGCAACTGACAATCAATGGTTACCCCCTCTGTTAATCATAGTTGAAAGAAAAAAAAAAAAGGCTAGAATGAGTACAGCAGTAGAAGTGAGTCATACTATTTCAGGTTCTTGTCACTTCTTGGTCTAAGTCCAAAATTGCAAACCACAAGGAACTTGGTGGTCCAGCCAAAACAACAGAAACTCGTGATATGTGAAGTCCGGGCAGGGACAGCTGAAGTCATAGCCAGCGTAAGGGCACTACTTAATGATGCTTAACTAATAATGTTGTACCGTGTGTTAGTACTTAATCTTTGTTGAATAAATGTAAATCACAAAAAGATAAAGACATCTGGGCAACTCAGCTGTTGTTATCTGATCGAGATGATAACTTGGGGTTAGGGTTGTCAGTCAAGGCAAATCGTTTCATAAGATCTTAAACAAGCCTGGCTGCTACAAAGTTAAAATCTACTCCTATTTCAAACTCAATAGGGGAGGTAACTCTTCACTGATTACATATCTATTATTAGAAATGCAATCAGTAGAGGGTTGTCTCTCCTAAAGGTGAGGATTGTTCTTGTTATGGTGGTCAACTCAAGCCTCAGACCTGGACTGGAATCCAACAATAATGTAAGCTTTTTCCTCCAACTCTGATTAACAAGGGAGCTAACCATTGTGGTTAACACGGGAGCCAACCACCGAACAGTAGTGTCTTACAGATAAGAAATAAGTACCAAAAAAGCTTTTAAAATATAAGGGTTTGTTTTTTTTGCTTACCCCAACTTTTTTTTTTTTTTTTCAACTGAACTCTCATTTTAGCTTCACTGGAATAAAACAAAAAAAATGTTCTTTGATAATGAAAAAAACTGAAATAAAACAAATTATTAGTTTCTTTTTGCTTTTAAAGATCTGGTACTTAACCAGTCGTCAATTGAGAACAGTAAAGAGAGTAAGAGAAAGTCACCCTCCCCCCAACAATTTTGTCCCCAAATTTTTTGAAAAATGTTTTGTTTCTTTTTTAGTCTTGCAGCTTTGTCTTTTTTTTTGTATATATATATATATATATAATTTTTTTTTCTTTTTACACTGGACAATTTTTTTAAAAAAGAGTTTCTTCATTTAATTTTTTTTTTTTCATTTTTTTTAATGTTTTTTTTTCAAAAGTCTGTTTGTTTGTTTTAAAAATATTGGTTTTGGTAAACATTCTCTTGGAGTAATCACTGATTTTTTCTTGTTTTTTCCCAAATTGATAAATTTCTTCATTCTATTCTGCAAAAGAAAAAAAAAATCAGTATCCATTATTTTTTTTTTCCACATTTTTAATCTTTTTAATGTTTTTTTTGTTACTTTTGGTTAATCATTTTTTAGTCTTCCATTTTTAAAGTGTAACAACACCACTTGCATTAGCATCAGTCTTGCTAAAAAACATTTCAAGTTTGTTATACATATATATATGTGTGTGTGTGTATGCATGTATTGGTGGGTATGTTCGTGTATATATGTATATATCTCCCTTGGTAGAGTCTGATTTTTATTTTCATATATATATATATATATATATATATATATATATATATATATATATATATGTATGTAGTGTCCAATAACAACTGGTGGTCAGTCTGTCTGATCACTGGCTGGCCATATATCCACAAAGTCTGGACGTATTCGTAATAGATGAAACCCCCTCAGGGGTAGATGAAACCCCCTTGTGGGGTCGCCTGGGCTCAACAAAGAAAAAAAACAAAGATAAGAAAGAAAGAAAATGGTAGATGCAACCATTCATCCTCTCCACAGTTCGTTTTGCTGTTCAAGAAAACGGTCGTTCAAATAAAAGGTTAATAACACCTTTCTTTCTTTTATTTTCCTCATCTTTCTTCTAAGAAATATAAACGTTTCAGAGAAATAGGGAATAAGAAAGAGACAGTACGAGGGTTGGGAATCGAAGGCAGCTTAGAGAGAGGAGGAAGAGCAACGTGGGAGAAGAGGGGAGCCAATCAAAAAGGGGAGGGACAGAGAGTTCAAGAAAGAAAGTATAAGGGGTGGGTATCAAAGGCAGCTTAGAGAGAGGACAGGTGATGTAGCAAGGTGGGGAGCCGATCAAAAAGGGGAGCAGCAGTGACAAAGGAAGAATATAAGGGGAGGGAATCAAAGGCAGCTAAAAGAGAGGAAGAGGAGGAATGTTCGAAGGGGAGGAATCTATCAGAGAGCGGGGTGGAGCAGAGTTCAAGAAAAAAGTATGAGGGTTGGAATTGAAGGCAGCTTAAAAAGGAGGAGGAGGAGGAATGTAGAAGGGGGGAGTCAATCAAAGATGGGGAGCTGATTTCATAGTCGCAATGGATGAAATAAAACTGTGAAACACAAAAAGCAGTAAGAAGTCTCTGACGATAGATAACAAGGCAAGGCAGAGCGTTCAAGAAAAGAAGTCAAATTCAAAAATTCCATTGGTGGGGGTCGGTATAGTAAACTGGGGGGGCTATAAATCTAATGTAGGTTACAGTCAGGTAGGATCGGGTCGAGAGGGATTTTCAGGAGGAAGATGGACTCAGAAATGTTGGAGAGCAGGAGTTCAAATACGGCCAACTTAGGAATAAAATAACGGTTCCGTGAAGCAGGTTAGAAAAATATTAATGACGAAAAAATTACAAGTCAGGTTAGTCATTCAATAGAAACCGTCATGTGACCAATGTCTTTTGGCAGTATGCCGTGTTAAGGGTGATCAATTTTAAAAAATTGCAAAAAGGGATGAACGATGAATAAGTTACTTCTCACTTTTTGTTGGATTACTAAAAAGTCTGAATTAAAAAAAAAAAAAACAAGCATGAATAATGCCAAGTATAAACTAAGAGACCAATTTGGGATAAAATTACATAGTAAATTAAACCCCCACAACCCAACTCATTGGGGGGGGGGGATTAAAAAAAAACAAAAAAATTATTTCTCATGGGTTTAAAAAAGAGTAAATGGTTAAATTTTCAACCCTCCAGCTCTGTTGGTGCAGCCTGTATGTGTGACATACACACTGCAAGCTGGAATCACTTAAAAACTCAAGAAACCTATGTTGAAAATTTCGGTTGACGGTTTCTAAGAAAAGACAGGCGTGCAGTTCATCAGTGTGGGGGAGTCACGGTACAGTTGGAGGGGGGTACCCTGGCTAGCAGAAAATTAATATTTGGTGGAGGTTGTGGTTTAAAAATCTAGGAAAGACTTTTTAAACAATTATTTAAGACAGGGAAATAGATAAAAGAGTCAAAGATGTAAAATAAAGTTAAAAACTAGAGCAAGGTCGGGGGGATATGTTTCAGAGGCCGGTGGGGTGGTTAAAAAAGTCAAAATGTAAACGTGAAAATTGATGAGGATAAAAATCAATTATTTCCTTAGAAAAGACAATTTGTCAGTTGTAACTGGTTGGCTATTCTCCATTGGTTATCGTCCATGGGCGATTGCCCATCGGTTATTGTCCATTGGTTATTGTCCATGGGCTATTGCCCATCAGTTATTGTCCTTAAAGGCTTGCTTGCCCAGTTTCTTTCTTTCTACGTCTTTATTCAAAGGTTTCCATTATTCTGATTGGTTGCGTCAACACAAGGCAAAAAACCAAAAGGTTTCGCCTACTGTTTGGTTTTGTTAAGAGGGTGGAATCTGTCTTTAAAAGTCCCTGCCAGTCCATCTGCCTAAAAATGGCTGGAACATTTTCACAGACAGACAAAAATGATATGAATTAGTTTTATGCTTTTTTCTTTCAAAGGTCGTCCTTTGTCAACTGTTATTGCTTGATCATCAATTCCATGTCAAGTTTTATCTTGCCTAATGTTTTCTTCACCCGTAGAGCCGTGAGGCGGGCTGCGGGTTGTTGGAGCCAACACTCACTCATTACTTTTGCCATTTTGCACAAATACTGAAAAAGAAAAGAAAAATTTTCATTAGTTATTAAACCACTGACCATTGACAGTTAGGGAGCAGCTGAAAAGATATTTTACAAGAAATTTCTTGGTTCTGAGTCATTTAACTCCGGTAGTGAATCAAAAACTGATTTTGGACTTGAGATTTCTGATTTTCTGACATAACTTTTCAATGTTCAGTCTTGTTTAAATGGTCGAACAACCGTAGACACTAAATGTGGTGTGGAGTTCTATCCCTATTTATACATGCTAGCTTGTGTGTTCCAGCATTCCTGGCTATACTTTTTTGTCTACAGACTTGAAAATTAGCACCAGTATTCCATTAGATATCTAATAGAAATGTTTTTTGTTTTTTTAATCTTAGGAAAAAAAAATTTTTCTCAACCTTTTTGGGGTTTCATTTTGTGTTCATCAATAACACCTAAATTCTCCAGCATCCGTATGTTTTTTCTCACTCTACTTTGGATGTTTTCCAGTGGGAAACACTAGTGATGTCATAAATAGAATTTATTCTGACCATATTTATTCTTTAATGGAATTTTTTTAGAAGGCAACAGACTTTGACACAATGATTGTTCAACAATTGACTGCGATGAGTTTTTACTATTTTTGTATTTTTCAATCTTTGTTCCAAATTCTGTCAATTTTGAAGCTAAAGGATGTTGAAATAAACTTTCTGATATGTATCGGATACTTTTTGAACTCACTGTGAATTCTGATAAACACAATGAAAGCAATGATAGCCTTGGAACAACTAACAAATTATGTCACCAGATATTTCTTCAACCAGGGTCTTTATTACTTTAGTAGAGAATTAGATAGGGATTCAATTCATAGAGCTGAGAACAATGATTGTTCTGGAGTGGTTGACAAGATATATTGCCAGAAACTTTTTCATTCAAGGTCTTCTTACACTGGTAGTGGACTGGATAGTCATTCATGACAATTCATAGTCAAATACTGTGTAGCAGAATACTAACAGAATCGAATCTTACTGCCTCAACATCTATACAGAAACATGCGGCAGAATTTATTCATATCACTTTGATTAGTCAATTTTTCTACACATTATCTTTGCACTACATTCATGTCTAGTGATAAAGAATGAACAATTCCCCCCCCCCCCAAAGATAAACAGGAAAATACTTACAGGATCACTGCTCCAACGATTCAGAACAAGTGGTCTTTTCTTTTCAACACAAACTACTTTTCGCATCTCTTCAAAACTGGGGTCGTTAGATATATAATCATAATACGGGAGTTGAGCTTCTTCAATGATTCCTGCAAACGCAAAGAAAAATAATCATATCTTGATTTATTGTTTTATTCGATGAAGTATTGCCAAGATAATAAGACAAAAACTGAAAATGAGACTTGGAAGCTCAACTTTTCAAGGGAGGTAACTCGCTTCATATTTCAAAAATATATACAATAAAAAATATATCCAGATATTTAATAGGCAAATAGCTACAAACTGAAAAATATTATTGAAACAATTTTATAATACTAATGATTTGCTCTAAATTTCCAATTTTCTAATGAGAATGGTTTGTAATTATGACTTGGAATTTCAAGCAAATTATTAGCCGATTTTGATCAAAGGCGAGTGTCATAAGCAAGGAAAATGAGAGATTTTCTTCACTCCAAAGTTTTTAAATGTGTAAGGCAGGCAGGACCGGTAACCATTACTTTTAGCATCTGATATTCTCATCATTCAGCAACTGCCGAGGCAGGTAATTAAAACTATAATATACTTGAATATCACTTACCTTCATTTCATTGGGACAAATAAAACTTTCAAAAATTTTAAATACTTTATTGGAATGAACAAAATTTCAAAATTATTAGAAAAAATTCAAATCAATAATTTACTGGAATGAATTTTAATTATGAAGCCATAATTTAACGTGATTCAATTTGATTTCAAGCAGAATTAGAAGATTACCTCCCTTGACACTTGATAAATGTTGTGAATATCACACTAAAAGTAATAACTCTGCAGACCCTTCACACTAGGAAAAATGGTGAAACACAATACATATGATTCGATATTAGTTTAACATAACACAAAGTATTTTTGTAGAAGAAAAATAGTTCTCAGAAGAAAGTTGATGCTGACACATTATATTGAAATAAAATTTTTATTTGTATTGTAATTCCCCATGTATAATTCACTAGGATAGACAACCCCCCCCCCGGTTAAACTTGAATTTTGAATGGAAAATGCATGATCCTTGTATGCTCAGCACTCTTTTTGATCAGCATCTCCAAAATGTCGAATGTTTGTTGCGAGCTGGAAAATGTGAATTTCAACTTAAGCCTTGCTAAATCATAAATAAATTGTCCTCAAATGTACACTGGTTATGAATGACTGAGTGTAGCATAGTAATGTTACTACGGAAACAGATTAGAATAATCATAGTCAGCAGTGTAACTGACTTTAAGCAAAGAGTAGGGAAGGGAGAAATCAATGAGTTAGTTGAATGAATATACAGAATTTTGCTTCAACAAAGAAAATCATGTACTTGCTTTGTTTCAAGATGGTACGTTACATACTTGTGTGTAATGATTGTATGTGTCTGTGTGTATTTTAAAATACATTCAACATACAGCATTATTATTGTATTGATTGATTGTATCTTAGTTTTTGTATTTTCATAAAAAATGATAAGTGTAAATAGCTAAATTTATGTTTTGATAATTTTACTATTTCAATTACTTGAAAGAGATGTGATTGAAAAAGTAATTTCATTGTGAATTACTACCACTGCTGCCATCTGGCGAGTAGGTTTTCTGTTTTCTATAATATAGATCTTATTATTTTGGAAGATTTTGTCTAGGAAGAAATTATAGGTGAGCGATCAAAAAAAACAATAAACAGAAAAATTCTCAACTCAGAGATGTGGAAAGATTATCTTGAAACAAAATTTTTGTTTGTATTTTGGTCCATTCTAACTAATTTCTTCACCTCTATTGTTTTTTTTACCTTGATGTTTAAAGGAAAGTGCATGAGCAGCCTCTTCCCTGATAAAGACTTGACATTCAAAAATTCAATAGGCACCCAAGGAAGGCAGGTGGGTATAGCAGTCAAAACGTTGGGATGAAAAAAAAAAGTTGAGGAAATTAGACTAAATGAACCTCAAACATCGTCTAAAACGAAAAAAAAAAAAAAATTTTCTAACCATTGCATCCTACAAGAGTGTTGGACATTACCTTTATGGACACATCGACGTGCAATCTCCCATAAGACAAGACCAAAAGCATAGACATCGCATTGCTTAAATGAATCAAAATGGTTCCTGTTGATCGTGTCATCCAAGACTTCTGGTGCCATGTAACGTTTTGTGCCTATTCGAGAATTCGTAGCTATGTCTACTTCATTTGTTTCACTGAAAGAAAGAAAGAAAGAAAGTCATTCGTCAGTCACAAATCAATTCATCAGTTAACAACCATTTATAGAATAAAACAATCATCAAAATTCTGTTCCAGAGCAAGACTTGATACTTTCAAGACCAACCTATAAAGGTGCTTAAAATCCAGAAGTAAAACATCCCAGTAGAACTTCTCAAAGATTGGTGGGGCAGATATATCCTAGTAGTCAAAGAAACCTCAGGTTATATAAATAATGAGTTTCAAATTTTGAGAAATGCTGATAAAAAAAAAAAAAAGACCACAAAATTGTCAACTCTGTAAGAATTTGAGACCACTCTGCAAAGATAGAACTCATTCTCAAGAGCTAGTGAGACCTGGTTTCTAAAAGTTATCTCCCTTGCTCCAACAACAGGTCAGGGTAGCCATTGATACTAAATCAGTGGTCGCGCCGACTTAGGCAATACCTGTCCACTAGTGAGTGGTTTGAGCTTTCAAGTGGGCGATTGACCTAATGTTGGGTCATCAAGTCGGGTATTATGTCAGTCTCGACACCACCAAATATCAAGTTGCACCACTCATGACCAGAAACAGTGACTTTTGTTTTTATTATTACCTTAATATATGATGAATATGTTGTACATTAACTTTTTAAGCTATTTTTATGAGTTTTTGGCACATATTTAGTTGTTCACTTACCTAGGAATGGGATCTACACAATTTTAGCCATCTTTGACAAATTTAACCTTTTTTAGCCATTTACAATGGCCATTGAGTGGGTATCTGGATTTAAAATATTCATGGATTGTATAGAAATTTTACCTATGCAGAAATGAATATTCGACACAAAAAGATTGACAATCACTAGTTCAAACATAAAATATACATATACATATTTTTTTTTCTTTTTCTTGAATTACACACCTGGTGAATGCTGAAAGGTTATGTTTGACAACATCAAGGATGGGAAAAAGATTTGATAGTCTTAACAAAAGTTGGAATATTAATGACTTCACAAAGTTATAGATAGAGTATACACTTACCTTATATACTTTACGCACAGACCAAGGTCTGCAATACAACAAGTGCCATTTTTCTTTACTAAAATATTTGTACTTTTAATATCTCTGTGTGCTAAGGCTGGTTTGCCTAGAGGAAAGAAAAATAAAACAAATCATTCAATATGAGAATATTTAGGTCAAACAAATCCAACACCCCCAAGTCACCCCCACCTCACCACCTCTAAGTTTTTCACAAATGGTAGGAATATAGGTACAACATCAAAGAGCACAGAAAACTCTTCAACATGACAAATTTCCCAATGCACTCAGCCGCTAATTGAGTACACTGTAAGCTGCGTGATTAGGTTGGAGGCATCTCTTTGATGGACTTGCATCCTGCCAAAGAGGTGGTCATAAGAACTTTTACACATAAAGTCCTGGTCTTAAACAAACTTGAGACTTGCTAGGATCACTACACTAACACATGCAACAGAAACCGGAACTCTGTCACCAGCTATCGTACACCTTTTGGAGTGTTTCTCAAGAGATAGACACTTAACCTTTCTGTTGATTTGGCAAAATGAATAACCCAGGACAGTTCTAGAACCAAGCGTGCTAGAAAATCACTTATATTTGCATTCCATTTTTGCATAATCTGATTTTCCTCAAACCTATTCAGTTTTTTCTACACAACAAATACTGCCAGGTGTAGATTGAGAAAAAATTAGTTTTCTGAGAATTATTGAAAATTACGAAATTTACACGGATTTTATCAGATTATAAAAGACTTTTCTGATGTTGTCAGTTAAGGCATAAAGGTAATAACTCCTTTTTTTACATATTTGAATCTGTCAAGTACAATAAGAAAAATTATTGAGCCATGAAAAGATACTAAGGGAGGAATAAATAAAAAAGCTATGAAATAATTTGAACAAAATTCTTTTAAAAACTGAGGATTTCCCAAGGACAATTTCAAATAATCTTTTTCTAAAATGGAATGAATCTTAAAAAGGAAAAACAAGAAAAAACTTAGAATGTAAAAAGTAGAAGAGATTTAAATAAAAAATACAAAATTTTCTAATTCAAAAGATAAAAAAAAATTGGAATCAAAAAAGAATTTAAACTAAAAAACAATTTTGGATGATGAAAAAATAATTTTTGATTAAATGAGAAATTTAGATTGGAAAAAATAAATGTTTAATGTTTGAATGTTTAAAAATGATTTTTATTTTAAGAAAAAAATTCAAATCTTGCAAAAAAATTAAATTTATGAATAAAAAAAACTTCAAATTGGAAAAAATTTAATTAAAGAAAAAGAAAAAATCTTTCAAATTTTAATTTATAGAGGGAACAATCGTATTTGAAAAAATATTTTTCCAAAAAAAGAAAATATTTCTAAAAAGAAGGGAATAATTTTTTTTAAAGTAAATATCAGAAATTTAAAGATTTACTACTTAAAAAGAGAAAAAAATGCATTTACAAATCTTGGAATGATAGATAATATCAAGAAAAGAAAAAAAAAAAAAGGAAATTCAAAGAACCATGGTTGAGGTGAAATTCTAGGGTCATCGTTCCAGGGTAACATACCTTTTGCTCCAAATATTTCTGCATGAAGAAAGGCAATACCCGAAATGGCCGAGTGAGCCAATCGTAGCATATCAACTGCATTCAACGTGTGGGTTTGTAGATAATCATACAGCGACCCATTGTCGTGATAATCCGTTATCAGAAACAACTGTGTCCCTTTTATATCAGCGGCCAAAAAGCCTGCGGAAAAAAAAATTAGAAAATTGAAATTTTTCAAATTTGAATATTCAAAAAATATGGAAGTAGAGAAATATTTCAGAGGAAGCCATTTATAGTAATCACTTTGAGATAAGGTCTTTTAGATAACAATGGCACTGATAACATTAGAAAAAAGATATAAAAAAAATCAGAACAAGCTACATTAATTTTTAGAAACAACTTCGCATGAAAAATTAATATGAAATTGATGCAAATTTTCAATTTGTTTTACCTAAAGTTTTTGGACTATCTGGTATTGATAACAATAACTGTTTGATAATATTATAAGCAATTATCATAAACAGCTTCCTCTGTATACTAGGCATCAAACAATTCAAAAACAAAACCTGAATTTGCTTCATTCTTATAGTAACGCTGATATTAATTCCTGATCAAAGATAACTCCAACAATAATAAAAGCCAAAATAGTTTCAAAAGCATTCTTCAACATCAGACATTCACATCATCATCAGTCTTTTAACGTCCATCGTTGGACAGACCTTCCCCAGGATTCGACACAATTCCCTATCATGGGCATTGCGGAGCCAGTATTTCCTGAATTTGTCAAGTTCATCTCTCCATCTTGTGTTCTGTTGGCCTCGGTTTCTTATGTGATCTCTGGGTATCCATGTTGTGAGACGTGATGTCCATCGGTTGTCTTTCATTCTTGCAACATGGCCTGCCCATTGCCATTTGAGTTTTTTAATAGTTTCTATGATGTCACGGAAAAAAAATTTTTTTTAAATCAAAGGATCACAGATTGGAAAAAATAAAACATCTCTACCCACAACTGACCGGTTTAATCACTGTTGCTGGGTTTAGGTTCATCAGATGTTCTGATATTTATATGAATGTATCTATATATCTACCCGGATTTCACTAAGCATTTACTGTTCCTAGAAGAAACTTGAAATCTTGCATACACACTCTTCTTAATGAGTAAGTAGATCAATTTCACTTGGAATGTTAGTTTATTTACTCTCCAGAAACCATTATACAAAATAGTCACCGTAAGTTTCTTCAGTCTTTAAGTGAATCTGCCTGGCTGACTATGTATATATGTATCATACACACAGTGAAGCTAGAGGGCTAAAATTTTCAACATTTACTCATGATTAGGAAAAACTTTTGTTTTAGTAAATTTTCCCCCTAGAATAAATTTTTTGTGAGGGGTTCAATTTACAATATAAGTTTATGCTAAATATGTTCCTTGGTTTGGCAGTGTTTTCATTTTTTGAAAATCCAGACTATTGTAACAATCACCACTCAACAGAAGGCGAGAGAAGTAACTCTTTTATTGATTACCCATTTTTTTCCCCACTATTTTAATTGATCATCCCTAACACGGTATGCTGCCATTAGACATAATGTTTTTTATTGAAACCAGATTTATTTTATTCGTTATTTTCTGGAGAAAGTTGTTTTGGAGATTCAATAATAAAAGCTGAGAGTACCAATTCACAAAGACAAGGGGTCACTTGATCAGAGTGATGACTCCCAAGAGACTGATGATGCTGCCACCACCCTGAACCCATTGACTGATGTGAAGTCATCAAACTTGGATAACTAATTTCAAATAAGTTGCAGAATTATGAAGCATTCACAAAACTAGAAAACAATCAATGTAGTTTTGTTTTTTTCAATAAGGACACAATCCCATAATGCATTGCGTGCAAACCAATTGAAGGGAGAATGAACAGGGATAAATGACAACTTCAAAATCAAACAAAATTTAATTTTATTATCAGAATCTTTATCTCGTCAGTAAGAAAGATTGAATAAAAATCTGAAGAAGAATTATGTGTGTACACTTAGTAAAACAGAAGATATTTAGAAAAATGTCATAGTTTGGTTTATTTACATTTGCCAAAAATTTTAGCTGTCAACAGTTGGTAATTTTCAATTTGTATTAAAAAATTTGCAAAAACATCAACACGCAAACACAGATTTTGTTTATAACAAAATAATCAACTCTTTATTGGATTTTAGGAAAATTTTCACTACTTATAAATAATAAAAGACAGAATTTTTCCAATGTTTTCTTTTCAATTTCTCAAGACTACATGTTTAAATCAGCAGAATTAATTCCCATAATGAAATGCAAGTAAAAAAAAAGGAACCCTTTAACTTGCTTGTAAAATCCTGCATACTAAGTAAAAATAGAGAAAATCAGTTAAAATATAAACAGGATGCAGAGGTGGTAACTGTAATTTTTGATTTTCTACAATTCAGATTATCTTAATAGATGAAAGAATATCTCTCAATTCAGAAGTAATTCCTGGATCAGCCCCCAAATTTGATCAATTCTTCCTCAGCCCATGAGCAAACATTCCAGAAACAATGTCATTGAAATCCATTGAGAACTTTAAACAATGGTAGTAGCAGAAATGATTTAGACCAGGAAAACTGAAACAATTCTAAAATATGAAGGTGACAGTAGTGCCTATAATAAAAGGAACACTTGGAACAATCCTGAAGAGGGTTTACAATTAAAAATTACAAATTAAAACAAAGAAGAATAAGAAAAATTTGAAAAACTGCATTGTTTAAATAGACAAAAATACTGAGGAAGGTGCTGGAGTATTGAGACTTGCTGTCACTTGATCTCCAGTAGAAGTTACCAGTTACTATTGGAGTGAAAACTCAATGAGCACAAATAATAAAGAATTCTGAGATGAGTGCTGGAGTAATGCTGTCACTTGATCCTCTGTGACTGGAGTGAAAATTCATAATAATTAATGTCCATTTGTTATGAAAGCTCTCCAAATGAAATGCTTAGCAGGTTCTTGTTAGCTGCTTAAATTACCCTACCATGTGCCCTGGTTGGGGTGGGGGTGCCCTGATGGAGGAGGGGCATATTTAGAGAGTAGGTGTCAAAACGTTGACAAATGGCTTTTTGCCTCAACCCCCATTCCAAGGAGACTTAGTTTCTCAAGAATTCCTGAGGAGGATACCTGGGGTAAAAAATCTTGCATGACCTCAATCACCACCCCCATCCACACACTTGAGTTGACAAGGGCAAGGCCACTTGGGACATTTATTTGGTTGTTACACATGAAATGTCAGAGAGGTGTTTACATCATAGAGAATTATGTTGAACTGAAAGGTTTACAAGTATAATTGCATTTCTTTTTTTCTGATTTACTGTGAATAGAGATATAATTCATCAATATTGGAGGTTCTTGAGTCCTTAACAGCAATGGTGTCTACATAAGTGGTTATACTAATTTTCAAGTACAATCTCAAATTAGGACATAATACAGCAGCTTAAGTGGCTGATAACATCAACAGAGTACTTGGAATGAAAACTACTAGAGCAAACTGTTCAGCATTGGTTCAATGGGTTTAGGTCTAGAAATGTGGATATCAATAATACACTTTCAGGGAGGTAGAAACCTTTTCTTGATGAATTAAAAGAATTATAACGGTGAAGACTAACAACCCACAAACAGGAGATTGAGCATTTTCCAGAAATACTAAGACTCCAACAGTAAGCATATCACCACCATCCCAAGGGAATAACAAAGGCAGAAAAGTTGAAAAGGTTCTACATGAACTGAATGAAATGCTCCATGACAGTGTCAGATTCCATATCTCTCAGCTAACTGTGCCTAAGCTTTGAGGTTTCACTGTAAATGGAAATTAGAGGGGAACGTTGACATCTTACACTCCTTGATCAACTGAGATAAACCAGGGTTAATCAAAGCTATTAACCCTCATTTAACACAGGCAAAAATATTCTTAGTATCATGTCACAGCAAAACACTAGAGCAGACTATATTAAGAGGAAGCCAAAGTCAGGCCAATAGGATTTTGATCCACCCCAATTGTTGCTATCCACCTAGCCTGCCTCACATGTTGCTACCCAGCCTTCTTTTTCTAGACTGTCCCTCCAGTTGGCTGACTATTCGCAGTGGAGAATATTTTACAGCTGCTATGGTCAAAAGAGTTCAGAATGAATAAATACTTTGTTTCATGGCACATTGACTCCTCTGCAAAGGTCACTGGTCACTTCAATGTGGAGTAAAGACCATTGTGGCTGTAAGGAGTTCAATCTACACTGGGTGCCCCACACTTATGACCATGTGCAACTAATTAAATATCGATATGGGTACCTCACCATGAAACAGGTTAGCATGATAGTATTGCAAATCATTACTACTGAAGGCTTGGAATTTTAAAGTTATATCATTTCAAAACAAGAGTTGACCCAGCTCTGTTCAGAGGAAGCCGAAGTCAGGCCAACAGAATTTTAACCCATCCCACATGTTGTGTACCCACCAAACCCATCCCACAGGCAGCTACCCCACCTCCCTCCTATGTTCTTCTAGTTGTCTGACTGGTCACAATGGGAAGTGATTACAGTCACAATGGTCAAAAGAGTTCATTAAATAAGAGAGAATATATTGGGACAAAGTGGACAGCGGTCTGGATTTGGAATCATGAAAATTGGTCAATACATTCATCTGTCCGCAGAGAGTGCGGCTTTATTTCAATTTGCACTCGGACATTAGAGTAAACCGGTCGGACATAAGAGTAAAAGGAATGGTCATTGGAAGCAAAGGAACCATTCAGACCATTGGTCATTACACTCTTTTAATGGACTTGTGTTTCTGTAGGTATAAAAGATCCATTTCCTTCAACAAGAAACATTGGAATGAAAAGTGCCAAGATCAAAATGATGGCATTCAAAGAATAAATAAATGTTTTCGGTTTTATGGCACATTGACTCTTCTATAATGGTCAGTGGTCACTTGCTGAACTCATAAAAAGAACTGAACATATTCGAATAGCAGACATTTTTCCACATCATACTTCACTGTGCAGTAATGGTTAACAAGTCAATCTGAAATGAAATTGATTAACACTGGGTGCCCAAAACTTGTGGACTTGTTCCAGATGAGGTTAGCAAACATCAATATGGGTACTTCATGAAACAAAGATTAACAAGTTAAGATCACAAACTACTACAGTAGTGAGTTTGAACCTTATTGAGTGCCCCACATTCAGACCTAGTATCAGACAGAGCTAAACTTGGACAATATGGGTGCCTTGCTATAGAGCAATAGCAAACTAGTTTAATATGCCATTACTACTTACTCTATAAGCGCTCTTCACTTGTGATCTTGTACCCTCCAGAATTAATCTCTTTTTAAGTTATCAAACCAAATTTCTTTAGTTGGAAGAAGAAGAATGAAGAGAAATCACAATTCCTATTCCATTACTTGGACTAATATCTACATCTAGTGCAGTTTTCCTATCTGGGGTGAGGGGTAATCCAAGGGGGAGGGAGATTAGGGCTATTAGCAGAGTTTTTCATACAAATCAACGTCTTTAATTTTGTAATAACTTTTGTGAAACTCAACCAATGGTAGAGACCTTTATTGTGAGATACTTTTTTAAATACACCAACTCTCGAAAATTGCTCTGAAAACCGATACAAACTTTTGGGTAATTTTTTCAACAAATTTGATATGACGCAATGCTCGACTAAACCGTAGAAGTGAATTGCACCAAACTTTCCACGTACACTCAATTTGACCCGGGGAATGTTTTTTTCTAAACATATAATAAGAGCAATAGTTTAGGAAATGGGAAAGATTTTGAAAGTCAGTTACAAATGATTTATATTTACAAATAAATCGACTCCACTACGTGTATATCTCTGTGGCGGGGTGGGTCAGTGTGTTCATTTTGTTATCGAGAGATTAGTGGTTCAAATCAACCCAAGAACTGCTTTTTTTTTTTTAAACAATAGTAGTAGTTGAGAATGACTTCTGTACATATTGATATTAAAGAAAATGGGACCGGTAGAAGAATGCTTACTAGCACTATGTGTTGATATAACTGTAAGAACTTTTTTTAACCCATTATATTAACACACTTTGCAGGTGCACATTTTTCTTACAGTTAATAATACTGTTGTAGTTTATAAGAGAAAATAAAAGGAGCTTAACTCTAGCCTGATTCACACCAGAATTTCCAAGACTTATATTAAGGTTTGCAGACCGATAACAAAAATGACAGATGCTTCAAAACCTGCCATGTAGATAAGACAATTTTAGATAACATTTATTTCCATAATAAAAGTATTCCATTCCAATTGATAGAAAAAAAATGATTTAAAGCTGCTAAGAGATTGAAAACCTGATTGAGTTACCATGCCTTGCAACCTTTTTGTTTGTATCCAAGAAGTGTGTATCTGAGTTCATAAGTTATAGGTCATAACTCCTTGTTTACGATATGAGATGTTTGAAAAATGTTTCAGCTTCTTTAATTACAAACACTTTTTCTTACATCAACTTTGTTCATCATCTTTAATCTTAACTAGTTTTCATCTTCATTCCAACTTTCAATTGCTTTATATCACAACTTTGAATCAGACTGTAATTCTACAGCAATGTTAAAAAAGTATAATCGAAAGAAGCCCACACTGAGAATCAATAATTAGGATGAAGGGAAAAATTAGTCAAAATTAATAATGTTGCAATACTTCATCCAATGATAATGAATTGGAAAAACATTATTTCATTTCTAGAGTTTTTTTTAAAATTATATATCATGGTGTGACATGGAAAAGAAAAAGAAAATTTCTTCAACTCTCTTTATTCTTCCTTTTTTATGGACACTATGAACCAATTCAAATTTGATCTGAATGAAAAAGTTTGCAGCATCCATAGACCTGTAAACTTTTGCAGTTAAAAATGAAGACGGTACTTCAAGATGTATAATATAGGAATTCCTGGCAGCCAACAGGGGGAATAAAGATTTTGAAGAGAATTCAGTGAATATTATAATAATCTGATTTCTGTTAATTTGTTACCATAACACAACACAACAGCACAAAATGGGAAAATTTTGAATAGATTTTTTTATATGATATACGATTTTCAATATAAGAATTCCCCAGGAGCCAAAAGGGGGAATAAAGTTTTTTGAGAGAATTCAATTTTAAAAAAGGGAACTTACCCAGAATATTGTCATGCCTGAGTAAAACAGTTTGGTAAAGTTCAGTTTCCCTAAACCAACTGTCTTCTTCTGTTGTGAGGAAGATCTTCACGGCTACATTTTCTCCTCTCCATTTTCCTTTCCATACTTCTGCATACCTTCCTTTACCTATTGACTTTATAAGATGGATCTGTTTAGCTATCGTTCGCTGGACCTAAGGAAAGAAAAAACAAAACAGCATTGAGAATTATTAAAAGTTCAGTAACTGTCACTTCGCAAATAAATACAAAAAAAATAATTTTTGAAAATTGGAATGTGTCAGGATTCAAAGATGGACATTTTTTTTTTTCCAAAATCTATAAAAATGAAACAGAATGGTAAAATTGGACACAGATACTCATTGCAAAATTCACAAGAAGAGTAAACCTATGCTATTAAGAATAATATACTGAAGTAACAATAACAAAACACCACTATTCTGGTATTAGAAACAGATCTATGACATGAAGATAATTTTCACACTAGGACTCCTCATCAGACGAAACAGTAAATTATTTCTGTTCAAATTTTTAAAAACATCTTACCAAAAGAAACTAGCTCACCACACAAGTATAAAAATTTCTAAAATACTCACACCTTAAATACCAACCCTTATTACATCTGTTAGATGGATCTTTATGATAACTCTACACAAATATTACACTTCATCTGGTATCATGGCAAGTGGGCTGTCTACTGAAGTTTGTAATGGACAGTTACGGGAATTGGATGAATTGCAATGAGAAGTAAACCATTTGTCTTTTAATCAAACTTATAGGCTATCTACAGATACTTCAGTTGGTTAGGATTCCGAATATTTTTCCACCTTATTGAATAGTATAAATTCTTCACAATTTTGTTTCTAAGTAGTTATGAATCTCACTTTGACCAAAGATTCAGTTCTCAAAAACTAGACAAAATCAAAGCCCAAATGTTTTATGATTTCAGTAGAAAGTACTGCTTTCTTTGAATTTCCTTTCACAGACCCTAATAGTGTTCAGCTAGCCATAATAGAGGCAGCATGCACCCTCTTCCCAGGACTTCTCACCACTTGATCATCTGACAACTTAGCCTATCATACCATCATTATCATTTTAGGGGTCTCGGAGAACTAAAATAAAATTTTCATATATGAATTAATGGTTATGGCTGCTTCACTTTATGCTGATTCCGCTCACAAAATGTTTTCATAGAAATGCTTTACTTTCAGATTGCAGCAGTGGGGTGGGGATAAGCCCTTTCTTGTCTTGGTTTTATTTTTCAACACTAGACTAACTGTTTCTTCAAATGGGGCTTTCCACAAGGTGGGTAGAGATTGATCAAGGAAGAGTCGTACTTCAAACTGCTGCTGAACAAGAAAGGAAACCCCTTTACTTCTCACTTTTGCAACCAGATATTTGAATGATCTGCACAATCAGCCAGAGATACCAAGTACAGTTTGCTATTTATAGCTAAAACTGTCTTAAAAGTGGCTAGATTTTTTGTTTTAACAAAAAATGTTATATGAATATCTTACCTCACATAAATAAAGCACATTAACTTGCATGTTAACAAGAAATGATTAACAGAAATTATCTTTAAATATAGATCTTTTATCTAAAATTATCTAAATCAAACGGGTCTTCTGTCTGAAAAGTAACAGTACAAGATTTGGGTATTGTTGAGCCAAAATGACCATAGAGACTCATAAAAGAACTTTTTTGAAAAAATAAATGATGGTATCAAGGCAGATTTTCAAGGTTGTAGCCCGTAAAATCTGCCAAGGAGCACTTGAAGACACACACAAACAAGCAAAGAGAGGAGAATCCGTAATCCACTGGTTTTGTTGGGCTGGCTACGGTGATTATGTATATATATATATATATATATATATATATATATATATATATATATACACACACAAATAAATAAATGCATTATTTCACTTTGAAACTATTTGAAATGATATCCCATTAATTCATGGTGAATGTATCATTTGGCTAAGACAGAGCAAATAGAATAAACAATTAATGGAATCAACCTGTGACCGATAAGGTAACCACTTCAATAAAGAGCATTCCTATAAAGACTTCTTGCAAGTCAACTTTTTATGAGACTGAGCTAAGCTTAAAAAAGAGGGGCACCTCTCCATGGGGTAATGGTTAAAGAGTCATTCTGGTAGAACATTACTGTAGTGAGTTTGATTCTCACCAAATGCCCCATATTCATGGCCCTGTGTCAAACGATATTGAAATTACTAAATACTCAACTCTTGACTTTTTAAATTGTACTGAATCCAGCTGCCAACTTAACTTTAATAAAACAAGAAGGCACTTGAAGTGAACATATCTCTGCCCACCCTCACTTGTCATTAAACGAGAATTTGATTTTTTTAAAAATAGGGGGAGAGAACTTTAAATATACAAATATTGAGTTACTTTCCTTAAAATTTAAATCTAGGCTTTTTAATTACAGAATGGTTTTAACCTCCTTTCCTGCAGAATAACAAAAATATCTCTCAATCAAAAGCACTTTCCTGGACCCAACCTGAAATTTAATCAATTGTTCCATGGCCACCTGCTCATAAAATTTCATTGGAATTCAATGAAAACTTATGGAGATATTGTGTTCATAGACAGTCAGATGGATGGACAGACATGAGTGAATACATATGCATACCTTGTTACCAGAGGTAAGTTATACGATGGCTTTCTTTTAGAAAAGAAAAAATAGGTCATAGTTTGTTTATATCTTCTGATGGAATAAGTACTGCTTTGGGGTGGGGGTGGTTACTCGGCCATCAATTTAGCTGGTGAATAGAAGCTGAAATTTGAATTAACGGTTGTAAGGACAACGAGTGATGGAAAAAAGTCATGTGAACTAATGTAGGCTACATGACTCTTATATAGGAAACAAACTAAGTTATTTTTCAAGTAGATTCTCAGAGACTTAAATCACTTCAGATTAAAAGTATGGTTTGGAGATAAATCGACTGCTACCACATTTGATGGCATTTGAGACTGCCACTCTAATTTCAGTAGGGAATATTATGAAAAAGTAGTAGTAGAAATTTAATATAATTGAAATATTTATCAACAGTATTGCAGAAAAAAGATTGACAAAATATGTACATAAGACAGAAGGAAAAATCTTTTTGATAATAAAATTTATCTATATTTTTTATTATTTTCATTATCATCATTGATATTATTATTGTCTTTCATATCATTGATGATGTTATTTATATTATTCATATCATTATTGTCATTTATATTATTCATATTTATATCATTCATAACATCATTATTATTACATTAGTATCAGTATTTATATTATAATCATAGTATTATTTATATTATCATCATTTATATCATTATCATCATCATCATTATTATTTATAGGCATTTCCATAAAGAATTTAAACTATGTATTTAACATTGAAGTACAAATTAATTCTAAAAAAATGTATGAAACTTGAAAAAATACGAACTTATCAGTACGCAGAAACATTCACAAGGCACATTTTATCAGTTAATTTTCTGAAATTTGTCTATATCTTTCAGCCGATACCTAACAAAAAAGATCTCAGATAATCTAAATTCATATAAGTTAAGCTTAAAATTAATTATAATAGAACAATTTTTCACATAATGAAGTTGTAATTTACAAGAGAAAACAAAGGCGTTACAAGATACCCTAACTTCACATAAAAGACCAATTATTTCAGAGTTGGGGGGGTGGTAGGTTTTATCTGCCAGTGGTCCCCAACCACCACTATGCCCTAAACCATTACTGGCCATGAGTAGCATTGAAACAGAACCTGATATTTTCCATACATCTACAAATAATAATCTATAACGTTTTTATTTTATTTATAAAATAAAAGCAATTTCATTTCCTTGGATCTTGATATCAAACTAGTTAGATAAACCCTTATAGTCAAGTGTATTAACTACTTATGAATTACTTAAAGATGATTTATCACTTATATTCTGGTTATGATTACCCCCCTCCATATTGGCTGGCCCACAAGAATATTGTCAATATTAAACCAGTCTGCGGTGTAAAAGGAGTTGGGATCCCAGTTATATACCATCATTAAACAGTATATAAATGGTCCTATAAATTTCACTAACTTCTGACATACTTATTTCAAATGACTTGAAATACATCTTGCATGAGAGTAATCAACGACTGGTTAGGGCAGAGATATATTCTTTTTTTGGCATTTCATTTCCCAATAAAAAATATTTCAAATATTAAGCAGACAAAGAGAAAGATGGTTCACCCGAAGATCTGAACAAAGTTTGATATAAATCCAACATGATATGACTAAAGATATTGACATTTAACATTACTTGTTGGAAGATGAGGAGGGTTCACCCAAAGGTCTGGACCTAGTTTCATATGAATCCAACATGATATGACTCAGGAAATTGACATTTAACACTACTAATTGTTGGTAGGGGAAAATGAGGAGTGTTCACCTAAAGGTCTGGACCAAGTTTCATATGAATCCAGCATGATACGATTAGGGAAATTGACATTCAACATTACTAGTTGTAGGAGGATGAAGATGAGGAGGGTTCACCCAAAGGTCTGGACCAAGTTTCATATCAAGCATGATATGGATGAGAAAATTGATGTTTAGCAAAAAATGTTGTGGATGTATCTAAAGATAGACGAAGGGGACACATGCTCGTTATTTGGTGGAGGTGCAGAGTAACAATTACAGGTAAGAAAAATAGAAACAGTAGACAGAGTTTGGATTTCGACCAAGGCTGTCTAATGTTCTTGGGAGAGGCATGAATTTATTTCTGACAGCCATGATATATTGACTGTTCTACAGGGCTAGACAAGGTTACTTTAAAAGAAAAAAAACAGCAGATTGGCAGTCGCCATAACTGGTCCTCAAGTTCACATAAAAGAAGGAGTGTCGGGCATGACACTGGCAACTCTACTCCATAAAATCTACTTGCTACTGATTGTGGGGTATAGGGCCGCAATCAATGCGTCTACGGATTAAACAAAACATAATGCTTATCATTTGCAAGAGAACACAGTGAGGCATGAACTCTCCTCAAATGGCTCACAAGACCAGCATTCTAACCACTGCACTAATTATGTTGTTATTGACACCAATAGATAAATAGGGCAACCTCCCACCCCAGGTAAACTTGATAAGTATGTGGCTAAGAAATTAGAGAAGCATTTTAAAGACCAATACTCGGCTTTGCATTAAGTGACAAATGTTTATTCATGCTTGCAGTCTTCAAGTCAAATCGACTCATTCATGACCCAGAGATTTTGTAAACAAATATATATTCAACAGGTCTGGTTAGTCACTCAATGAAAACCGTCACATGACTAACATCTTTAGGCAGCATACCATCTTGTGGGTGATCAATTAGAAAAGTGGAGAAAAGGTTGATCAATGAATAATTTACTTCTCTCGGACTCAGTTGTATCAGTAAAGAGTGCAAATTGGAAGAAAAAAAAAACAACAGGCATAAATGCTGCTGGACACACACCTAGGCACCAATTTTGGATAAAATTACCTAAAGTTTGAATTTTCAGTCCTCCAAGTCCATTGGTATGGCCTGAATCACTTGAAAACTGAAGAAATCTATCTTGATAGTATTAGTTGACAGTTTTGAATTAAACGCTCACTCTAACACACACACACACACACACAGGGGCAGTGTTGCCAATTTATTATGTTGCTAGTTTTGGCAGCGCAAAAAAGTGCTAAATTAGTGCAGGCATGCTTAAACATGTTATCCATTTTTTTGCCATTTCTAGCATATTTTGGGTTTTTTTTAGCCATTTTCTTTATTTAGCACTTTTTAGCAGTCAAACAAGTGTGAAATATTTTGTTGTATATAGGGTATCTCAAAAATGATGATACAATTTCTTTTTCAGTTTTCTTATCAATTATCTGTATTATCTCAGTGAAATTGATAACTCAATGTCTCAGAAATCTTTTGACACTTGATCTCTCCTCTACCAATCCTTTCGACAATGACAATGAAGTTGAAACTGAGGTGCAAAATCACAAACCAGCAAGGGTTTGTATTAGTAATTTTTTTTTTATAGGGGTTACATCAAAAGCCAAATGTATGCAAAACACCCAGGAGAACCGATTTTTGTACAGGACTTTTCATTGTTCTATCTCATTTCAGTACTTTTAGAGTTTTGTTTTTTGGTTGTAAATTTTTGAGTATCAGGATGTTGAAATAAACTTTGGAATATATATCACATACTTTTTGCACTCACTGTATGTATAGATAGATAGATAGATATAGGTATATATAAAGCTTTACAGCTTTAAACACTAGAGATGTAAAAGAATCTGTTTTTTAATTATGTCATTTCAGTCAATTATTTCCTATTATCAGTTAATGCAATTAATGTAAGATTTTCAAAGGGTTTCGTGCTTTACACAGAATTAGATATGGTATTATATGTGAATTTTTCTCATTGGGATCATCATTTGTAACTGTTTTGGGGGTTAAAAAACTGAACAGTTAATAAACATGGCTGCCCCGCAGTGTTGACCATAATATATATTCTTTACACCCATTAGATAATATTTGTAGCTATCAACATCAATCCAAATCATGAAAAAGAACTAGACAGTCACGAGATGAAATTCAAACATCTGTCCTTGAGACAACCAGTAAGAGAGAAAAACATTTTAAAAGGAATAAATTGATACAGAAACAAAACATTCCGGCCAATTCCATAAAAGGTTTTTTTTTTTCCAAGATAGAGAGAAAAGCTGTCAAAGTGCACCTGGTTGACCCAAATGCACTTGATTGACCAACCTGTTGCAAAGGAAATGAGTGGGTGTCTAGAATGCCATCTCAACACACCTGGACAGACTTGCATTACAAGTGTCAAACTTGAGAATTTTGCACTTAATAAGTAAAAATAATCATTTTTTGTTTATGGCTAATAACTTTTCACAATGGTAAATTTAACACTGTTCACAATGTATAAGTAAAGCCTTAGGAATGTGTGTACTAATTTCTTCAAAAGTTTTTCCTTTACCCAAGGACTAAATGGCATTAACCTTGATGTGTGTGCACACACACGCATATTATTTATTTATATATATATATTATATATATATATATATATATATATATATATATATATATATATATATATATATATATATATACACTTCGTTGTTTTGTTGATTCCTGATTTCTCCATGCTGGTAAGTGTTACCATTGCCACACAAACAATATCATACTCAGCTTGAATATATTCAACAACTTATGTAGAGATTAAACTTTTATGATCAAACTGGGCACTAAAATGTGGGACCAGTAAGTCAGTATCATTTTTCATTAATGAGATACCAAATAAAGGCAAACTAAAAACTGTTTCATAAAAATTGATAAGATCTTATAAACTGCTCATCATTTTTACTTACATAAAATGACAGTTGCTCTCCCATTCAAGTCTGAAACCATTGCATAGATTTACCCCTCTTCTCTAATTCTTGAGTAACTTGATCATGGGTGAAGATTTATTAGTTTTTGAAAGGCCAAGTACCAAATAAAAATACAGGTATACCTTGAATAATGCAATTGATTCATTCCAAAATAGCACTGTTCAAGGTGGTCTTGTAATTCGATGAGGATTTTTTCAGCTTATACTTATACTAATTTCCACAGCAATACCTCAACTGTACTATTGCAAAATCTGAACTGATCAAAACCACACTATTCTAGTTATTCCTGTACTTAATGACATATGCCATACACTAACAAAATAAACCCTGCCACAATCCCTACACAGAAGGTGCTACCATAGTTCCTTCTATTCTATGAAACTAGCACACAAAGGGTTCAAATTCTATGGATATCTTCATCATCATCAGCGGCTATCTTTGCACAAACCTTCTCTTAGATTCAGCAGACCTACCATGGATGTTGCAAAACCAGTATTTCCTGAATTTGTGCAATTCATCATGCTATCTTACTTTCTGTCAGCTACAATCCCCCCCCCCCGTATAATCTCTGGGGATCCACGTTGTGAGTAATGATGTCCAGCTGTTGTTCGCCATTCTTACAACATGACCAGCCCATTGCCATTTGAATGTTCTGATAGTTTCTATGATATCTCAGACTTCTGTCTTTTCTCTAACATACTGTATGGGTTTCATGATCTCTCCATGTAAGTTTTGAGCATGATTTTTTCACGTACACTTCTCATGGTTCTCAGTTTGAGGGTCAATCTTTTGGTTAGGTTCCATATTTCAGCTCCATAGGTGACTATCAGGAGGATGCATTGGATGTATATCCTTTTTAGGACTAGTGGGATTTTCTTATTCTTGAAAGTAGAATTTGCGCCACCGTAAGCTTGCCAGCTTAAAGTGATTCCTTGCTTGATTTTTTTCTTCTGAGGATTTCAAGGAGATTTGTTGTCCTCAGTAGATGTATCGTAGTGGTTCACTTTCTCCAGCTCAGCATCAAGTGTGCACGTACTTTTGTCACATAAAAAAAAACTGCACAACATAAAATTTTTGTGGCCACTGACTACAAAAAATTAGAGGGAACATTGGGTGCCATGCCAAAGTTTGTTGAATTTGAACATATTGATCAATCTGTTTTTCAAGTTAGTCAATGTTTCCAATGTCCATCAAATATTTCACACATCTCTTGAAATCACTTCACCAGAAAATAATTGGAAAAAAAAAAAAAAAAAAAACCCTCATTTTCTATCATTTTTTCCCCTCCTTTCAAGAAGCCATTTTCATGCTTCAAGTTCTTCAAACTTTTGGATAGCAATTTATTCACATACACACACATTCACATGCTGTAGATATTCATGTCAGAGATTCTTGTGGCTAAAAACCAACAAAGATTTATGGATTCATACTGACCCTCAAATTTTGGGCAAGGTTCTGTTTTTGTCATTTAACAGGAAAAATAGGGGGTGGTAAATGAAGAAAAAGTTGATGGCCATTCCACAACACCCCAACTCACCCCCACCAGACAACCATCCTAATTCCTCAAATGGAAAGGGACATCCTAACCCTTAAATCAACCAACAGAGCTGCCTTCCAATGGAGGGCTCCTTCTGGCCCAATTCTATTTTTATTACAGGAAAGAGAGAAAAGAAAAAAAAAAACATTCACAGCAAGATTACTTGGCATTACCCTAAATCAGTAGACCAGTGGTTCGTAAACTTTAGCCATACTCTCTAATGAAAATTTGCTTGTGCCAGTCACATCAAACCTTTTATCAATAAGAAACTTTTAAAAACCAAAACCAAAACCTCCTTTCATAACATTGAATACAACTACTTAATATGATCTTAGGACATCCAGAAAGTATATAACTATAGAGCTACATAAAAATAGGATTCATTCCCAAAACATACTTATATATAAGCATCTTACATATACCATAAGTATACTAACTTAATGAGAGGTGTGAGTTAGTTTTTGTCAGGTAATCTGATTTATTTCAAATTCGGACACTTCTATACTATGTCTAAATCTTTCTTTGCTTGTCCTTGAATCTTTCTGCCACACTTGCTATCCTATCTTGCCACTAGAGTGCACGGTGGTTTTCTGTCACCAAAATTTTTTTGACCTATCAAGTTTCAATTGATCTGAATACATAGATAAATTACAATCTTAATTAGAACCGATAAATTTCTTCTCAATCCTATTATTTATCTTATTTTCAGAGCAGTTGATTCATTTTGTAAAAGAACTAAATTTGAAATATTTTCTTAATTTCAAAGTATAATATAATCTATTTTACATTGATTCAGTTTTATTCATTTACAGAATTATGTTTTTTTATGCTATATTTTTTAGCATAATTATATTTTATTATTTCAAAATACGATTTATTTTTTCAATATCTTTTTTGAATATAATATTTTCCTTAAAATTTAACTAAACTTTTAAAGTCTGAGTTCCAGCGGGTTCCATGAACAAACAACATAATAAAAAAGCACTGTAAGGCATTCTAAAAGTATTTTTGCAGATAGGTCTTCTAAGAATGATAAATGGCTACAAAAATTTCTAGGGTTTATGCTATTTATAGCATTTTTCAAAGATATTAAATGGACCAAACGAAAGATTTTTTCATACATTTTTCCTATCATAGATATACTTGAGTTCAAATTTTGTATATAATCACATCAAAAAATATTGAATACTTGATTCTCAATTCATGAAAAAAATGAAAAAAATTACAAATTCCAATTAAATTTTTGCCTTATTTCAAAACACTGTGTAGTGAGGCATGTCACATCTTTTGGGAACCACTGCAACAGATAAATCATTTCATATTTCCCAGGTTATATTTGTCAGCACTTGGATTTCAATAATCTCAGAGCAAAATATGACTTTTTTTCTACACACTTCTTTTTTTTCAATTGATTATAGAGGTACTTCTTATAGAGGAGGACTCTTGTAACGAAATTTCACTTTGCAAGGGGTTCCCATGAGATAAAAAACGAAATTTCATAAAATTATCCAAAATCATCTAGATTTCATTTACAATTATCTAAATTTATATCTAGCATTTAGGCACATATTTTCAGACTGACAGACATTTGATGAATTATAATAAGATTATTCATTTATTTATTTATTATATTCTTCATACTTTGATATGTATTTATACATTTCTTAGAAAGTAATAAGTACATTACAATTTATTATTAAGGTTTTAGGAGGCCGATATTTTTAATTAGGACGAATAACTGAAATCCCATAGGTTCAATTATTCACTTGACATGTTTTCATTCAACAAGATGTTTTGTGGAATGGATTGTCCTCGTTAAGAGAGCTACCATAGTATATTCCAGCTGATTATGAAAATAAAGGTGCGGAGTGGTCTGGCTGTTAACAGAGAAGGGAATCAGCGAATAGAGTTCCAATTCTAGTCAGGGTAGTTTCTGATCACTATACACAAATGCCCTTGAGAAAGGCATGGATCAATTTCCCAGGACCCAAGCTGTGGGTAAAATAGTAGAGCGGACAGCTCTGCAAGGCAATCCATCTAGAAGGCAACTCTGACAAAAAACCTACAGCTTCAAGTTGCCTGATCTGTCTTGGCTAGCCAAGCTACAGAGGGAGGGCACAGAGTCTTCAAGAGGAGATTCAGTAAGCAGTACAAGTTGATAGTAATCTTTAAGAAAAAAAAATCAACCCATGCAGACAAGAGGGAACAAGGTGTTGGTCAATAACAATTACAAAAAAGATAATCCTCAATCAATTTTGGTTTATTTCATATAACCAGTTTTAACCAATTCCAGTGTTTATTTTCATTCTCAGGGTAGACTATAAAAATGTACAAAAACTACATTGTACAAGGAATGGGGGAGGTCAATTTATAACTGATGTTATATGAAATCAATCCCCCACTTGATGTTTATACCATAATCTCATTTGTTTATGAAATATTAGAAAATGTCACCAAAACTCTCAAGATATGTTTTGTAAGTTTTTAGGTTGGTCTGTCTGACTGGCTATGTATGTAATATGTGTACAAGCTGTACCAATTGAGCTAGAGGGCTCAAACACTGAACCTTTACTCCTCATGAGGTCAAAGAGAAAACCTTTTATTTTGTTTACTGAAAATTTTTCTCCTAAATAGGTATTTAGTGGGGGTGTTCAATTTGCAATTCAGATGTATGCAAAATTGGTTGCTTGGTTTATATCTGACAACATTCACACTTTTTTTGGTTAATATCTGACAACATTCACACTTTTTTCGGTTAATATCTGACAACATTCACACTTTTTTTGGTTAATATCTGACAACATTCACACTGTTTTTGAAATATTTGAACTTTAAGTGATCACTGCCAAACAAATGGCAAGTGAAATATCTTATTTATTGATCACCTCCTCATCTAATTTTCTAAGATACAGGCAATGGGCAACAGAAGAACAGAGGCATGAGATAATGGATAATCTTAGAGTGATTTTTATTGGTTCAGCTAGTTTCTTCAGTGGCTGGTATCTCAGCCTTTAGTCCATTGCTCTACCCAAGAAAGTATTTTCTAGCTGCTGCTTCTAGATTAATATAGCCAACTAATTGACACAACAAATGGGGCCCCAAGAATTTATAAAAGAACCCAGAGGATCTGTGTACCCATAAGAGATCCCCCAGGTCTGAAAGAATTCCTACACACTTCTGCACTCTTTCAGTCATTTTACATTCCACTTGAGAGGGAAATGAAGATTCCTTTCAGATTTTCCAAGACTATTGGCTCTTCTGGACATGTCAAGATCCAGAATGCTTGAGTATTGACACCCATAGATGTCACTCCTAATGTTATTTTGCACTTCAGAACACTGAAAATGTCATAAATCTGCCATTCTTAACCTTTTATTTTCAACTATAGGCCTGCTTACAAGCATCCTTTCAAACGGGGAAACAACACGGATAGAAATTCATTTATTACCATTCAAGTCTTTGGCCCACTTCAAATGTGCTAGGGCCTGCAAGTGGGGTAGATGGTCCCCCAGTTGAGGATGTTCTTTAAAGACAACTAGATGTAACATACATTGGAGGAAGGCCAATTAAGGATATAGGCAGAAATATTTAAATATTAAGAAAAAAAAAAAAAAGAGATGACATGAACTGGAATGATAAGATAGGTTTGGAAAGTCAATCAATAAAAATTGTCATGAGACTAACATCATCTGCCAGTATGTCTTGCTGGGGGTGATCAATTAAAAAATTGTCTTATATTGGATCATTTAAAAATCAGAATTTTCAAAAAGACAAGTGTGAACGTAAGCCAACACAAATTGAAGAACCTATTCAGTATGAAATTACATGGTAAATTGAAACACTCACTAAAAAAGAATTTTCAAAAAACAAAACAAAAAGAAGTTTCTACTAAAAGATAAGGAGTAAATGTTTAAATTTTCAGCCATCTTGGTTTAGCAGTTGGTAAATGGGACATTGATAGCCAACCAGAATCACTTAAAACCTGAAGAAACCTAGACCCAAAAGTTGTACCTTCTTCGCTAAGAAAATATGTCAATACCAATTCATAACCTCAGTCTTTGTGTGAAAAGTACAAAACGTTTTTGCCTCTCTTTAAGAGGCTATGTCCATCCGTCAGTCAGTCCTTTTTCATATTGTTTCTAGCTGTTTCAATTCAGATTTACAAGAAACCTGGCAGAAAGATGTGCCTTCATAAAATGCTTCTTACCTAGAAAAATCTTTCACTCAGGGTCACGTGATCTGGCAATAATCAAGTTTAAAATTTACAGTGGACACCTCATTGGACTTTTCATTCTTGTTATGTGCTGAACACCTCTTTGCCTCCCCATCAGGGTAATTCTCATTATTTCAAAATATATATGATGTCCTTGTTGAGCCTCATCAAGATGGAATGAATCAGTGCTGTGTATCTTATTAGGTAGCTACTTTCAGGAGCTGGTGAAATATCACTAGTTGTTGGTATATATTGCTCCATGATGAATTATACTGTACATCTTTATTCTCATACACATGGCATATTAACCAAAGTGTACAGTACATAGTTATTTTGGAAATGGTCCATGATGCTGTCTTTCATCATTATTTATTTTGGAAATTTAACATGACTAAATTTATCACAAGAATATATTTCAAGAAGAACACTATAGCGAATCAGTGCTAAACAGAGTAGCACTAAGTTTGGTATTACTGTAAGCTGTTGATCTGCTTCAATGAATAAAAAAAGATACAGATATAGAAGAGAAAATGATATGAATTAACTGACAATGGAACCATAAGTTCAACGGAGTGTCCACCATCCATAGTAGTAGTTGTAAAGGGAGGAGGAAGAAGAAGAGCAAGTAGTCTTTCTTTCAGCCAATAGATCCTCAAACTTGTAAAATATTACGGTATGGAAATATTCAGTATTATTTTCAATTAAAATTGTAAATGGCTATTTCTAATTTTTTTTTCAATATAAAAATATGGACCTCACACATTATGACATCATTAGTAGTCGTCGAAAAAAAAAAATTGGTCTTCAAATGATATCACATCTTTTAATGAAGTCACACATCTACCTCCCTTCCAATTCCTGTTGTTCAACATAAATGTGACCAACCGACTGACCGACCGACCGACCGACCGACCGAGAAGCGTCAAATAGAGATGTGTAGAAACATCTAAAAATCTGGACATAGATTTTTGTAAACTGCTTCCAACAAAGGACTAATTCAGTGGTTCTCAAAACGTGTGCCACAACTATCTCTCAAGTGTGTCGAGTAAATTTGTCCACGTATCCAAACTTGTATTTTTAGCCTTGAACATGTCTGGTACGGGTATTATGTCTGTCCTGTTTCCGCCACACACTTACCATTCTAGTGGTTTTATCCCCAAATCTTTTTAGTGACAGATGAAAGGGAAAGGGCATGATCAGTATATCAATAAGCAGATATGAAAGTGGCCTTTTTTGACGACTGAAATGTCTTTTTCTAATTCATTTAATTTTTACGGTACGTCGACTTACAGTACACTCCTTCGCAACTACTTCAAAGTATTTTTTCTGATACAGTAATGTAATTTACACATTATTTCCAAAAGAGGTTTTTTTTTTCCACATACATACATAGATATGGATGTGCGTGTGTATATATATATATATATATATATATATATATATATATATATATATATATATATATATATATATATATATGGGAAAGCTAAACTAACTGTTTCAACACAGAATTCTCATTTTGTTCATTCACTGTCTATATCTGCTAAATTCATTTCTTTCCACGCAGGCTATTATATTATTAAGAAATGGACAGCGGACATAGACCGTGAATGAACAAAATGAGAATTTGGAGTAAGAACATTTATTTGGGTCTTTGCATCACCAGCAGCTGTTTAGCTAAATGGTGAGAGCAATATATATATATATATATATATATATATATATACACACACACACACACAAAGTTCCATTCCCTAATAATGGACAAATATATATATATATCAATATATACATTCAATGGAGTAAAGAATCGGTTTGCCATGTAAATCAAATATATTTCTTAGTGTACCCTCATACAATAAAATTCAAGAACCCCTGATCTAATTACATATTAAGGTTCTAATTATATGGCATTTCAAATCCCCTCTTTTATATGGTAGTCTTCGAGTACAAAACAACTTTTTCGGTATAATATCAATTTTTAATTGGATTCTGGATGTGGTTTTATGGCACATTGACACTTATATAATGTATCCCTATATATCTATATAATGAAGTGCAAAAAAGATTTTTTCAAGTACACTCTTATTGTCTTGAATCACATAGTTGCTAAGGATACTGAATCTGGTTTTTATGGAACATTGACACTTATATAATAGCTATGCGAACAGTAATTACTTTCTTAGTACATCATACATGATTTCATTATTCTTTATTTGATAAAAAAGAAAAAAAAGTACTGGTATAGTTTCCCATACATTCAACATGAAAATTAGTATGCGTGTTCTGTTTTCTTTCACCTGATCCTCATTACAGAGAGCTGGAATTTTTGCTGAATGACTCAAAAATTTTCCTTGCCAGTAATATATATATATATATATATATATATATGAATGAATAAGATTTACAAAGATATATACCTGGTATCAACATTTCATGCCTAATGCACTCCTCAGCAACCAGCGGAGAGTGCGTTATGCATGAAATGTTGAAATTCACTGGATATAAATCCTTGTAAATCTTATTTTTATACAATAATAGCTTTATTTATTTTGATAAATATTGAGCACACGGATAAAATATCAACAGATAGAAATTGTTTTTCCTATTTCTTTTTTTTTGCACTCTTATAAATTGAAAAATAAATTATAATTCAATTAAATTCAAAATCAACATTATTTTGAGAAAATTTGAAAATGAACAAGATAAAATAGCAGTGAGATTGTTTTCCATTTGCTTAGAGTGCTCAATACCTTCATGACAGAATAGAGAGAGTATTAGTAGAACAGTAAAGAGGATTTGAGAAACTAAGCATAGTGTTTTGTGTACCAATATGCTCTTCAGAAATATGAATTGAAGCCTGAAATACTGTTCAAGTTCTCTTTATCCTTTCCTACTATTTATATATATATATATATATATATATATATATATATATATATATACACACATATATTTTTAAAATTTGGTCGAGTCAACTCTTTATTCACTTTTTCCAGTCTGCAGATCAATTCTCTTTAGTTTTATAGTCATAGAAACGGAGAAACTGTCCTGTGTCCAAAAATCTAAACATGACAGCATTTGTCTATCATTTTTTAACAAAATATGCTAAAGAGAAAAATATTACATATATATATATATATATATATATATATATATATATATATATATATATATATATATATATACATGATCATTATATATAAAAAATAAATTAGTTAGTAAAAGATAAAAACAACTGGCTGTAAAAAAAATTTGATTATCAAATAGTATGAAAATAGAAAATCCAGAAATACAAAAAAAGAGACAAGACAATCACACTGGCATTGATGGTTATTTACCACCATTACCCACAACAGATAAAAACTGTTGTTTAAACACTGTTGTTGGGTTTACGTTATTCATGTATTCTGACATTAATATGCATGTATGTATCTCCCCATGTCTCTAGGGTTTGATTTTTGAATATTCCCTACCTTAATAGGTTTTGGAAAGGGAGGGGGGGTCAGTCCCTCAGTTAACGTCAAGCTGCATTCAAGATTGTTTCTTTGAAATTCAGACTTTTTAAGCGATCACAATCCAACTGAATGCAAGAGAAAAAACTTATCCACACATTTTTCCAATTTTTTCATTGATCACTCACAACAAAACAGCATGCTGCCCGAAGACATAGTTCATGTGATGGTTTCTAGTAAATGTATAACCCAACACATTTTTTTGAATGATGAATTTATGATACAAACCATACTGGTTGTATTTTCATCAAGGTAACCTGATTTTACTTAATTCACAAGGCAAAAAGAAGCATATACGATGGCAGGGATTCATAATTTCCTTTGGAAATTCTTCCCCCAAACCAGTGGCGGGGAGAGACTAAAGTGAATCCTATGAGGGAGACCAGGGTCAAAGTGATTCTTTTCATCAACTCATGGCTGACAATAGGTTACACATCATCATTACCCAGTTTAAGTGCAACAAGTGAGATTCAAGTCTGAATTGGACTGCATATGCAAATTCATGAAATAGATTATTATGTTCATGTTCAAAGCTGATACAGGCAAAAGGTTTTAGGTTTGAGAAGCTAAAAACCAAATGGGTTAGCTAGACAGAGAGAGTGAGAGAGAGTGAAAGACCCAGAGAGGGACAGAGCGACAGACAGACATGAATATGTAAAAGAACTTTCATTTCTCTCCCTGATTGTCTTTTCAAATTGCAGTCACGATCCCAGCTGAAAGGTCAAGAGATGGGGGTTGGGCAGTTGTGGGACAGGAGAGACATTGTTTATTCAGGTGCCAAACAGTGAAGGACACCAAAGAATTAAAACTGGATCCATTTACAAAACTTACAAACAATCTACCTCAGAGCAGGTGCTTAGAGACAAACAAGGACATAGTCAGTGATTTAAAACCTCCTACTAAAAAAAAACCATATAATACAAATAACCAAGATTCTTTTTTTCAATTAAGAGACTGACCGCTGAGAAGAAGGGGGCTTAGTTTCATCTGATCATATTTGCCAACCAAGTTAGAACTAACATTCCATACCTGGTGAATTAAGAAGTGGCGCTGGTAAAATCAAGTTACCTTGATGATGAAAATGTACCAGTATGGTTTGGATTATTTTTTTTATCTAAACATGGGCACAAACTAAGGGACAAATTTGGCATAAAGGTAAAGTTACAAATTGAACCCCCTTCCAATTGAAGAACGAGGGAGGGGGCAAGAAGATTTTCCGATTCACTGATAGTGTGTGTGCAAAAATTAAGTTTCAACTATGAACAATAAGGACCAGGTAAAGTCCAGATAGATTGATGCATTAATGTCAGAACACATGAATGAACTAAACCCAGCAACAATGATTCAACCTCTTTGTGGTGGGTAGCAGTGATTAGGAGGTACATGTATTTACTCATCTTTGTTTGTCCACACAATACCTCCAAAAGTTCTCAAATTTCAATGACATTTTTGAGAAAAGTGGACCATTGGCAGAGGAAGATTTAATTAAATTTAGGGACGGATCCAGGAATTTTTTATTCAATTGGAAGATATTTTTCAATATTAAGACAATAGTCCGAAATACGGCAAATTTAAACACACAGTTACCTCCCTACATCACATCTATTGATAAACTGATTTTCATTCTGTTTTTAGGTATGCGCTCTCTAAATGCTTTTTGGCTTAAAATCAAAATATTTGTTTTTAAATATTAAATTCTAGCAACAAGTTCAACAAACGAGCCCTGGAATAACCTACTTATATTATACTCTATGTGATTGGCTATATTTTCTGTCTGTAACATCCATCAAGGGAGACAGCATTAATTAAATTCTAATCGCAGAATAGTTTCTGCTAAATTAAAAGCGACAATGTTTTTGATATTTTCAGGTACAGTGCAATCGCAAAATTATTTAAATACTTATTTACCTGTACCATGAAAAATGAGGTACATAAATAAGATCTCACGGACATTTATTTCCAGTCCATACCGCTGGCATAATTGAGTGTAAATTTGAATGAACTTGAATGTTGCCAAGAGGAGAAAAAGCACCAAGTTTTGTCACAAAGTTATTCTATGAAAATGTATAATAAGAATGAAGCCAGGTGTAAAAATGCAATATTATCTTCAATGATTGGAATCAAAGTTATGCTTCAATTTAAGCAATGTGTTGGCAGCGTGTATAGCAGATACACCTGAGCAAAGGTGGTCCAGATAAGACATCACATAGATATACAACCTGTTGAAAATTGTTGAAGTGAAGCAGAAACAATAAAATTCATGTATTTATTCCAATTTTTCTTTCAGGAATTCTCTTATTCTTAAAAAATCTATTTTTTGATATTGAGTGTATGTTGGTGTGAAATTTTTGCACATGCACCCGTTGTGAGACAATCATTCTGGATGACTTTTCTAAAGTTGTGCCCAAGGGGTTTTCTCTTTACTTTGCACTTGAACTCAGGGGTTTTGTCCCACACACACCACAAAATTAAGACCCTTAAAGTCTTTAGCTTCAACAAAACCCATAGGTTCCAAAGTCACACCTATCACCTTTCAGTCATTTCCTCAACCACTTAACGTCCGGTGCTTGGAGGGGGAGCCTCATATATTAGCAGAATTGAACATATGAGGGGTTGCTCACCATTTGAAATTTACTTAGGCATTGAAGGAAATATATTTCAATGGTACTCGACCAATTTTACTTAATCTGAGTCAAAACTCATATGTCATTATCACACAATATGTGTGAGTGTGTGTGTATATATATATATATATATATATATATATATATATATATATATATATTAGACAGTGGTACATCTTAACGGGGACAATCTTTACCACAAAATGTTTTCTTATATGAAAATTCATCAAGTTAATATTTAAACCAATGGGATTTCAGTAATTCATTCGTAACAAAAATATCAAACTCATAAAACCTTAATAATCTTGTAAATAATTTATAAAGTAATAATTACCTTTTAAATAATGTATGATAAATACAACTAGAAATGTAAATAATGCAAATAAATAAATGAATGATAATCTTATAATTCATCAAAAGCCTGTCTATCCATTTGTCCAAAAATAAGCACCTATATATTAGGTATAAATCTAGATGATTCTGGATAATTTATAAGATTTCATAATTAGTTATTTTCTCACTAACTGAAAGTATCTTGCAAAGAGAGTTTCTTTTGGGCAATCAGGACCTCTCGTGGAGTTTATTTTCATTATAAGAGTCTTTAGCTATGAGAAGCATATATATATATATATATATATATATATATATATATATATATAGATATTCATTAGCAGTGAATCCCGGCATTACCTGGAGAAGGAATGACTGTACATTTGTAAGAGTATATTGAGTGTACTATCTGGTAGACAGTGTGATCCAAACTTGGCATGAATATCGCACACTCCCTCAAAGGTCAACATAGTCCACGCAGTTTTTAGTGTGACCATTACAGAAATGCTTTGCAAGCTAATGTTTGGATTTAAGATACCAATAATATGAAATTCATCAAAATCTCTTGTTATGTGAAGGTAAAAATTTCACCATTTCTCAAAGTCAACTATAAATGCACAGAAAAGCAAAAACAAAGTGGCTTTACTGAAACCATACAAATGACTAATAAAAACTGTGAATTGTAAAGTTCCACATACACTCACTCACGTAATGTTAAAAGTGAGAGAGATCTTCTGTATGCGTTTTTAACATCAAGCCAGTGAGAGTGTGGAAAATTAATGAAAGAAAAAAAGCAATTAGTACACGAATTATATAGTTATTGCTTTGAATATCACCCAGAGTAACAGAATAGTTTTTGTTCTTTTGTGCATCCATAGTCAATTTTGACAATGGTTAAAATTGTTGTGTTCACAAAATGAAAGCTTGCCCAATATTTTTTTTTCTATTACAAATAAGGAAGTAGTTGAAAGAAACTAATGGAAGTAACCAAATATTTCAAAGGTGTATTTTTTTGTGTCATCAGAGGAGATACAAGCTGAGAGAACAGAACAGGAAATGACATTTTAGCAAGGGCCTACGGCAGCTGGGACTCTGTGAAAATCATCATTTTATTCCCATAAACAGATTCAAGTTAGCAGAATTTCACAAGACGTTTTTTTTGTAGCAAATGCTGGAATCTTAAGATAGATTGATAAGAGAGAGTTGGAAGTGCAAGCAGGCCAATATTTGGCACGTGTCATCTCGATTGTTTCTGGTTGATTGGACCCAATTACTGAAGCCCAGTGGTAGAGTGCTAATCTCCAGTTGGGTTGATCATAGGTTCAATCAATGGCCAAATCATATCAAAGATAGTACTAAATGCCTCTCAGTATAAAGAGTAGGACTGAGGAAGCCTGGAGAGGAATGGGCTCCATCAGGCTATTTTATAGAAGGTACACTCACAAGTGGGTGTCCCAATGATAGGGGAGAGAAAATCCTGTACTACAAGACCAGGAAGCAAGTTGGATTAGCCGGTTCGATTAGGTATGTATGTATCACCTGCACAGGCCACACACAAGTTTTTTTTTTGTTTTCTTCCTGGGGGGTCAATTTATAATGTAAATTTATGCTAAATTGGCTCCTAGTTTTGGCTGGCTTGTTTTTTGAAAAATCTGACTTTTCAGTGATTACTGCCCAACAAAAGGCAAGAGAAATAATTTATTCATTAATCAGCCCTTCTTCCAATGTTTTCACTGATCACCCTCACAACAGAGTGCAACCAAGACATCCATATGACAGTTTCTATTGAGTGACTAACCAAACCCATTTGATTGATATATGTGTGTGTGTGTGTGTGTGTGTGTGTGTGTGTGTGTGTGTGTGTGTATGTATACAGTTTTGCTGGTCATATACACAAAACTATTGCTGCATAGCAAACAGGGTATTATTAAAGATGATATTTATAATAAAAAAGCATATTTAGTTTTGATAACTAAATATGCATTTTAGTTATAAATATCTTTAATAGTTATGAATAAAAGAGCTTGGCAGTGCTTTATAGGCCACCATGGACCATGCTAGATTGCAAATAAATGAAATTCTGAAATAATGATGTCATTTAATAAAATTTCAATGCTCCATTTGGACCAGTAGGAAGATGTTGTTTACCCAGAAGCATTGTCAACATCAATCTTTTTACAATTCTCATAACATTATTTCGTTATGTTTTCTTTCCACTGTATGTTAGTACAGGGCTCCTCAAAATGTTACAACTGGCAACACCTTCAGATGGGACAAAATTTTTCGGCCAACATTAAACCATTGTTATGCAAGCTATACGTAATAATATTAAGTATTTATATTCAATTATAATCTAACAGTAACTAAACATAAAAGCAAATATTTACCAAATTCTCAAATTTGCAATTTATAGAACTTATATGAATTTTAAGGTATTTATTATAAACACAATTATGGGTAGCAGTAGCCATTTTACAACATGCACCGTTGCAAGAAAAATATTCAAATAATTCTGGGATCAACAATAATCTTGACTGGACCCACCGGAAGGGTGGCGATCCTCATTTTGAGAAGCTCCGTTTTAATTTACTACATGACCTTTTGGTTCTGCTTACATTTCTCTCGGGGCAATGCCGGATACATTTATATATAAAAAAAATGTAAGTATATATGATAACCTGCCAGGTAGAGAGAAAAACTGGTTTGCAAGCAAAAACACATCTACAAAATTTGACAGGTATTTTTGAAATTTGTAAAGAGGTTATAGGTACCTATTGCCTATCTACCCTTCCCACCCATGTCAGTTGCTCTGTTGGGTGGGTGGTGACTGAAGACAGGAAGAAGGATTGATTGCACTGATGATTGCAATGAACACCTGAGCCAGGTGGAGAAAGGCAGTCCAATGTAAAGATTTCAATGTAGGTTTTTGTCACAGGTGGTTTGGTTGGAACGTTTTTTTTTTTATAAGGTATCCATGACAATTGGGCAAAAATTCAGAATCACACAATTCTTAAGAAGGATAGGAAGGTGGCGGCAGGTAGGGGAAGAAAGGGGGAGTACTATAGGAGGAGAGAAGAGGGGGAAAAAGATTATTGAAAGGAGGGGAAAGTCCAGAGAGAGAGAGAGAGAATAACATACAATGTTCAATGACGTAGGCAACATTTCAAAGCAGATCATGGGATTTATAACAGAGCAAAGATAAATCATGTCTGCAGTATTTTGGTACAAATGGCAGAAAGCAGGGTCCATATTGGCATTATGATTACATTATAAATAGAGCACACACCATACAACCTTATAAAAATAAAAATCTTTTAAAAAATAAAAACATTTTTGTTTTGTTTTTTTCAAACTGATTTCCGGGGAAAAAGTTGAGAAAAAATTTTTTTCTCTTTTGTTATGAGAGAAGACCGATCTCGGTCAGCAGCACTAGTAGCTGCCAATAATAACTTGAAATAAGTACTTACCAATAGTGGTAATCCAGACCCACTGCCAGAACTGTGGTTTATCAAATCTTTTATGCACTCTCCTGTGTTGTAAGGATGGATTTGGTCTTCTTCATCAATATATTGGGGCCTCATTGTTCCACCAACACGGCAATACCTAGAAATACACAAAAACAAAAATACTTATTCAAACCGTAAATCCTCACTAATATGAAATATAGGCTTAGCCTCTGAAGATATATATATATATACAATAAAAATCAGGAATATAATGATATAGTATAATATAATACAATATCCGATGTGTGATGGGTTTATTTCATGAAGTGCTCAATACATTCAACATCGAGTGAGAATAGAGCTTAAATAGGGATCTAGTGTAAATTGAATCATTCACCTGAAGAAGCCCAAACAGAGCAAAAACACAAATGTGTAGCAAATAAAGATTTTTTTTTTCCAATATACAAGAAAAAGTTGATTAGACAGAGTTTTTCTACAGGTTTTATCTGCATAAATGAAAAAATCTGCTGCCATGATCTTGTGTAAATATCATGTACAGTTAAATAAATTTGATTATGATGAATAATATTTCTTGGAACATAAAGGTTGAATATCATTTCAAAAATTTATAACACATACACACACACATATATATATATATATATATATATATATATATATACACGTGTGTGTGTGCATGTATAATATGATAATCATAGAACAGAATGATAATGTAAGGAATATTTTATACACAGTAACAGGTGGTGCAAAATGCAGGTGAATAAACACTAGATGAAGAAAACTATTGGTTGCTTATATATATATATATATATATATATATATATATATATATATATATATATATATATATATATATATATATGAAGTCACATTATTCTATTCTGGTGTTAACAGTAAAATTTAATAAGGATTTTGATGATAGCAAGAACATTTCCATTCTGTGCATAGCTCCAAGGATTTTCCATTGAATGAAAATCTCATCTCTTATAACGGTCAGAATTTCTTTGTGCAGTAGAGTAGGAAAACATAGCTCCAGTCAAATAGAGTCAGCACTATGGCTCGGCTCTATAACAAGCTAATTGGGGGAATGAAATGGTCGTTCAAGGCAAAAGTTTGTTATACAGGATGGTTGCCCTGTGTTCGGTAGATAAGAAGTTCAGTAGTTTGCTGCATTTAACAAAAATTGTTTGGTAATTCCAAAGGCAGTTTGTTTCAACTTTATTGAGCTTCATTTGGTAAATAAGAAGAAATTTTATTACAGTCCTCATGTTCACAAGAATATATCAAACTTTGTTTGATGAGTCCCAAATCAACTTGGATGGATCCATAAGTTCATTAAAGCTAAACTTTGTTATAGCAAGGGTCTACAGAATATGAAAACATGATATTCAAGTTTCATTGTTTTTTTCTGCTTTATCTCGGGATGCCCCGGAGCATTCAACTTCTTTTTTACAGACAACCAACTCTCATTAAGTGCTACTCAGGGATTTTGCAAATGGGAAGATTATTTACTCAATGGTATGTTGACTTCAATGAACTGGTTATATCATGCCCAAATAGCCTTTGTAATGAGTTCTTATAGTTTTTAATCACGGATACAAACGTTTGGTTATGTGTGGGTCTATGGGGATCTGTCATTGTAAAATGAATAGCTGAGAAAAAATCTTTTCCCATATGCAAGAGGTTCATTACAAGTTGTAAACCTAATGTCTGTTGAAAGTTATCAATATACTTGAGATATATAAAGCTTTTCATGTAAACATATAGCCACTGCACAAGTATATATATATATATATATATATATATATATATATATGAGAGATTGGCACATACACATATGCATGAATATACACACATTTCCATGGCACACACACAAATACATACATACAAACTCGCACAACACACACACACACACACACACACACACACACACACACACAATAATATATGTGAGCAAACATACACACGAATATACACACATATCTAAAATACATGCATATATACCCCCACATATACAAACATTCACAGAATACACATTAAATATTCAAATATTAATAAGAAAACATATGCATGAATATACAGACTTGTAAATATATACAAGCAAAGACGTGAACAAATATATACATCCATTTGCAACACACACACATATATATATATATATATATATATATATATATATATATATATATATATAAAATGCAAATACGTTAAATACTCACACACAAGTATATGCAAACCAGTAAGAATACAAACATGTACAGCACATACGCACATTAAATACTCATTCATATATATATATATATATATATATATATATATATATATATATATATGGACCACACATATAAATACACAAGTAAATACATACAAAGATATGAAAGAATATACACACGCATTGCATATCACATATCAAATACACAAATATATACACACAAGGATATGACTGAATACACACAAAAACACTTTTTCCCAACAGATATACACATATATTAAATACTGACACACAAATATATACATGCAAGGATATGAATATTTACACATTTTCACTTATATAAACTACTCACACACACACACACACTCAAATACATCCACATATAAATCAAAGAAAATCTCATGTAGATAATTGAATTTGAGTATCCCCTGTACCAGAGCCATGGCAAAAAAAATAAAAATAAAATGCTTCTTGCCACCATCCCAGCCCCATATAATTTGAACTAGAACTCTTTTCAAGAAAAATAAATAAAAAATCCTCTACAGAGAGATCAAAAGAAGCCTCTTGGGTTTGAAAGGGTAAGAGCCAGGTCAGGCACCAATGGAGCAATGGTTCTTGTAATCATGCCTTTCTGGATACCTCTTGATCCTACAACTACAGCAAAGTTAATGATGGGGGTCGGATGTGTGGCAGTAAAAAATCAGAAGAAAAAAAAAACAGATTTTTGAGAAAACATACTTAAAAACACATACCAAAAATTGAATTAATGATGAAGGAGCTTTTATGGCAAATTGATTCCTACACATTGGTCATTTTTTTTTCTTTTGGTAGATCCTTAATCTTTCATAAGGTCTAAGGTTCTGATTGTAATCAACATATTTCCTGGCATTGAAGCAATGGCAGATTAATCATTAGGCTGAGAAGGCCTAAACTCATGGGCCCAGAAGGAATGTGGGGAAGCCAAGAGCCAAAAAATGGTTTAAAAGTAAGAGAAACAGTTCAACATATGTCAGTGTATAAGTTGACATTTGAAGCTTAAGAAATCCCTGCAAAACTAGAGGATGACTTAGACACCAATTATAAAATGTGAACCTTTACAGCAGAGTCGTGAAAAAGTCGAACAACCTGCCTAACACTCAGTTTGAACTACTAACCGTAGCTCCCATGACCCACCACAAATATTTCCAACAAACTAATGTTTAGTAAAATTTATTTGCCATAAAAACAGAAGTTAAATACAGGGTTTATGCTAACAAAATTTTAGAACTGAACAAAATCTTTGAGATTTTCCGAGTCTGAAAAGTATTTGTTATGGCTATTTTTAACATTTTATAAATTTCAAGTGTTGTCAATGATTTTCATTTGATTAATATTCATTGTGAATGATAGAGGTCTGGCAAGTTGTCCAAATTATTACAACTCACTTCATTCATAAATGGTATTCTTTCAATACCAATCAATGGTTCGGCAAGTGTTTTAAAAGACCTGATGTAGTTATAAATTCATGCTATTTAATAAATGGATAGATTTTATCATAGTATTTCATAATTCCATTGTGTCAATGAAAAACGTACTATACTAGATTTAGAACTGTACAAGCAGGGTCTACTGCACATTAAAATGAACCCTGCTAAAATAGGAACAAGTTACCATGCAAATGGTAATGAAGTAGAAACAATCACCACCGCGCGTCACTTTGAACTGATCATTTTGTTATTGTTTACAGTGGTCTGTGCTTACAACTTGTGGTTCTGAGCTTTGTATATGAGATTTCAAACGGTATATCATTTCTGTAACAAGGTTTTTGATAAATAATCTGTACAAAGCAAAACGTGATATATCAGGGACAAGTATGATAGTAACTGTACACTAGTTATGGGAGTAAACTGGGCAAGTCGACCACTCATTCCATTCAACCTTCCTGAACTCTGTAGTATTATGGAAATGGCACCGCCTTATTTTGCTATCTACAGTCACATTTTATGCATACCAGGGTAGCCTTTTTTTTTCTAATAATTCGTTTTTCTGGAGGTTTGACTTCAAAACAAATTCAGGTCTAAACCAGATTTGAGACTTCAAAATTCTGGGGTCAACTTATACACCAAGACATACTGTAACAGAGTGTACACACAAGTCTTTGGGATGACATCTCAGTACTTTTGTATATATATCATACATAGTACAACAGCATGTTATTCAACATGACTCAATATCACTTTGTTCTTTTCAATGAAGAATGGTGTTTGGGGTACAAGCAGTAGATAATCTGTCAAAGCATAGCGGACCCTCGAGCCTCAAGTACACACCCTGCTTTTGATTAGCTAAATTTTGGAAAGAATAGGAATGAAAATAGGATAGGCCTATGAAAAAAGTAACCTTCAACCTGCAGGAGACAGGAAAAAGTTTTCAAGACATTTGGGGAAAAAATAGTATTTTCAATGCTGGGAAATATATTATGTAGTTTAATCGCACAGATTCCTATACAATGGTCATAGTAAGTCTACCAATTCTGTAAATATTGTTCCAGCTTGACAGGAAAGCTTCCACTCCTCCGACTTATTTCCCAGATATTCTACCTTCGGGATAACACTTATTTTCATCTTGACAGATTTCTCAAGCTAAAAAAAAAAAAAGATATCTTCGATCCCCTAGAAGCTGTGTTTGAAATTTAGATGTTTTTTTGTTTTTTTCTAATTTTTTTGAGTTTGGGAGCAAGTTCCAAATTCAAAAAACTTTGAATAAAAAGCATGTTAACAGGCAACACTGTCCAGAAGACAGCAAAAGGCATCTAGAGTGTTTCTTTGCAAAGTAAGATGAAGCGTTCTGGGAAGACAGAATTATGAATTTGCCTGAAAGATGACAGAAGATGGAACAAAGCAGTCAGAAATCAGTTAAATGTCGTCTTCATTAATTTAATAAACCTAATGAATATTCTGGAAAATCTAATATATTCTCAGTCTCTGAAAAATATCCACAAGTTTATGATTTTGAAAATGGTATAACTAACATACTGACTTATGTATGATTACACAGAGTAACATACAGCAATACCTTGAGTAGTGCAGTTTTGATTAGTACAGTTGAGGTACTGATGTACTAAATAACATAAAATTAATATAAGCTAAAAAAAAAAAAAAAAGTACGACTGAATTATAATAGGATCTTAAACAGCGCAATTTTGAACAGAACAACTAATTTTTTTTTAAATAAACAAAGTGTTATATTTTATTTATATAAATTCATAGCATCAAAATCCACCTGGCTTAGGAAAGGTACACAACCATTTCTTCTCCCCACAAATATGACAAAATGGTGGGGTAGACTGAGCTCTTAAACATTGGTTGGCAACCAGTCTAGTAGATGGGCAACTGATTCCAAGTCCAAACCTTCATCAGTGTAATGAAAGGCAGGCATTGGATAGAGTAGCAAACACGTTCTTAAAATATAGTCAACATGGCTCTGATGAAGCTTTGACAGGTCTAGTAAGCCGGAAGTGGATTAAAATAAATAAATAAATAAATATAATGGTAATAATTGCTCAAGTAATGCAACATAAAACCAGCACAACCGAGATATGCTACAGTGGTTCCCAATAATAACACTAATTTCAATGCGAATACTGATAAAAAAAAAAACAAAAAAAAACAAAACAACTATCGCAATATTAACAGAACTGAAGAGAAAGAATATAAATTAGCAGTATTATTTTCCTTGTGAATGATATGAAATAAATTAATTTACATTTCATGTTGTCTCCGAAAATAAAATTCCAATATTTCATTAATCATATTAGTAGAGGCATTGATGCAGAAGGCTATATATATATATATATATATATATATATATATTGAATCTTGTAAGTGTACTCAGATCCATGCTCTACTTCCCCTCCAGGAGCCTCATCTGCAGCCATTTCACCCTCTTCCAGACCCCTACACCCCAGACTCTTCCACTTGATTTCATAAAAGGAATGGAAGGGGAGCTGAACTCAATGGTAATTATTATGTGCAAGAAAATTCTGCAAAATTATCCAGTATTCAAAGCGTCTGAAAAGATGATTGTCAGATAATACCCATAGAATATACATTATATATATATATGTATATACACACACACACATGCATGCATATACACAGACACTAAAACAATGTGAGTGAATATATTTACACACTGAACAACAGAATGCCAAGAAGATTATATATATATATATATGGACTGCCCGGCATTGCCCAGGACAAAAAAAAAAAATCCAATCTAAACTTCATGAAATTACAAGTGGGGAGATGCACTCACGCTTTCCCCTCCCGCTCAGGCTAGCACTCAGTACCGGATACATACGGGCAAGCCTGTGTACCAACTCCTGAAAACTGAGAATTAATGTGTTCACTTTTGGCATTATTAGTTTGCACGTCAAACCAGATTATCAGATTTAAATTGTATCCATTTTTTATTGTTGCATTTGTGTTTGGCTTAGAGTGGCAGGTAGGGTTTTTTGCTGTGATAAAAACATGTTTTATTGTCAGGTTAGGGTTAGATTCCTTTAAGATATACAGTCAAACTGGCATAAGCACAAGAGAGAAAGAGAAATTCACATCCATGGTCCTCTATAATGAATGGAAGGTAAGGGTACAATTTAGCATTATAGCTACATTGTAAATAGAATCCCATAACTTGTTAGTCTCAATTATCTTTTCATGGTTGCTACCAACCTTATTGTTTCAACATTGCTGTTCATCCGAACTAGTCAATGACCTATCGCTTCACTGACATCATCATAGGTGGGCAACAACATGCTTGACTGATGGCTTCTATTGATACTATAAATATGACAGGCACAATAGGAACGGCAAGTGGAGAGGGTATGAAGTGAGAGGAGAGAATAACTGGAGAAAAGAAAGTTCAATTCAATAAGAGGGTATGAAGGGAAAGGGGAAGATGGCTGCTACTGAAACTATAAGTTCGACAGATGCAGTTCTTATACATACAATGATAATAAATTAGGCAACAATTTGATGTTAGAAATATGAGGCCGATCAAAAAAATATAGGGAAAGGCTTATTACAAAATTGATCAAAAACAACAAAAAAATTACAAAAACATGTCTGATGGAGAGGGGGTGTGGCTATAGACATCAGCAGTGAGGTTGTGGTTAGATTGAAGGTAGGGGTGGGAGCTCGATAGCAGTGGTGGTTATTTGGGGGTAGAGTCAAGCTAGATTCCAAGAGGAAATAGTAGCAAGAGAACCACTTCATTATAAGTATATCAAGGATTACCTACATGTTTCATTCCACTGACTTAACTTTGGCCATACCCATTCTGAAGACCTTGGCCTACATCTCCCCACCCCTACCCTTCTTTTTATTTCATTTGAAACCGTCAACAAAAACTGTCACCAATACCGACCACAGGTTTCTTTGATTTTTAAACTGATCTGGCTAGCTATGTGTATATGGATCATGCATGTCACACCAATGGAAAATTTGGAGATGCCTCATGCTTTTTGCAGTAGTAGACTCTGCAAGAAAAAAATGGCCCCAGAAAGAATAGGCTGGTAAAGATTTTGGTTTTGACAACCCATGAGCAGGAATCTACATTTTTTTTATTTTTTTGCCCTTCCTCTGATAGGAGTAAATTCTTCTTTTTTTTTTCTTTTTTTTTTAAACAAGATTTATTTTATACATATTATATTTATCTATTACCTATAGTGGGAGATCTGATGATAAATTAAAGAATCAAACCTACTAACAACAGCCAACAAAATATGCTTGTTTTAGTTGAACTTTACTAAACAGTCTCCCCTAGTTGATCTCAGGGGGAAATTATGGAATAATCCAGTACATCTATAAAAACATTAACACAGATTATAACAATTTTTCAAATCCTATTTTTAAGTTGAATAAAGCCATTCTCTATGATAAAAACTTCATTCTTATTCACAATAACTTATTGACATAATTATTTATAGATAGACAGCTTCCAAAGGTAAAAGGGACATATGTTCATTCCCTATTTCCGAACAACAACAATAAAAGGCATTAACTCAAGGATTAGAACAGAACTTTGTGGGGACATCTAGAGCAATGGATCCAAAACACAGATCAGGCAAATAACGCTTTGGAGTCTCCAGCAGAGTCCCCTGTATACCTGACATTGCAAATCTTGAGGCAGAAAAACATCATCGCACAAGTATTGGAAAACAATCATTATACACAAATCTTCAGTACTAAATATCAGAATTCAAATAGATGAAAACCATTTAAAAAAGATATAATTTTTAAAGATCAAATTCTTTTTATTATTGTAGTTCATTGATAACAGTATAAAAACTATATGGTAAAAATTGGGGTTTTACCAAAATATTTCCTTTATAGAAAGGGTCCTTGATTTCTGAAACCACTGATCTAGAGTATTAAGCTACTAATAAACATCCTTCAAACCCCTTCAAACCCCAGCCAAGGATTGAATTCGGTTTTTCAACTCCATTTTTTGTGCTATGAAACCATTAAGCCAACCGCACCTCCCAACACAACAATAGTGCTTCAACCTGTTTACTCCACAAGTTACAAATACCCTGTTTTGTCAATACCAAATACTGATTACGATACAATCAGAAAATTCCTATTCAACATAAAAACCTTAGAAATGTTACTTGATTTCCAATTTTATTTCTTTTAGATTATAAAAGATAGCAACAGTCAACAGAGCTAACAGGAAAACACCTTTTTGCAGCGAATCTGCTCACAAACCTCGGCAATGATGATCAGACTGAAAATGGTGGATCCTACATCTCCTCACCCCTATCCTTCCTGTTTTTGTTTCGTTAGAAACCATCAACAAAAACTGTCACCAAAACCGACCACACTAGTTTCTTCCATTTTTAAGCTGATCAGGCTGGCTATGTGTATATGGATCGTGTGTACAAAACACACCAATGGAAAATTCAAACATTTACTATATCTAGAAGAAAAAAAAAAAAAAACAGATTTTTTGTTTTTTGAAGAAACAAGTTTCTAATTGATGGTTCAATTTGCAATGTACTTTTAAGCTATATTGTTCCCGAACTTTGGGTCTGGCAGTATTTATGTTTGTTTTTTGAAAATTAAGACATTTATAGCAGCTCACCAAAAAGTGAGAGAAAAAACTTTTTCATTGATTGACCTTTTTTTCAATTTTGATTCATCACCCCCAACACTGAATGCTGTCAAAAGACAATTGACCCATGACAGTTTTCATCAAGTGACTATCCAGACCAGTTTTTGTAAAGTTTTGTTTATTATTTCAATGATGAATTCCCAAGTGAGGCTTTTATTCAGAATTTTATCCTGGATTATTTTAATTTATTTTTCCATGGGAGAAATCAATAGGAATATATGCATTTCAAACCCGTGCGTTGGTGCACAATTTTCTACTTTATTCAAGAAGAAATTCAATTAGATACAATACTGCACAAAAGATGGGTAAGCAAACATATGTTGCAATGATGAAGAGCATGCAGCACAGAGAGACATACGGAGTAGGAGGGGTTGGCTGAAACGCAGAGAGAGATGGTCACATGGGAGACATGACAGATACAGTCAAACACATATGATAGGAAAGGGAGGACGATAGATCACACAGAGGGACACATACTCTCACACACACTGAGAAGCCAAGTCAAGCCAAATGAAGAGAGAGAGGGAGAGTGAGAGAGAGAAACAATATGGAGTAGAGAGCCACATGGACAGAGTGGGATGACTGCAAGGGAGATGCGATATATGGGGGATGGCCACATGGCACGCACAGCAGAGGGGAGATGGCTACCCGAGAAACACAATGAAAAGTGCGCGGTTGACGGGGGAGACGGAGGGAGGACAGCCGCACGGTCAACGAGGGAGACAGAGGGAGGACGGCTGCACAGGAGATAAGAGAGAGAGAGAGATAGTCTCACGAAGATAATCAAGAAGAAAATAGAGCACCCAAAAATGGTGGAAAGAAGAAACATGAGGGGAAATTAAATCGCATCACTATAGCCCCACAAAGGGCCCAACCAACCAACCAACCAAGTGGGATACTGATTCTTTTCTCTTTGAGTGCATGTTTGTGTTTCTCCAAAATTTGCATGAGTACACTACTAGGCACTATCAAAGATTTTATTTTTGTTCTTTCAAAAAAGTACTATTTTGGGTCTCTAGGATCATTTTGGACCAACAATGACCAAAGATTTTTGTTTTTTTTTCTTAGATAGAATAGAAGATAAGAGATCTATTATTTTAGATGATTTTTCAGATAATTAGTTCTGGTACAAGCATGGACTGTAGTGATTCATTCATATGAGGCATATATATATATATATATATATATATATAATCCGTTGAAAGTAGAACTTCATTAAACGAACCTTTTTGTTTTTCATTTATGCCTGTAGACTATTCTTGGAGCATAGGGCCACCACCACTCTGCCACAGTTTCAGCAGCAAGTGGGGGGGGGGAGCTAGGCCCATGCCCAATCTTCTCTCTTTATCTGGATTCTGGACCAGCTATAGGTTTTTTTTCCATCAGAGCCGCCTTCTCTAAGATGGACTGCCTTACAGAGCTAAAGGGCTCCAACTGCCCTGCAATTTGTCCATAGCAGAGGGGAGAAGTAGATTTGATCCTTCCCCGAAAGCATTAGTGCAAAGTGAACATGACCTCACTTTACCCAATACATTTTCAGTGCCGGTAACCATTATGCCACTTTGCACCTCAATATAAAAGTAATAAGTTCCAAGGAAAATGGGACAAAGCTCGAATAACATTTCATGAAAGCATGAAGTGATCCAGACTGACTATTAACAGACATTTCTGGGTAAGTTGATATATGACTTATCAACTCCAATATGTAAGTAAATTCATAAGTAAACAAACATACACAGAGATATACATATTGAAGCATCACATTTTAATACATGTGAATACACTCCCCCCCCACGCAAACAACTCATATTTTATCTTCTGAAATGAAATTCCATATTTTTTTTCAGTGTATAAAACGCACCTCCTCCAAAAAATAAAGTGTGTTTAAATTTCTCCAGAGTTTTGATTAGTGAAGGTTAGAAACACTAAAAACTTGCATTTTCTACAGCAATGTCTAGAAGCTAGCACATTTATCAAACTCAGAATAGGTATAAGGCTTTCCTTTTTGAACTCATGAAGTAGATTCACTGGAAGCATACAGGGTTATTAACAAGATACACACACCGGACTTCAATGCACTAATTGTCTATCACTCAGCACTGCAATACGAAGGGCAGGACAAAAAAGCATCAAGCTACAAGAATCTGCAGAAGTTCAACACCACCTCTACTCTTCCAGAGTTACCAATCTATGGGACAGTCTCAGTGATGAAACAGTCACTTTCAAAAACAAATTCTTTCCATAGTAATCTATAAGATAACATTGATCCCAATATGTTCTACTATATATTTAGTTAGTAATTATCTCAAAATCTACCAATAAACCATCAACTAAAAACCACCACCAGGCTGGTTTGACAACCCTTTTTGCTGGGTTTAAATCAAACAGAAATAGAGATAATAGGTAAACAAGAACTGAAAGTTCAATGAGGAGTACACTATCAAATTCAAACGCCATTATTGCGAGATGCTGTGACCTTCAAAAAAAATAATTTAAAAAAAAAAATGATGATTTTAGGTAAGCATATAAGAGAATACCTCTCTATCAAGACCTAAGTTGAAAACGCCATACTGCCAGATCACATGAACTCAAGTGGAAAACTTTTATAAAATCAAGACAACTTTTTATCAAGTTTCAAGTAAATCTGACTTAAAACAGCTGAGAAAGAATATAGGGACCAACTGACAGACAGAGTCACAATTATATCATCATTCCTAACTTCTTATCAAACTACCCAAGAAGGACATCTCGTTGTGGCGTGATGATTACTAAGTAAATCTTGGAGATCATTACCACTGAAGTACTGGGTACTTTTGCACCAAAATGAAGCTAAGCTTAGTAAACAACTTGAGCCTTGTTGCAGTGTAATGGTATCCATAATCATCAAGAAATGATTTTGATCCTTACTGGATGCCCTATAAATATGACTGTGAGCTAAAACTTAGATATGCTCAGTAAATATCTAGAGGGTACCTCATCATGGTATAATTAATAGCAAGCTGGGCTTGCAGATCATTACTGCCAAGCAGCAAGTTTGCTCAATGCTGGTGGCCTTGAGTCAAAACTAAGCTAAGCTTAGTGAATAACAACATCCTAAATGAGGTGGAAGTTAAGCAAGATTAAACCTGGTCAATACCTAGGCAGTGAGTAGCTTGGAATCATGTAGAGAGCCTCCTATAACAATCCCGCTAATCCACCTAAGTGTAAACTGATCTCTACACAACACGCAATAATCCAAGCCAAAGGCTCACCCACCACCTAACCCCTATCCAAACCCTAAGAGTGGCTCGGCTGCAAGCAACAAGAAATGAATGAACTGAATATTGCTTTGATAGAAGAGCAATTTCATGACAGGTAAGTGTCTCTCTGTTTAGTTGCAGCAGGAAGAAACTAAACAAAGACAATATTTTGTTAACATGATAACAAAAGAGTCTGTTTACTGGAGTCTATGAGATGGTTCAATAAACACCGGTTACCTGAAGAAGGTCAAAGAAAACACTGACCAAAACATAGTTTGGTCTGGTCTCGGATTCGTGTTGACCTCATTCTCTCTCGAGAGAGAGTCATTACAAACATGGATCTTTGAGTAAACCAAACTTTGTAAATGATTTTGGTGATTTTAGTTTCTATATACCTGTATGTCATACATTCATTGAACAACATACATATTAAGCATATTGAATGGCCTCTGTTCTATCTCCACAGACAACGGAAAGACACTGGAATGTCCCAGCCAGGACGCATGCCTGAGCAAAGCGTATGGAGATCCTAAGATGCCCGTCATCAGTATCCCCTTCTGGGCTTCAAGCAGAGAATGATATGTCTGGCATCAGTCTGGTTGCAGGACCTATAGGTAGGATAGCAAATTGGACATCAAACCATAACAGGGCTTCAGTTTCTAGTTTGGAATCAGAGTTGTCTTTCTCCTATTGGTTGCATTCCCAAGACTAGAGGGCCCAATCAGCCCAGCTATTGTACCCCTCACTCAGGTAAGTATATTAGCAAGATGATTATGTCCATTATTTTTTGGCAACAATACAGTTCCTAATTTGACCTTCAACAAATATTTATACTAACACAAATAAGATTGTCTCTTTCAACTACTATCAACCCATTATAAAAGGAGAGGTGATAGTTTTACATAGAATATCATTTTAATGAGAGCACAATTTATAGCAGGCAAGTCTCTGAGCAACAGGAAGAAACACCAAGATGAGAATGTTTTGTTAGCATGACAACAAAGGAGTCTCTTCTCTTTCTGATACTTTTGGCTAAACAAGAAAATCAGCTTGAAAGAAACAATGGGTAACTGTTCGTTTCATTATGATAGCCTCATAACCAGAGTGTTAGACTAGAGTCTATGAGATAGACGGTTAGATAGACGATGTTTGAGCAAGATAAACAGAAAGCCACCAATACAAGAGCAGATTGTAAATATAATCACTAATTATATTTTGTAAAGGAGGTACAAATACTGTAACAGTTACAGGTACAGAAAATGGAATCGGCTGGCTGAGTCAGAGATCTGTCCAAGGCTGCTTACTTTCACTCTGCACTAATGCCCTTAGGGAAAGGCTTGAATTAAACCCCCCCAGTTATGGATAAATAGCTATCTTACTGGTCCCAAGCATAGTTGAAAGAGGAGTGTTGGGTAAGGGGCTAACAATTTGACTCGCGACAGATACTGCCATGTCATTACTGGAATGGTGTAATGGCAGCCCAATGCATTAAAATATAAAAAATATTGCAATACTATTAGTAGCTTCTTTTAGGGGACCACAGTACTTAAGTTGTAACCAACAACCACTGACTAATGTCAGTTTGATAGACATGAGATATGCAGATCAGATACGTAATAATTGAAAGTCTTCAACTGATCCCTCACTTTGTATCCAGTAGACTATCTGGAGTTAATTTATTGCACACTTGTTTAATACAAGTGACATTGGTTTACGTTTGAAGCTCTGGCGCCGAATGAGAAAAAGACAAGAAAACCAGGCTTGGAATCACAGAAAGAACAATGGCCAATTGATTAAGCCTAACTAGGAACAACCACTGCATTTTCTTAAACCATTTCTTTGTAGAGGCCTTACGACAACACGTGTCATGGAGTTAAAAACGAACATTTACATTGAGAAGGATAGAGGAGAACTCGTGTGTGTGTGTAGGGGAGGGTCAAATGGATAATTTCAAGTTCAATCACACCAACTTGAGTGGTATTCATTTTGGTTTTGGGGCAGACACTTAGTCTGCACTGGATTTGACCTCTGAACAATGGCCTTTGGCCTTTGGTCATTTGGAATAAATGTTGATGAATGACAATCTGATAAGTCTTAGAGTCTCCTGCCTTTATCTCCCTTCTTCTCTCACTGGTCTCATTGCCGGAATTATTGGTAACTATTAAATATCATGACCAATAGTTGCTTGGTTTAAATACTTGGAGAGGATTCTTTATGCAAGGTCAGTGACACATGTTACCAAGAGGAAGAAATCTGATTGGTTAAAATAGTCTTTCTAATATCCCAAAGAGGTGCAGATGACCTAATGGTTAGCAGAAGGGAAAAATGGAACCAGTGAATAGACAGCTGGGACCGTTTGTGGTCATTTCCAACAAATGCCCTTATGAAAAGCATGAATTCATATCTTCTCACTGTTTCCGCCAGCTATAGGTGAATAGACGGAAAATTCTTTTTCTATAATAACTGATGGTGGTGCAGGTAGCCTAATAATGGTTAACTGAGTTCAAATTCTATTTGACATCACATTAATGCCCTTTGGAAAGGCATAGCTTTATCTCTTCCCCTTATCCCAGAAGTTCAGACAATACATGAAATGTGTGGAATAAGAAGAAGACTTCAATTCAGAACTGCAGAGATGAATTAGATTTGTTGAGCTACTTTGAGAGAGAAAAACAAAAAAAAAAAAACAGTGTAAGCAGAGGGGAGAGAAAGTATAAACGTACTTACCTTTGATAGGCAAAGGCCATTGCAATTATGATCAATATTACACACAAAGATAATGATACACAAAGGACGATTTTACTAGTATTGTCAAAATGTGTGGATGTTTGGTGACCTGAAAAAAAATATATATGGTTTTAAAAGTGAATAAATGAAAATCATAGTTATTTACACAATATACCTCCTTCACTTTCTTTTCTCTCTCTTTCAACATTGTCAACTTCATTCTCAAACTGAATGCACGTTACAAATTTCCTCTGATTTTGTTTGTCATCTTCTTGGTTATCCATTTCAAAAGCTGGAGTCAAAAAGTATTATTGCAATATTTACATCAGCCGAATGGCTTTTAGTATTTGCAAGTTGTAGGTATCTTGATACTTCTCTTGTAATAACACAACCACAGCTCCTGATTATGAATAGGAGAGGGAGGGAGAGAGAAAGAAAAGGAGAGGGAGGGAGGGAGAGAGAAAGAAAAGGAGAGGGAGGGAGGGAGAGAGAAAGAAAAGGAGAGGGAGGGAGGGAGAGAGAAAGAAAAGGAGAGGGAGGGAGAGAGAGAAAGAAAAGGAGAGGGAGGGAGAGAGAGAAAGAAAAGGAGAGGGAGGGAGAGAGAGAAAGAAAAGGAGAGGGAGGGAGAGAGAGAAAGAAAAGGAGAGGGAGGAAGAGAGAAAGAAAAGGAGAGGGAGGAAGAGAGAAAGAAAAGGAGAGGGAGGGAGGGAGAGAGGAAGAAAAGGAGAGGGAGGGAGGGAGGGAGAGAGAAAGAAAAGGAGAGGGAGGGAGAGAGGAAGAAAAGGAGAGGGAGGGAGGGAGGGAGAGAGAAAGAAAAGGAGAGGGAGGGAGAGAGGAAGAAAAGGAGAGGGAGGGAGAGAGGAAGAAAAGGAGAGGGACGGAGAGAGGAAGAAAAGGAGAGGGACGGAGAGAGGAAGAAAAGGAGAGGGAGGGAGAGAGGAAGAAAAGGAGAGGGAGGGAGAGAGGAAGAAAAGGAGAGGGAGGGAGAGAGGAAGAAAAGGAGAGGGAGGGAGGGAGAGAGGAAGAAAAGGAGAGGGAGGGAGGGAGAGAGGAAGAAAAGGAGAGGGAGGGAGGGAGAGAGGAAGAAAAGGAGAGGGAGGGAGGGAGAGAGGAAGAAAAGGAGAGGGAGGGAGGGAGAGAGGAAGAAAAGGAGAGGGAGGGAGGGAGAGAGGAAGAAAAGGAGAGGGAAGGAGGGAGAGAGGAAGAAAGGGAGAGGGAAGGAGGGAGAGAGGAAGAAAAGGAGAGGGAAGGAGGGAGAGAGGAAGAAAAGGAGAGGGAAGGAGGGAGAGAGGAAGAAAATGAGAGGGAAGGAGGGAGAGAGGAAGAAAATGAGAGGGAAGGAGGGAGAGAGGAAGAAAAGGAGAGGGAGGGAGAGAGAGAAAGAAAAGGAGAGGGAGGGAGAGAGAGAAAGAAAAGGAGAGGGAGGGAGAGAGAGAAAGAAAAGGAGAGGGAGGGAGAGAGAGAAAGAAAAGGAGAGGGAGGGAGAGAGAGAAAGAAAAGGAGAGGGAGGGAGAGAGAGAAAGAAAAGGAGAGGGAGGGAGAGAGAGAAAGAAAAGGAGAGGGAGGGAGAGAGAGAAAGAAAAGGAGAGGGAGGGAGAGAGAGAAAGAAAAGGAGAGGGAGGGAGAGAGAGAAAGAAAAGGAGAGGGAGGGAGAGAGAGAAAGAAAAGGAGAGGGAGGGAGAGAGAGAAAGAAAAGGAGAGGGAGGGAGAGAGAGAAAGAAAAGGAGAGGGAGGGAGAGAGAGAAAGAAAAGGAGAGGGAGGGAGAGAGAGAAAGAAAAGGAGAGGGAGGGAGAGAGAGAAAGAAAAGGAGAGGGAGGGAGAGAGAGAAAGAAAAGGAGAGGGAGGGAGAGAGAGAAAGAAAAGGAGAGGGAGGGAGAGAGAGAAAGAAAAGGAGAGGGAGGGAGAGAGAGAAAGAAAAGGAGAGGGAGGGAGAGAGAGAAAGAAAAGGAGAGGGAGGGAGAGAGAGAAAGAAAAGGAGAGGGAGGGAGAGAGAGAAAGAAAAGGAGAGGGAGGGAGAGAGAGAAAGAAAAGGAGAGGGAGGGAGAGAGAGAAAGAAAAGGAGAGGGAGGGAGAGAGAGAAAGAAAAGGAGAGGGAGGGAGAGAGAGAAAGAAAAGGAGAGGGAGGGAGAGAGGAAGAAAAGAGGAGGGGAGAGAGGAAGAAAAGAGGAGGGGAGAGAGGAAGAAAAGGAGAGGGGAGAGAGGAAGAAAAGAGGAGGGGAGAGAGGAAGAAAAGAGGAGGGGAGAGAGGAAGAAAAGAGGAGGGGAGAGAGGAAGAAAAGAGGAGGGGAGAGAGGAAGAAAAGAGGAGGGGAGAGAGGAAGAAAAGAGGAGGGGAGAGAGGAAGAAACAAGTCAATCCACACATGAACTCATTGATTAATGATTACAATGCAGCAGATAATCTAATTGATGGTGCACTTTTTGAAGGAAGCATGAAATTTCTAACATAGTCGGTGAATACCACCACATTTATATTTGGATGAGGCAGCAAGTCAGATTTGACCTTTGAGTACCATGAGAGCTTAAATTCAAGATGGCCACCACTCGACAGGGTCCAATATCCTAACACGTTTGATTTGGGGATCAAACCGTAGAAAAACATTAAAGGTGATGTTTCTCACTAAGTTGGGGATGCCCATTCATTTGATGACATTTTTTAAATCACCAGAACCCAAGGAAATGCATTTATTTCAATTAAGGTCAATTAGGAAGGGAAAAAAATATTACAATCAATGTCTCAATGAAATATCAAAGTATGTTTACAGCAGATGTAAAAAAACATGACTATTTTTTTCAAGAATTGATGGGTGATTTATATGCATCACTTGATCAGGTGCATTTATGAAAAAGAACACCACCTTAATCCCCAAACATGTTTTTCAACGGTGTATTGTGGTATCAGATATGTTAAATAATACACAAAAGTCTACCACAGTATGACCACTGGAAAGAGATAGATTTCAAGATGGCATCCAAATCTTTAAAACGCCCATCACTCCTTCATTTTTCACATCAGTTGTACACATACTTTGACATTCCAAAAAGTGCACAATTGGTCATAATAAAGCTAACGTGATTGAGAGTGAGGCTGACTAAGTATGCAACTCTCCAGTACTATTATCCAAATTGTAATGATGTGAGGGGGAGTGTGTACTTACCAGGGATGGGAGTGGTACTCCGCACAATAAAGGTGGGTTGTATATCTCGATTGCAATGATCTTCCAAATCACAACAAGCTATCGTTTGAGGCGTACTGTGAGGAACAAGATCCCCTTGGCACTAAAAAGAGAGGAAAAAAAACATTGACTTGTTTTAACAACCATTGAACAATTTCATGCAACTTTTTCCTGGGTTAAAAGAGAAGTAAACGTGCCAAGAGACCTGCACACTATCCCACAAAACAAAATCCAGAAATGGAAAAAACGCTAGGAACTATGTATCAACAAAAATATATAAAAAGCTTGATTGGTAACCAATTTATCAAAAATTAACTATTTAGACCCATTAAAAAATCCCACCAGAGCATATTTTATTTTTTCAAATTCTTTTGTCAAATGCCCGAAATTGAGTTGGAAATAAATTGTAAGATACTACAGTCTCAATTGATTGTATGCACTTACAGAAAGACACCTGTTCCCTCACTCAACCAATTGCATAGTTGGCAAGAGATGAAAGGTTTTCATTGGTCATTTAAGAAAATCTCTTTTCCTTCATAGCCATGTAATTAGTTCTTTATAAAGACTCTAATCATATCCACCAATAAGAACAGGTTGTAAAAGAAACTGTTATTATCAGAATAATCACCAGGTTGCTTCCAATTTGTTGGCTGACTAAGACAACTTTAAATCGTTGTGACAATTCACTCAAGTTGATACTACCTCAAATCCTTCTTTTTTATTAACTCTGTCCTCAATGGACAGAGGTTACGTATTCACATATGTTTGTCTTTACCAGGAGTTCTAAAACTGTGTACTGGCACACTATAGTGAGCTGTGACCATCTACCAAATCTGCTGCATGAATTTTTCCAAATTCACAAACATATTTCAAGCATCAGTATATAAGCCAGGGGCATGAGGTCCAAATTCAGGCAAAACAGTGTAAAATTTCAGGCAAATTAGTGTAATATGAACAAAACTGAATGAATTTTAGAGTAAATCAAGCCTTTTGCCCCCTCTTAATCCAAGAATTCCTGTAATATACACTTATGACTTTGAGCCTTGAACGTTTCTAATAGATATTATGACCGCCCTGTTTCTGCCACAGAGTCACCAATCAAGTGATTTTTATTAGATTTTGTGAGGATTTAACCTTTTTATTGACAGCTGCAAGGGAAAAAGGATGAGAGTATGTATATCAGTATAAAGTAGAAATTTTGTTCACCAACTTCTGAAATGTTTTTGTCAAATCCATTTCATTCTTACAGATGGTGTGCTGCATTAGAAAAAATAAGAATTCTTCACCCAGTCATACAATAAAGTTCGGGAACCATTAGTCAAGACAAAATCTCCAAAATTTCTTAGCAAACTTCGATGACATTTTGTGGAAGGGTGGGCCATGGACCAAGGAACAATAGATAGAATTAGAGGGCTGATTTTTTCTGTGATTTTATTAAAATTGCAAGACAATTTTTCCAGCTTCCCAGATGTAAAAACACAGTAGTGACATGAATAAATACAAAATACTGCACTATAGTTGCTTTTAGAATTATTGATGTTATGTCTCCGATGAATAATTATTACATGCTTCTGTCACTAAATAGTCTGTCATTAGTAACCTGATTCTTCAGTTTCTACTGAGGTCATTGGTACAGATATGCACTCTCTGAGTGCTTTCTACTTGTTTTTTTTCCTCACAATATTTAAAACTGTTCATCACTCCAACTAAATATGGTTTTGTAGAAGATGGCAAATGTACTTTCTTTCTTATCAATTCACAACTTATACAAAAATGTTTTTTATTAATCTCAATTCAAATCTTGAATCAATGCTATCAGCATCTGATCAGAACTACCCTCCTTGCATTTTTAGGTAAATATTTCTATTTTTTTAAATTTAATCCACAAAAGAGTTCCATTTTTTAAGGTATGTACAATTTTGAACAAAAATTTTCAGTGTGGAATCAACACCTGATCCAAAAAACGTGATAAAAAATTTTTACATCCTGTTTTTGATCTTTTAGTGTTTTTCTAAAATTGAATTAACCCAAATCTTGGTCTGAACAAAAAAAAATATATTTTCATAAATTATATCAGATTTTGACTATTATAGTTTCTATGTTTATTATATTCAGCAAAATATCAATAATGATGCCATTATCAATAATAGTAACGAAACTTTTAGAAATTTAAAATTCCATAAAAAATCTACCAAAAAAAAGTTCTCGTTTCATCAAAATCACATAATTTTACTGAAAAATTATTTTTATCATCCATCAAATAAACTACATTAAAAATGTCAAATATTTTGTATTTTGAAAAAATTGAAAAAACACCTGACTATCAATCAGCACGCTTCTGAGAAAGTTATTGATTTTTATGATCAATGTTGACACAAAGTATTTTCTGCTAACTACAGAAGACCAAGAAGAAATGTGGTGGAGTTTACAACATTAAAATGCATCACAGCTGTGCTGTGCAACAAAAACATGCATTGAGACATCGGCATCAATTTACAACCTCCTATAATTTGAAATACCAGTCTATTTACATAAGCAAAAAAATAGGAAAAAAAATATGAAGAATACACTCAGTAAATACTTATTTCATTATATTTAATTATTTGTCTTTGTTGTAATATTTTTATGAAAGTTTCAGTCGTAGCATAATATACAAAGAATAAAAAATATATATTTCAAAAATATCAGATTGGTTAGAATAATTGATAGAAATGACAAAAAATCTTTTTTTTAAACATTGAGTGAAAAAAATGTTTTTCACCAGATCAAATGCCAAAATCATAATTGATAAAACAAAGCTAAAACAACATCCTTGAAGAAATATATTTCACGTAATTTTCCTGTTTTTTTTGATTCCCAACGTAAGACTCGCAATTTGAGCAGTTTTAGAGCTTTTTTTTAAAAAAAGCACACATTATATCTCAAGGGATTTATCTCTTAAAAATCAATGAAAGCAAAAAATATAGATAATTCAAATCATCAAAATAATAAAAAGTTGGGTAGAAATCAAATGAAAAAAAATTCTTTTTTTATATTCATCCTATGATAAATAAGTATTGAAAATTTTATCAAAATTAAAAAAATATGCAGATTTTTGCCGGATTTTCTATTTCTCAGGAGTCGATTTTCCAAAGAAAATTTACATCCATTTTGTTCATGCCTATTTAGTGGTCAAGTAATGTTGAACAAGTTTAATTTTAAATTACATTCTCAACTTCATTGTTCTTATGATCGATGTTCTAGTTACAACTATAAATATTAGATATATTCAACCTATAGTTTCGCTGACGGTTATCATGTCTACAACAACTGGCTCAGCTGATGGCTGCTACAGATAATATAAATGAGATGGACATGGTAGGAAAAGAGAGGGGAGAAAAACAAAGTTAGGTAGTTTAACAAGCTAGTTGGAAGGGAAAGAGAAAAAGAAAGTAATTTATTAAAAGAAAAAGGCTGATTGCTGCAACTGATACTATAAGTGTGACAGACAAGGTTCTTAATATATATATATATATATATATATATATATATATAAATGTATATATATAAAGAGAATAAAAGGAAGATACTACCAGCTCGAAAAATAGACAGACACACACCAAAAATGTCCCAGATAGGAATCTAAAATTAACCGAATCATTCGCCTACAGAAGCCCAAACAGGACAGAAATATGAACCAGTTTGTGTAGCAAATACTTACTCCATTAAATATTTTAAGCTCTACTCTAAATCAACTTAATGTTTAAAGTATCGAGCACTCCATGAAACCATCATTCATCAGATATTGTACTACAACATATTCTTGATTTGTACTATATACACATTATATATATATATATATATATATATATATATATGTGTGTGTGTGTGTGATTATAATTGCATTATATCATATTGAAACTCTCATTCTAAATGATCTTCCATTATTACACAGCTAATCTATCACTTAACATACATAATGTTGCTCTTACCATTGAGCTAAACAGTAGCCAGTAATGCAAAGGCTCAAACACCCAATGGTGAGAACAATTTTAAGTTGAAGCCGTGACCCTATCAGTCGCAGGCTCAATCCCTGCAGCAGCCCAATTTTCTTCAATTGTTTATTTTATTCATGTAGCCTCTGTCATGTAATGTCATGTAACGGGAGATCATTTCAAATAAGAATTTCAATATAATGTAACAATTTATAATCATTCAGTCGGTTCAAATATCCATTTCTTAATAACACACACACATACAAATTTTATATATATATATATATATATATATATATATATATATATGGACGATTAATGTATTAAACATTATATCAGATACAAAGTGGGGTATTAGTTTTTGCATAATGCCCTGGTATCAAATCAATTCTATTTTAAATTCCAATATACAATAAAGATATAGCAAAGCTTTTGAGATACATATTGCCTGTAGAGTACCTATAACTGAGCATCACCACTAGACACCCTTTGCTTGGCTCTTAAAAACCTTTTCTCCCAATCAGATTCCCGGGATATGAACATGGGGTGTTAATAAGTCTTCATTAGGACAAATTTCCCTTTGCACAATTGAATACATCCTAAGTTTTGTGATTAGGGTGTAAAAATTGATAATGGAGTCTCACCCTACCATATTCAGAATAGGATAGTAACAAACAGAAGAGGCATCTTTGAGTCGCCTCCGACAACCAACACTGTGCAAGACATTGACTTGGACTTGCAGACATACATATACCTGTGGCACTAACTGAAAAAATGGATTCTGACCCCCTTTCATTTTTAGTACAAAAAAAAAAAGGAAAAAAAGAAAGAGCTTGCATATGAATATGAAAAACTATCAAATAACTCTTTCAAGACTGACCTATCAAGATGCTTACAGCCAGAATGAAGTTGACCCAGTGAACTTCTAGAAGAGATCTACAGCTCATAGAAAAATTGGGATGTATCTTGGGGAGAGTGGAGTGACATAGTAGTTACAGACACAGAAAATGGAATCGACAAACTGAATTCAAGTTTTGATCAAAGTTGTTCATGTTCACTTTGTACTAATGCCCTTGGGAAAGGTAATGATCTATTTCTCCCTCAGCAACGAGTAAGTAGCTGAACAGCTGGAGTCTTTTAGTCCTGTAAGGCAGTTCATCTAAGAGAAGGTTATCCTTGCTGGTCTGGTCCCAAGCCTGGGAAAAGGAGGAGGATTGGCTAACGACTCCACACCATAAAAAAATACTTGCTACTGAAATTACAGCAGAGTGATTGCAGTTCTATGTTAAATAAGGTGTCGACAGAAATAACCACAGGAGTCTTGCAAGGGTTAAAAGTTATTTTCTAATCAAGGGAGGGAAAGCCAGCCAAAAAAATACTTTTCCTGAGAACCACTTAATCCAAATAGATGTTTATCATAAGTGTACAACAACAGGCTTGGCCATCAATTACTGATACTATAACACGATACTAAACTGTTGCTACTACTGATACTTCAAGTGAAAGACACAGTGGGAAGGGTGAGAAGTGAAAGTTAGTTAGTAATGATAACCATCCACTACGAGGATTAAGTGGTTCCTGAAGAAGAGTGGTTTGTCTGGCTGTCCTTCCCTTGATTAGAAAATAACTTTTAACCCCTGTGAGTAGGAAGAGAGAGGGAGGAAAGAAAGTTAGGTAGTTTAATAAAAGGGTAAGTAGGGAGAAGGGCTGATGGCTGCAATATACTGTGTGACAGACATGATTTTCTAATCAAGGGAGGGATAGACTATCAAATCACTCAACCTCAGGAACCACTTAATCCAAGTCCCATTATGTAAATGAGGGTTTATGTATATTCATGAGATTAAGAGAACTCAAGGTTGCATAATCAAGAGGTCATACAAGCAGAGTCCATCTGTGTGACTTGATGTACAGAAAGCAGGGGAAAGAAGACCGAGACATTTATTATGACCAATTCATTCCAAGATAATCCAGACAGCATTAGACACATTGAAACTATCAACTAATATGTTCAACATTTGGAGAGTCATCAAGAATCCGACCAGCTAAAAGCTGGACATTCTCAATGGAGCCAATCTAAGCAATTTGGTCCACTTAGGATCACTTTGTTCAAGTCAGAAACACAAGAAGTGAGAGGTTCTCAAGTTACAGAATGGTTCAACATTCCAAGGTATCTTGGGTAAAATATAGACTCATCTGGGAGATGGAGCTGGTTTGGGGCCAAATTAGATTTGAAGCCTTACAAAGTAATTGTTACACTATTTTATATCATTACAGTTTCACCATGGAGAGAAAAATCTCAATATTGCAAGGATTCTTCTTCAAACCTTTCAAGACTAACTTATTAAGATGCCAAATGCACAAATTTCCAAATGGATATAAAGAAAAACCCATTTGTTTTCATTTAATTGTTGATGAAAAAAAACTATTCTTTAATTCAATCTAAAATTTTCTATATTTTAAAGAACAAGAGTCATGATGTGATACATTTGTTCCATCAGACATTCATTTCAGGATATATATATATATATATATATTCCAGAAAACATTTGTTGTTTTTTTTTTTGTATTTTTTCTCCAAGCACATACATCTAAGTAGACATCTAAAGAGACCTACTGGATAGATAGAGATATATATATATATATATATATATATATATATATATATATATATATATATATATATATATATATAATTTATCCGTAAATAGATCTATTGCTTGAATTCACCCTTACTGACCGTCCAGTTCCGTAGCTCAGAGGTAGGATATCGTCCTCCGGGTCTGAAGCTAAGGTTTCAATCCTGCCTAGTGGTACTGGATAGATAATGGAAAGTCTATAGCCACACTGAAGAGATGTAATACATCGAAACAGCTGTCTATTATATATATATATATATATATATATATATATATATATATATATCATAGAAACCTCAAGATATATATGTCCCAGGAGTCTCTGGAGGTTTGAACTAAAAGCTCCAAGTTGCAAGCATGAGATATTGGGAAAGTCATCTATATGCAAAATGTATCAACCACTTCAAATACAAGTAAAATCAACAATGTTCAATAAGCACCATGTGGTTATTGAACACTGTAAATATCTCATTAAATGTTAGCTGAATAATTAGAATCGATGGGATTTCAGTTATTTGTTCAAAAAGAGAAAGATATCAGACCCCTAAAACCTTAATAATAACCTTGTAAATAATTTATAATGTGATAATTACTTTCTAAATAATGTATAGATACAAATAAATAAACGTAAATAATGTAATAAATAATTCTATATTTTACCAAGTGACCCTCTGTCTGTTTGAAAATGACCACCGAGATACTAGATAAAAATGTGAATAATTATGAATAAAATTGGATGATTCTGGACAATTTTATGAAATTATGTAGTTTTTCTTTTCACAAACTGAAATTATATCCCTAAAAGACTTTCTTTTCAGCAATTAGAACATCTTGTTAAGTGAGATTTCATTATAAGAGTCACTACTGCGTACGTGCATATATACATATACATACAGAGGTACATTAATAAGTCCAGAGCCTAATGATGGAAGAAGAATTCAGTTTACAGAACAAATTCATTTTTCAGCATAATCTCTTTCCTTGTCAATACATTTGACCCAACACCTCTACATTAATCACAAAAAATATGATATTCAAAATCTAGAGCAGTGATTCTGAATATTGAGCACTCACGTCACAAGGGGGTCATTTGAATATATAACGATGGTGGAGCAATTAAAAATTTAGGTGTGAAGAATCAATAGCCACCGTGGCTCAAACTCATTAAATCCTAATTACACAATATCATTGATTATTCATTTTACCATAGATTTAATACTGACTATTGGTTAACTTTGTGTGGTATGGAAGCTGCTGGCTAATTGTATTGTTTCTGAATTTTACACAATAAAGAGATTACAAAAATGTTAGTAAATATCTTGAATGTTCATATAACGGGTTTTTCCGTTAATCTTTTTTTAAAAAGAATTTGTTCCTTTCCAGATATTTTCTCCTTAATTTAAAACTCTAAACTTTGGTAAATATCTGAATTTAACACAATATCATTATACCCTTTATACGATGACTATGAACATAGTTTTATGGCACATCAAGTCCTCCATATTGGTCATGCTGAGTCAAATAGAAATTTTTCTGTGGCAGACTCTCCATTTCAAATTTTGCATTTAAATCATTATCATTTTTATCAACTGAAAGCTAATTCACAAAAACATTTTTGTTTTCGTCTGAAGATAATAATTTTAGGAGGTGGTCTAAAAAATGCACCACTCAACGAAACGAGGCAGTGAACAATAGTGATCTGGAAAAGAGATAGGTAAATTCTTTATACATGCATTCAAATACGAAGACACACACTCTCAGGTGTATATGGGAATACACAAAACAAATATAGAGACATGCACGAACAAAAAACACACTATAAGACTTATATGAACACAATCGTACACACATATACAGACACAAAAATTTACGCAGATAAACACGCTTATATATATATATATGTACCTGACAAATTTGTACATAATTACGCTCATATTCACACGTACAAACATACTATATGCACGTTTCACAAAAATAGACACTCATGCACACAAATACATGCACACATACACTTGAAAAAAATAGACAGACACACACGCTTCACAAAAACACACGCACACACACACTTCACAAAAACACACACGCTTCACGAAAAAACGCTTCACAAAAATACACACACACACACACACTTCACAAAAATACACACACACACACACACTTCACAAAAATACACACACACACTTCACAAAAATACACACACACACACACACTTCACAAAAATACACACACACACTTCACAAAAATACACACACACACACACACTTCACAAAAATACACACACACACACACACTTCACAAAAATACACACACACACACACACTTCACAAAAATACACACACACACACACACACTTCACAAAAATACACACACACACACACACTTCACAAAAATACACACACACACACACACTTCACAAAAATACACACACACACACACACTTCACAAAAATACACACACACACACACACTTCACAAAAATACACACACACACACACTTCACAAAAATACACACACACACACACTTCACAAAAATACACACACACACACACTTCACAAAAATACACACACACACACACTTCACAAAAATACACACACACACACACATCACAAAAATACACACACACACACACATCACAAAAATACACACACACACACACTTCACAAAAATACACACACACACAAACATACACACATCACAAAATTCACACACACACAAACATACACACCTCACAAAAATACACATACACACACATACACACCTCACAAAAATACACATACACACATACAGAAACACCCCCGCGCCTGCCAGACACGGTATAGGAGACATAGCAACAACCTTGATGGAGTTTTTGGCTTGAACCAAAAGAAACTAAAAATTGGCTCCTCCGTGTGATGTTGGCAAAGACAAAAAAAATGAGTTTATTTTTCTCCTTCTCCTTTCTCTTCTTCTCCGCAGCAGCCTAGGGCAGATGAAGAGAAGGATTGAGCAAGGAGGAAATTTTCTTCCGAACAACCATCCAGTCAGTCCGTAGACAAAATGTCTGCAGATGGAAAAATTCTGTCGGCAAAAAGATTTACAACTTTTGCCCAATTAATATTTCCACCGTTAGAATTAGAGAGAAGCCGTCCAGGGAGTAGGGAGGTCCAAGACGTCCAGGGAGGGAGGGGTTCTAAGACCAAGGAATAAAATTAAGAATGTGGTAAAAATGCCAACTTGAGATAAAACAAGTTGGTATGTTTCTTAATTTTTTTTATTAAAGAATAACAAGTATCTGACATTGATATGAAGATTAGAAGTCTTCATATATTTTTAACAAAACGCTTTGCTCAATTTATAATGTAAAAATTTAATATGAAAATATTAACTATGTATGAATTCACGCATTATATACATATATCTATTACTATAAAGCCAGCGTTCTTTGCTTGCATGCATCTCTAAATGGCTGGACTCTGGGGGCTGAAAATTAGTCTATTATGGAAACTTGACTCCAGGATGAACATCAGATAGGATGTGCTGACCGCCAGGGTCTTTACATGTTGCTACACACCCCATTAGACACAATAGGAGACCTAGCAACAAAGAGAACAAAATTAAGAATATTGTAAAAATGCCAACTTTGGGGGAAAAAAAGTTGGTATGTTTTTTGAACTTTTTATTAATGATTTAGAAAAATCTGATACTGCTATGAAGATTATAAGTCATCATATATGTCTAACAAAATGTTTACTCAATAATGTAAAAAATTTCATATTAACAGTATATATATACATATATATATATATATATATATATATATATATATATATATATATATATATATATATATACACACAGCAATACCTGGAATGATGTGCAGTTTTGATTGAGTACAGCTCAGGTATTGCTATAAAAATTACTGATGTAACTTACCTGGAGAAAACATTAATTTATGATAAGATCTTGAACAGTAAGGAGAGCTTTGGAACAAATTAACCACAATAATCAAGATTGATTATATATATATATATATATATATATATATATATATATATATATATGCCAATGTTTTTGTCTATAACACTATCAAATGCTATTTATTGAATAGTCTCACTTTCGGGGCCAATGCATGAAAAGATCCAGGTTCATTTTTGTTGGACATAAAGAAAAAGAAGAGCTATTGATGTTTTTGATATGCTGTAAGTATGATTGCAAATTTTTTCAAAAACTGGGTCAGGGAGAGTGGGGGTTGAACTTGTATATAATAGTCCTACATATATATATATATATATATATATATATATATATATATATATATATATACACTCACACTTGGGCAGTAATCCTTCTTTTATACATGTCTGGTTAAATATGATGGACAAGGATAAAAACTCTGATGCGACCAAAATCTCTTGGCAGCATGCAGAGTTGGGGGATCAACTAAAAAACTGGGAAAAGAGGGTGATCATGGATCAAGTTACTTTACTCTTACTAAAAAACAGGCTGAATTTTCAAAGGACAAGTGTGATTGCTGTCAGACCGGATCAATTTAGCATAAGTTTATATAGCAAATAGAACCCAAAATGTTTTAGTTTTTAGTGCCCTAGCTCCATTGGAACAGCTTGCTAGCACATATACATAGCTAGCCAGACCAACTTGAAAACTGAAAAAACCTTTGTTGACAGTTTTGATGGACGGTTTCTAATTGACAACAAAACATAAAGGAGACAAGACGATTGGATAATGGACGGACAGAGAAAAAATGGAATTATGATACTAGTATAGAAAATGAAGGGAGAAAATGTTTGAAATAACCACTCAAAGCCAAATGCATTTTTAACGTTGTGCCCACAGAGATGGGCAGAAGACCAAGCAAGAGAAAAAAGATGGGGGGGGGGTTTGACAGCAGGGGCAGCTGCCATGTTGTCTTTGTTTACATTTACCCTAATGCTGCAAAAACATCCAAAAGAGATTCAAGGAGAAAGCAGAGGCACAAGTAACAGGCCACCGAATAATATTTATTTATTATATATATATATATATATATATATATATATATATATATATACATACATACATACATACATGTTATCAAGAAATGGATATATGAAGTGACAGACTGATTATAAACTACGCTATATTGAAACTATATTTGAAATGATCTACGGTTATTTAGCAATAAATGTATCATTTGGCCTAGACAGCGTAAATGGAATAGACAAAGAAAATCACACTGTTGCAGAAATTGAACCTGCAACCGATAGGGAAGCCACTTCAAGATAGTGTTGCTCTTACCATCGAGTAAAATAGTCGCCAGAACGCAATTTATAATCATTATATATATATTATAAACTGGGGGAAAATTTTTTTTACTCATTTTTTATAACTGCTCTACTGATGGTATTAAACACTTTTTTCTTAAAGATCTACTTGATACTTGTCCACATGCTTGCAGCACATTTTATTATTGTTCTCATATATATATATATATATATATATATATATATATATATATATACATACATACATACATGTTATTTACTTACCTTAAATATAAGAGAGAGAGGTGTTGGTATGCCCGTCTCTCACACTATAAAAAGTACCTGAACAGGGGTGCAGCTCAACCTATTTTGAGCCTACTCAATGGACCTGGGGGGAAGTTTTAAAACAAAAAGTTTTGTGAAAAGTATTCTTTAAAGGGTTTCAGGGATGGATTCTGTTTACCATGTAACAATAATGTCATAGTTTCATGTGTTTTTATATATATATATATACATATATATATGTATATATATATTCAAGGGATCAGAAGTGAACAGAAACCCACATTTTATGATGTCAAAAGTGACGTTTTTTTCTTAATCAAAATAAGATTATGAAGCTATGAGAAAAAAAAGTATGTTTAAACATTTTAGAGATGGTGACTATCCATAGGGTAACTATGATGCAAAACTGGACCTTTACTTTCTGTTATATATATATATATATATATATATATATATATATATGCATACATACATTAGCCAATGAACTATCTGTAGGACAGATATTCAATAGGAATATATATCACACAGACATAAACAAGAAAAGAGACGTAAGGAAAATGGAGAGGGAAAGAAGGGAGTAAGTGGTCTAGTGAGAGGGAAAGAGAGAGGAAGAAAAAGATGCCACAAAAAAAAACAAAAATAAAGGCTAGAGGAGGAGATGAAAAAAAAGTGAGGCAAGAAGAGGCCAGAGGGTGCGGAGAGAAAGAGATGGGAACAAGAGGCCAAAGAGAGAGGTATAAAGGAGAGCAAGAGGCCAGATTGGGGAGGGGGGGGTGAGAGAAAGAGAAAGAGAGAGGATAGAGGGCTAGAGAACGGTGAGGGAGAATGGAAAACCAGATGTAAAGGGAGAGAGGGGAATATAATTGAGGCAGATAAAGAGAAGAAAGCAAATCACAGGAGAGAGAGAGAGTAATCCAAGAAATGAAAAACAGAAATACAGGTATACCTTGAATAGTACAGTTAATTCATTCCAAATTGTCAATACAGTTCAAAACAGCACAGTTCAAGGTCTTATCATAATTTAATGTTCTGGTTTTCAGCTAACACTTATTTTGTAAATTAATAACGTAACCATACTACAGCAAAGAGCACAGAATTCAAAGTATTCCCGTATAGCAGGAAATGGAGGAGTAAAATAATAAATTCTACAACAACAATCCAAGTCAGGTGACTCGAAAAAAAAAAAAAAAAAAAGGTAAAATATGAAAACTGGCCAAGGTGTAATGGAAGCCTTACAAGACGGTGAGGCCGAGGAGGAACTCGTGCCGTTTCCTGATAAGACCAACTTTGTTTCTCGTTCTACTTTCTGCCGACAGACGTGATGGCCGTCTTTTTGGTTCAATGGAATCAATAGTGGCTAGAGAGCCGGATGGCCATGGGTTCCGGTCATCAAGAGGGAAGAGGAAGTGGTCAAGGAGAGAGGAAGGAGAAGACTGGGGGTAAAAAAGAGAGACAGACAGACAGACAGAGAGAGAGAGGCCGGTGAGGGATGAGAGAGAGAAAGAGAGAAACCAGTGTGGGCTGAAAGAGAGAGAGAGAGAGAGAGAAACCAGTGTGGGCTGAGAGAGAGAGAGAGAGAGAAACCAGTGGAGGATAAAAGAGAGAGACAGAGAGAAAGAGAAAGAGAGAGAGAGAGAGAGAGAGAGACCAGTGGAGGATAAGACAGAGAGACGGAGAGAGAAAGAGAAACCGGTGGAGGATAAAAGAGAGAGAGAGAGAGAGAGAGAGAGAGAGAGAGAGAGAGAGAGAGAGAGAGAGAGAGAAGAGAGAGAGAGAGAGAGAAACCGGTGGAGGATAAAAGAGAGAGAGAGAGAGAGAAACCGGTGGAGGATAAAAGAGAGAGAGAGAGAGAGAAACCGGTGGAGGATAAAAGAGAGAGAGAGAGAGAGACAGACAGACAGACAGAGAGAGAGAGAGAGAAACTGGTGGAGGATAAAAGAGAGAGAGAGAGAGAAAAAGAGAGAGAGAGAAACCGGTGGAGGATAAAAGAGAGAGAGAGAGAAACCGGTGGAGGATAAAAGAGAGAGAGAGAGAAACCGGTGGAGGATAAAAGAGAGAGAGAGAGAAACCGGTGGAGGATAAAAGAGAGAGAGAGAGAAACCGGTGGAGGATAAAAGAGAGAGAGAGAGAAACCGGTGGAGGATAAAAGAGAGAGAGAGAGAAACCGGTGGAGGATAAAAGAGAGAGAGAGAGAAACCGGTGGAGGATAAAAGAGAGAGAGAGAGAAACCGGTGGAGGATAAAAGAGAGAGAGAGAGAAACCGGTGGAGGATAAAAGAGAGAGAGAGAGAAACCGGTGGAGGATAAAAGAGAGGAGGGCGAGGAGAAAGAGAGGAGGGCGAGGAGAAAGAGAGGAGGGCGAGGAGAAAGAGAGGAGGGCGAGGAGAAAGAGAGGAGGGCGAGGAGAAAGAGAGGAGGGCGAGGAGAAAGAGAGGAGGGCGAGGAGAAAGAGAGGAGGGCGAGGAGAAAGAGAGGAGGGCGAGGAGAAAGAGAGGAGGGCGAGGAGAAAGAGAGGAGGGCGAGGAGAAAGAGAGGAGGGCGAGGAGAAAGAGAGGAGGGCGAGGAGAAAGAGAGGAGGGCGAGGAGAAAGAGAGGAGGGCGAGGAGAAAGAGAGGAGGGCTAAGGATGGAGAAAGTAAGGGAAAGAGAAGCTGAGGTGGGGGTCAAAAGACAGGAGGAAGCAGGATACAGGAAGAGAGGGAAGGAAGAAAAGGCGAGACAAGGGGAGAAGAGGAGAGTAAGGATGTCTCCAGGAAGAAGACAGAGAGGCAAACGGATAGAGAGAAAGAAGGATAGGCTAGAGGGGGAATCAAGAGAGGAGTGAGAAGAGGCTGCAGAGTTGGATGGCCATGGTTCCGGTCATCAAGAGAAAAGCTTGAGAAAAAGACATGGAAGGGGGAGACCTGAGGAGGGTGAGAGTTAGTAAGCAGCAGTGCCAAAAGGAGGAGTGTGTGGGTGTGAGGTTGCAAAACACTGGCGGCTTTTTGAAGTCTCCTGCCAGTCTGATGGTCTTACACTGAGCAAAGACATTTATTGCAGGAAGCCCAAGACCAAAAGAAAAATTCCTGGGCACGCACATTACATCTACCCGCCACACACACATCCACCCTTAACTTGTTTTTTTTTCTTTTTAATAGTGCACGTGCAAGGAGCTGTTTTATGTACCAATAAATATAGACAAAAGTCGGGAAATGATAGTCACAAGTCGACAGCCAGTTGGCTAATTCTTACTTGTTTTTTCCCTTTATATCCAATACATTACACTAAAAGATTATGCACAGGTATATATGCATACTTATAACTATATAGGTAAGCTTATAAAAAAAAAGCACATTTATACTTAGAAGAGAACACATTATATTTAGATGTGTGTATGAGCGTGCATTCTCAAAAAGATTATGTGTATTGCTCAGGATTAATTTCTCGTTACATCCCCATATATATATATATATATATATATATATATATATATATATATATATATATATTAGACAAGCTTAAGACTGACCAAATTTGATTAATTACTTATGAACAGATGGTTTGAGTAATAAGGGTCCAGAAAGACACAAGTCTGTGCATTAAGATAGAACATAAACATTAACATAAAAAAAAAACATGTGTCTCTGTCTATATATATATATATATATATATATATATATATATATATATATATATATGAAAGTATGTAGATCGGATATTCAACAATAACAATACAGAAAATAGTATTTAATCAAGTTTATTATAATAACAGGTTTCCAAAAAATAGATGGTTACAGATGATTTTCACAGAAATATTATCCTGAAAATTCTCTATAATCTTTGTTCATACCTCCCCCTATTTTTCGAATATATGGATCCATTTTTTGTATTACGGATTCTTTGTAATTCAAAATACTCAACGTTTGTGTTCACACGGTATGATATTACATAACATTATTTACTTGCAAAAAAAACAACAAAAAAACTTAATATTGTGTCCTTTAAAATAACTAATTTGACAAAGCTGCAAGATAAAGCATTCAAGTATAAATTTGACTCAAACACCATTTCCTATTTAGTCCAATCAATAATATATACATAGATACATGTATGTATATACATGAAAAAAATATAAAATTTGTGTAGTCAATATTTATTGAAAGAGGTCCCAATATATGAACTAAGACGATATTAAATATAAATTTACATAGACATAACCAGTTACAAATTTAAATTTGTCTTGTGTGGGTCACATTGGTATAATGAGAATACATTCAATTTTCAAATACTCAACATAATTATTTCTCAAGTGACTAAAGAGATTCAGTGCTACTCAGTATGAGTTTGTCACACAAAACAAATCCAAATTTGCAAATGGTTATAAATGAGTTATATTACTTTGGAACTATTTGAAAAAATCTCCCATGATTACACAGTGAATCTATCATTTGGCCAAGACAGTACAAATAGAATAAACAATAAAAGAAAATAGGCCTGCTGTAGGAAATTAGACCAACTACTGATAAGGTAGCCTCTTTAATGTTATGTGCTCCCAAAGTGGCAACCTTATCAGCTGCAGGTTTGATCCCTGCAGCAACCCTATTTTCTTTTATTGTTAGTTTTGTTTACGCTGTCTAGGTCAAATGAAAGGTTCATTTTCTATTATTGTTTATTTCTATTTATACAGTATTCCAGGCAAATGATACATTCACTGTGTAATAACGGGACATCATTTTAAATCAAGTCTCAAAGTAATATATACATATACATATATACATATATATATATATATATATTAGTCTAGTCAGCTTTAAACACAACATATATAAAGAAAATTCTTTTCCAGAAATTCATATCATTTCAGTCACTTATTTCCTAATATCTGTAATTTTCTCCAGTGTTTTTATTTTGTTTTATTCAGAATTTGGTATGTTATTATGTATGAATTTTTCTTGTTAGGTCAACGATTGTTTACCATGTAACCATTTGGGGGATTTAGAAAAAAATCAGTTATAATAACATGGCTCCCAAGCAGTGTTGATTAAACACCAACTCCCCTTCAACTATGATTTTAATTTATAGCTTATATTACATTATATGTAATTTATTACACCCATACACACCCATATATATGAGGGTGCATCAATAGTTTTGAATCTGACAGTTATAAGCTGAATTTTGATCTGAAATTTTCACTGTTTAATGTTCAATCTATGAGATTTATGTAGAAGCATTGGGTTACAGTGACATGGGTAGAGATTATTTTGGAAAATAAATGTTTGTTGTGTAAAAATAAGTCCTTTTTTTCATCATAAGGCTACAAATCTATTGATGAATACATGTTGAAAAATCAGACATTTTGCAAGAGTTTTTCAGTTATGAAAATTTTGTGAAGGGTTAAAAATAGTTTCACAATACATATATATTTTTTTTATTTTTCTGGTGTTGAATGCAAATGTAAAAAAAAAAATTTTTTTCTTCAATTTTTGTCAAGAAGAATAAAAAATGCCAGTAGAGTTCAGAGTAATTTGTTGCTAAAAGGTTAAGCAATAAACTCTGAGTAATTTCACGTGAGATGACAGCATTTAAAATCCAATTCTACAAACTATTCCTCATCACGAAATCATTCCTCTTCAAATACTTCAAGTCAAATACAGCTCTTTCCACTTTCGAGACGCTAACACACTCTTTCAGTTTTCGAGATGCTAACGCACTCTTTCCACTTTCGAGATGCTAACGCACTCTTTCCACTTTCGAGATGCTAACGCACTCTTTCCACTTTCGAGATGCTAACGCACTCTTTCCACTTTCGAGATGCTAACGCACTCTTTCCACTTTCGAGACGCTAACGCACTCTTTCCACTTTCGAGACGCTAACGCACTATTCCCACTTTCGAGACGCTAACGCACTATTCCCACTTTCGAGACGCTAACGCAATATTCCCACTTTCCAGACGCTAACGCAATATTCCCACTTTCCAGACGCTAACGCAATATTCCCACTTTCCAGACGCTAACGCAATATTCCCACTTTCCAGACGCTAACGCAATATTCCCACTTTCCAGACGCTAACGCAATATTCCCACTTTCCAGACGCTAACGCAATATTCCCACTTTCCAGACGCTAACGCAATATTCCCACTTTCCAGACGCTAACGCAATATTCCCACGTTCGAGACGCTAACGCAATATTCCCACGTTCGAGACGCTAACGCAATATTCCCACTTTCGAGACGCTAACGCACTATTCCCACTTTCGAGACGCTAACGCACTATTCCCACTTTCGAGACGCTAACGCACTATTCCCACTTTCGAGACGCTAACGCACTATTCCCACTTTTGAGACGCTAACGCACTATTCCCACTTTCGAGACGCTAACGCACTATTCCCACTTTCGAGACGCTAACGCACTATTCCCACTTTCGAGACGCTAACGCACTATTCCCACTTTCGAGACGCTAACGCACTATTCCCACTTTCGAGACGCTAACGCACTATTCCCACTTTCGAGATGCTAACACAATATTCCCATTTTAAAAACACTGGCACACTCTTTCCATTAAACTGAGATACAAGTTTTGGGGTTTTTTTTTTCAAATCAATATCTGTATTCACCTCAGTCTGTCCATTAGATATCTCCAGAAATTATGAATAAATCTCAATCAAGTTTTGTGGAACTGTGGATTCGGGGGGGGGGGGGTGAGATAGAATTGAAAAAATTTTGAAGCGGATCCAGGAATTTGCTTTAGATTGAGAGAGATTTTGGCATTTTTTCCACAAACCCTGTCTAGACAATATCTCCAAAAGTTCTCAATAGGCTAATAAAGTGATGAAATTTTTGGTAGAATCCATGCACAGCAACTTTGTCATAATTGGAAGAAATGTACATTCACTCTTATCCATTTTGAATTGCAAAAAAGACACATTTAAAGTTCATGGAAAAAATAGCAGCAATTTTCTTAATCATCTCAAACCTCAACAGACCAGTTCAATCAGTGTTGTAGGGTTTAGGTTATTCATGTCTTCTGACATTTATATGTATTTATCCAGACTTCGCTCAGCCCTAACTGTTTATAATAGAAACTTGAAATTTTGCACACACACTCCCTTTAATGAGTATGGAAAATGATGTTTTTGGCTTTGGAAATCCCCACCCAACCAATTAGGCTTTTTGGCGGGGTCAATTTACAAGTTTATGCCATATTAATCCTTCAAGGGTTTTTTTTTAAGTCATAAATTTATGATTCAAACCATACTAGTAGTATATTCATTATAGTAACTTTACTTTACCATCACCACTGCTTAATTTACATGGTAAATATGTATGGGTGACAGCAATTCATGATTGTTCTTGGAATGCTACTTCTTAATCTCAATGGTTTTTAGTAATTCAATTTAGTTACACAAGCAATAATATGTAACAACTATTCCCAATAGATTAAAAGAGGTAAGGGAGGGGTTAAGAGATGCTGTGGTGAACAACAAGTCAAACATCGTACTGTCATTTAGTATTAGCAAAATCAAATACTATTTTGGCAGCCATATTAAATTTTTCATACATGTATTCATACACATGAAATAATTGTCTACAATGCTAAAAAATTCTTGTTTGATTCATTGAACAGAAAAAGGTAGCTATAGACAAGAATCATCACGATAGACAAATTAGTTTTGAAGATATTGTCAAGATTTCATTACGGCTCCTTCAAAATATTGGTCAAAAAGGTGAAAAGCTGCCACACTCATAATGCTATAATCCTTTTTGCAGCTCTACAGAAATGAAGAGACTTTGTCCCTTCCTTGGTACTAAAATAAGGTTTGGTCTGTCCACTAATTTGTTCAATTCGACAAATTCTAATTTTAAAATATCCATTTTTTTTTTTAGATATGGGTATTGTAATCAGTTGCCAGGGGTGCATGTATTGTTCTCTAAATATACACAGTCAGTTATAGCAAAGCAAGCAGTCCAGAAGGAAAGATATTATTTTACCTTCTGAAAAAAAGAAAAAAAAAAAAAGCATTTAAATAAAACCTCTCCAATTCATATTCAACAACAAAAAAAAAAAAGAATATGTTGAAAACATAAGAGGTGCCTATCAATTTAAAACACATGGAGTTGATTATGTAATTAATTATGACTAAGCTATCTACACAAAAGCTATGAAAGAAAGCCTATCTATGTGATTTGTAACATGGAAATTTGAGGCGGGAAATAAGTCTGTATTAGCAGGGTTACTTGGCATTGCCTGGAATGAACTTTCATCTAAAATCACAAGTTAAATTAGCATTCCAAGGGAATTTATGAATCACTACTACCTATACATGTTGGGGGGGGGGGTGATCAATAAAAAAGTTGAAAAAAGAGATGATCAACAAATAAATTACTTATCTCACTTTTCGTTGGGCTGTAATCACTAAGAAAGGTCTGAATTTTCAAAAAAACATGCAGTCACGAACTAGTGGCCAATTTAGCATGAACTCACATTGCATATCAGACCCCCCCCCCAAAAAAAACTATTTTGGAGGAGAATTTTCAAAAAAAACACAAAAAAAAGTTTCCCTTCACAATGGGAGGAGTGTGTGTGCAAAATTTAAAGATTCTACTATGAATCGTTAGGAGCTGGGCAAAGTCCAGATAGCTGAATAGATATATACATACGTCAGAACACATGAATAACCTACACCCAGCAAATCAGTCCATTGTGGGTAGTGGTGATTATTATTTCATAATCTTTGTATGGAAGTTGGCCAAATTACCATGAGGGGGGTTGCTCAGAGGAGATCAAACTTACAATCATCATTATAAGTCTACTGCTGGATAAAGGCCTTCCCCATCTCCTCCTATAACAGCTACAATTGTGCTGATCTCTAACAGGTCTTAATGGCAAACCTTTCTGTCTCATCCCTAGATTTTTTGTGCCTGATCTTTTCCTAATGTGTTTACTGTCTTGTAGGCGCCAATCTATTAACCTTTGGCTCCATCTGCCATCTTTCCTTCTTGATAAGTATCTACCAGCCCATCACTATTTTTGTCAATTGCATAATATCCTTCACCCTAGTCTTCCCTATTCCATGATGATCTTTTTTTCCATTTTTCAGAGTTCACACTAGCATCAATCTTTCCATGGCTCTCTGTGTAGTTCCAAGTTGGTTCTCAGTTTGTTTTGTCCATTTCTATGTTTAGCATCAGTAAGTCGTACCTAGTATTATGCATTCTTTGTATACTTTATACTTAGAGCAAATTGGCAAAGTTCACTTCAGTAAGTCTCAATTCATACCAAATGCTTTCCAGCCATTCATTATGCATCATTTTATTTAGCTTCCATAGTCTTTCTCTGACTTTATTAGTTGACCTAGATGAACATGTTCGTCAACCTCTTCTAAAGCCTTTCCCTCAGTCACTATTGTTTGGGGGGGGGGGGCTTTATTATTAAACATTATTTTGGCATTGTTCTATTCATCTTTAACCCTAACTTTTCTGGGGTTTTTTGCTCACCCTATTTAGCTCACTCAATATGTAATTCTTCCGATGATTCTGAAGTCATGAAAATATCATCACCGAATCTCAAGTGGTTTACTGGGTGTCCTTTTCTCTCTCATTCAATTTTGTAAAAAACAATTTTCAAGGTTGGCTGTAAATAGTTCAGATGCTATTGTATCCCCTTATCTCACTCCTTTTTCTATCAGGTTTACATATTTGGCACTGCAATAATTAGAGTACAAATTTTCGTACATGTTCTGAATGAACAGTATGTAATTCACATTACACCATGTTCTTGTATAGTGTTGAAGAGTGCTGTGGGTTCTACTAAGTCAAATGCTTTTTCATAATCTAAAAAATAAATGATTTTTTAATTAGTTGCTGTTGAATATCCACTTCATTTACAATATATACTCTCTCTCTCTCTCTCTCATATATACATAGATAGAGGTATCTATATCACACTAGGTTTGTCTGGTGCAAGACCAAATAAAAGCAAGAAAACTGTACTGTAATATTACTAGTGCAAAAGCCTACATGCTTGTCTTGAAAATCAACATCTAATATTCAGGTTTTCACCCAGTCTTGGACACCAACCATTTACATGTGGGGAACTATACAACTATTTCACCCACCAAGTGGGCCTAAAAGATATTCACCACATTTAGCCTTACATAGCCAAGTGACAGGTTCCATTAGTCCCTCAATAGAAACAGTCATATAACTAACATCTTTTTTTCAGCATGCTATGTTGGGGGATGATCAATGAATAAGATACTGAGTTCATCTTTTGTTGGGCAATGATCATTAAAAAGTCAGGATTTTAAAAAACAAGAATGAAAAGAATGAAAACAAGCCAGGCACCAACTAAGGAGCCAATTTAGCTTAAACTTACATAGTGAATTTTCCTACTCATAAGAGAAGAATTTTTCAATTTTCAGTACTCTACTTCAAATGGTGTGGGCTGTGTTAGATATTTCATAATTTTAATTATCTCGATTTCTATCCAGATATTTCATGATTATAATTATCTAGATTTCTATCTAGATATTTTATAATTATAATAATCCAGATTTCTATCCAGATATTTCATGATTATAATTATCTAGATTTCTATCTAGATATTTTATAATTATAATTATCCAGATTTCTATCTAGATATTTTATGATAATAATTATCTAGATTTCTATCTAGATATCTTATGATAATAATTATCTAGATTTATATCTAGATATCTTATAATTATAATTATACAGATTTCTATCTAGATATTTTATGATTATAATTATCCAGATTTATGTCTCGATATTTTATAATTATAATTATCCAGATTTATATCTAGATATTTTATAATTATAATTATCCAGGTTTATCTCTAGTATCTAAGTACTCAGATGAATTATCGAAGGATTTATTTATTTATTTATTAAATTATATACGTTATTATTTGTATTTATACATTACTTAGAAAGAAATAAGTAGATAATTACAATGTTATTATTAAAGTTTTAAGGGGCTGATATTTTTATTTGGAATGCATTACTGTAATCCCATAGGTTTAATTATTCACTTGACAAATTTTTATCACCCAAGACATTAGTAGGAAAGATTGTCCTCATTAAGGGAGATATTACTGTATTAGGCTGTTACACATGAAATCTTTTTACGTCATTGAGTAGGGTTCTTCAAAGCACAGGTCCCTACACATAACTAGGCTGTAACGTTCACAATAAATGAATCAAGATTAACTGAGAAAAATATTGGTGACACTGATTCGAAATATGAGTATATCTAATAACCTTATTAGGTACGTATGTATCATACAAACAGTCAAAGCCATAAGAGCAAGAGGGCTGAAAATTTAATCATTCACTCCTTCAAAATTACTCCAAAAGTAGGTTAGTAGTTGGAGGGGTTCAATTTGCAATGTAGCTTTATGCTAAAGAGATACCTTAGTTTAGGTTGGCGTGTTTTTTCAAAATGTCGACTTTTTTGGCCATCACAGCACAAAAAAAGGCAAGAAAAGTAACTTATTCATTGATAACCCATTTCTCCAATTTTCTAAAAGATTACACCCCATAAGACATTCCATCAAAAGACATTGGTCGCATGACGGATTTTATTGAGGGACTAACCAGACCTGTTTGCTGAACTATTAAACCATAAAAGTAATAGTAACCTTAGTATGGTTAACAATGACTTGGTCGGCTTAAATATAAACTTCTCTGCTACTTGCTAACTGAAAATCAGTCCTATCGGTCAATTTTCAGCTAGTGGGCTGGTTAATATTTGAACATTGCCACATCTTCTCACACCAGGGACAAACACGTGGCTTACTTTTAAACACTGGCTGCTGTTCAGAATCTGTCGGCTGGATAATTTTCGATGGCAAAAAATGTGAAAAATTCTGTTCAAGTTGATTTTTTTTTCTAAATTTGACCTAAAAACTCATGAATTGAGACATGCTGGATTCAATTAGTTTCATTTTTTGTCTGGGATGCATAGTTCTCAAGTTATAAGAGTATAAACAAACCAAGATACATATATACATACATAACTTTGTATAGAAGAATAGATTTTTATACTTTTTGTGTCATGTGACAGTGGAATCAAATAAGACTTCACCAAAATGCACATGAACATTTCATGTAAGTAGATATTTATCATCCTGGTAAGAAAATTATTTATTTATCATATGTTCCTGCTAATATAAAATGAGGATGCTAATACATAATATATGTCACTGGGTCATGAAGTTGTAGCAAAAAATTTATCTGGGTCTCAATTGAAAAAGTTCTAAGAACCCTGTCATTGGGAAAAATGCTAAAAGTGAAGATTTTATTATATGAATGTATTTTCTTGTATTTTCAGAGTAAATAAAGGTGTACAGTAGTCCCTCAAATTTTGCAGGGGGTTGAGGTGCAGACCCCTCATGAAATTAAAATTCTGCTTTTAACCCTTGACTTCTCCCGAACTAAGACACTTTGCTGTACAGTTACAAAATTGGTGCACTATCAGACACAAATAACTGGTTGATGTAATTATATGGAATGATGATCATTTAATCATTTATTTTGTGGATAAAGAAAACAAAAGGAAGAAATAAATACGACTGAAACACTGAGAAATCAATACCTTACAAGAAAAAAGTCATTATTATATATAACTTGATTTTACCTTCAGAATCTTTGTGTCATTAGTAAGAAAAAAGATTGGCAAAAAATCTGAGATCAAAAATTATCTGCTTATACATTATAAAGCAGGAGATATTTTTGAATCTAGATAGCAGAAATGTCTTATTGGATTTTAATGAAAATTCTAATACTTGGTATCTGATAAGGGACGAAAATTATACCAAATGAGTTTGTATTCCATAATTCAGGAAAAAAAATATTTCCCTGTGATTATATTCTACAAATAATTATGTTTCTGAAATAGCCAAAAGTCTGCGAGAGTACCTTGCCCTTATTGATGAAAAAGTCTGCAAATTTCAAGCCCACAAAATTGAAAGGGAGAACTGTAATTAGTTATTATTGAGGGCTTCAGAGCTCTCAACAGCAATGATGTCTAGTAAAGTAATTATACTGATTTTCAAGTACTATTTCAAATCAGGAAACAATGCTGCTCAAGCAGCTAATAACATCAACAAAGCATTCTAAAATGCACACTGTTCAACATTGGTTCTATAGGTTTTGGTCTGGAAATAGATACTGATGAACAACTCACAAAAAATGGATCAAGCACCTTTTGGAGACCTTAAGATTTCAACAGTGACAGTTTCGAATCATCTTACAATGGCAAAGGTTAAAAAGTTGTTAAAAAAAAAAAAGTCCCATATGAACAGAATTATATACTCCATAATAGTGCTTAACCCCACACCTCTCAGCTGTGTCTAAACTTGAAGAATTGGGGTATGAGGTCTTGCAGTATCCTCTACACTTACCTGATATTCCTTCTCTTTTCAAGCATTTTGAACTTAATATCCATGATAAAAACATTCAATAATAGGAAACCCGTAATCCATGCTATTACTGAATTTGTTACCACTTAACCTTAAAAATGACATGATTAGGAGGATTTCTGGAAAAAAGTTATAGCTTCAAATGTGTCATATTTTGATAAAACATTTACATTTTTCTGGTTTTTTTTTCATCAGCTCTCATCTTACTATTCAAAAAACATTTCACAAATTACAACCAAATACAATAATTCAAAGTAACTAAATCTATTCCCCATAAAACCATTTCCTCAAATATTTTCCAATAATGACATGTATTCATCCATGTACCATGGCCCTCGGCAATTTATCTCCAGTTACAGAGGTTTTTCAAATATTTGCCCAAATACAATCTTCTAATCGAGGAATTTGAGTACTGTACATTCAAAAGATTTTACATGGGCCTCAAGCATCTTGCCTGAAAAGTAAAATTTATATCTTTTTATAAGATTATTTATGTGGTATTAGATTTATGATAATTTGATATTAATTTGTCATTCGATATTCACAGATCATCTCTGGCAATTTGCCGAAACAGCAAATCTTTGCAAGCCCTGAATATCTCAAATTTCAGACTGACAGAACATATATACATATAAGTACACACAAACACACACTAGCAAGGAATCCCAGCATTGCTCATGGAAAAATAACAAAACCTCTGATGATATAACATCTTTTTTACTAAATGTCTTCTTACACAACACAACCAGATGGGCGGAGTCGAAAAATTGTTTGAGTGTATTGAGTGTAGGTACTTGGGCAAGTTCGCGTACACTTCCGGGCATACATGAGCAGGCCCACACACACCGACAGAAAGGTCAATGCAGTCCATACTGCTTTTCATGTAATTGTTATTAAAACATTTGAAAAGTTTGAGTTCAAGAGTCTGATAATATGAAATTCATATAACAATTGTTTCAAACCCAACAACAATTTTTTACAAGTAAGAGTCTGGTCTCACATTTATAGCTCCAGCATAAATTTTCAAAATCCTCCCGAAGGCTTTGAATTATCTTATTTTTTCAATTATGTTGTTGACTGAAGTCAAAAACTTGATTTAGATAAATTCTCAAGAAGAAAAACATGGTTAACAATAAAGGTTAACTATAACATTGAAAATGGAAAAGTAGATAGCATAACCCATTAATACAAATGGTTATCATTTGTTTGCACGAACATGGTTACAGACACCAAGTTATATAGGTATACGGATAAACATAAATGCATATACATTCAGATACATAATTTTTCTCTTATTCTTGGTGGTTCCTGCAAGGGTTAACTGTGGGGGTAACAACTTCTTGCAGCTACTATATATTCAGATAAAGTAGTTGTGGGAGAGTGGTGTGCCCAAATTCTCTCTTGTCTATTGTGGTATGTCAGTAGAGAGAGAGAGAGAGAGAGAGAGAGAGAGAGAAGGGGGAAATAGGAAGGTGAGAGGAGAAATGCGAGAGCATGTGAGAGTCTGCGCGTGCGACAGAAAGAGAGAAAGTGCGCGTGTGACAGAAAGCGTGTGCGAATGCAACAGGGAATGCATACGTGTCTGAGAGAGAATGAAAATACAGAATATATATATATACATATATATATATATATATATATATATATATATATATATATATAACTTTCATATGCATTGATAGACCTATACATATTTTTTCACTTTCTCATAACATATAATAGATTGTTTGCCTATGCCCAAATAACCAAGAGGGGGGGGGATATGTGTGTATATACATAAACATATATAAGTTCATATAAGAGAGAGACATGCCAAATACTCGCAATTTTATTCAAAATTTTGCTAGAGAAAAAAAAACAAAAAAAAAAAAAACACCATTTAAATTATACCCCGAAGGTCATGATTTGGGGTAGGCCCATGGATTGAGGTTAACTGGCACCAACACACCCCTGTCACTAAAATGGCCCAAGGACAACCCCCTAAATTAAATCTATGATGTGCATTATACCATGATGGCTATGGTTTGAGATAGGCCTATGGGTTGCAGTGATTGGTACCTACCCCAGTTCACCAGAATGGCCTCAGGACAACCCAAGAATGAAACCTATCATGTGTATTATACCATGTAGGCCATGGTTTAGGGTAGGTATATGGGTTGAAGTGAATGGTATCTCTACCCATCAGAATAGCCCATAGGCAACCCAAGAACTAAACCTATCATGTGCAGTATAGGGTAGAAAATACCTGCATTCAACTGTCAAGCTCTATTCTATGTATGAAAGAAACAGAGATTTCTCAAAAATATAAACCTATGTAAAAATATATGCACTACATCAGAAATTGATATTATCCAGGTTAATACAGGGTTTAACCTATTAGCAGCTAAGAATATTTTTTCATCATAGTAACTAATGCACAGGATTTTTCTTGTAAAAAAATTAATGATGATAGAAAAGTCTTCATAGCACGTTTGAAACAATTTTATTTTCATATAAATAAACTATTATGCACAACAGAATATCTGATAAATATATTCTTTCTAGTTGATTCTTTATACCTTGGCCTCACATGAACCAACACAACATATTCCTTCTGTCCTATCAATACACACAAAACTTGAACCATGATCAAACAGTATTTTGTCCCCGAAGAAAAATTTTATAGTTCTCATTGATTGATTTTACATGGAATTTCATGTAAGGATATAGTCTTTAATGAAACAAGAACCTTAAGTTCAACGATGCATTCACCATCCATGGTAGGGGGAGGGAAGTAGAAGAGCAAGGAATCTTTCTCGGAATCAATTCTCATACTTGTAAAATATTGTGATAAGAAAATATTCCGTAAGTATTATTTTCAATAAGTGGCTATTTTTGGCTTTTATGCAAATCTTTGACTTTCTACTATGGCATCATTAGCAGCTGGTAAAAAAACTGATCAGAATAGATGTCACACCCTTAATGACATCACACCACTTCCTTCCTTCCAATTACTGTTGTTCAACATAATTGGGGCAGACTGGCAAGCGAGATGTGTGGACATCACATTTATTAAAAAAACAAACTTAAATGATCATGGTTTCATTTTTCTTGGGCCCACAAAACATAAGATTTCTAATCTGGCCCTCCACGCCAAAAGTGTGCTGTCCCCTAGCCTAGTGGATAGGTTTGTTAAGCATATTTTGTAACCTGCCAGGCAGTTATGATTTCAATCTCCAGGTTGAATACTGCAGAAAAAAAAAAAAAAAAAAAAAAAAAAATGATTGAAAGGGGCAGACAAGCAACATTGCAAAGACAAATCAATTACGAGAAATTAACTGATACATGATATCCTCTGGCACGGACAATAGAATAAGAACATTCTACCCCAATTGATTGAGTAATGGATTTGGTTTGAAATTTCCAGAAAGTAATCAATTATGACAGTTACCAGAAGAAGACCAGAGAGTACAACAGTCAAAATGTTGTGACTGCAACAGCCAAGATGGGGATATAAGTCCGAGTAAATCAGTTTATAATGATAATTCTTCATCTCTGAAAGTCAGACAGTGTGTAATTGGTTTCTTTTCACTTAATTGCAACTAATAAGTACTTTCTACCATTACAACCAGCAAACATATTCCTGATTCTCTGAGGAATTGATGATTCATCAATAACCAATATAAATGGCAACTATTCTCTGTAGAGGAAATTTAACCCTTCCCAGGGGTGTATATAATTGAACCAACTTTGATTCTTCGCCTCCTCCTTTCGATTATTTCCCATCCCCTCATTTATTTTTAATTTTTTCTCCCACCATATTTCATCGCTTCCCCACAAAGTCTCGTTGAAATAGACATCTGGCACCTTTGATAAGAGTTTGGATATACTCGTACTGTAACAGATAATTAACGATTTAACTATAAAGCTAGTTTAAGCCTAGAGGTTCATTCCTAACTTTGTTCCACCAAAATTACCCCTTTCCTTCAGATTTTCTTCTCCTTTGATTCCCTCCCCTCTCATAGGGGAGAGTAATAGTCAATTTTATACATCCTCAACCCTTCTCTTGTCATACATAACTTTATATAACCTTAAAGCTGACTACCAAGAGCAGTTGAGGCAAATTTTGATCCTGGTTTTTGTGTGTATGGATCGTCCATCAATTATGCATTGGTCACCAGGTAGTTTAATTGTTTACATGTACTGAGCAGGTAAAATTTCTTGAATAGTTACTTCATCAATATCCTCTGATTGGAAAGCAAACGACTACTTACCTGTAAAACTGTACTCTCAGGTGGTAAACATCCATAACTCCAAACTTCAATAGTTTTATCACTTTCCATTTTGGCCATAATTGCAACAAAGCACTTGCTGCCTTCTTTGGCCAAACAAGAACTGTTTGATATAGTGTCTTGACATGGGTCGCAATAGCACCATAATGAATCCACTGGAAAAGAGAGAAAGTTCAGAGTTAATAGCCATTTAAAAGTAATTATTAATGAAAAAAAATCCAGGTGAATTATAATAGTATGTCTGTTTGCAATAACCTCTATCTATATCATAATGACTGAATTGTCAAGGGATATAACTATAAAGTGCCAATTATGGAGTAGTTTCATTTATTCATATTTGGATCACAGTATTGTCTGTAAGCCTTAGAACTCAATCTTTATTTTTCCTTGATCACTCTATACCACATTAATCCCTGCTACCACAAGAAATTGGTTTGAACACTGTTGCTGGGTTATTTAGGTGTTCTGACATTTAGATCTATCTATCTATCTAGACTTTACCCAGCCATTACAGCTTGGAGTACAAATTGGTTGGAATTTTGCACATTCCACTCAATGAGTTTGGGAAATTTTGTTTTTTGAAAATTCCCCTCCAAAATGGATTTTTAGTGGGAAGATTAAACATGGAATGTCAGTTTATGCAAAATTTATTACTAGTTTGTGTTTGTTCATTTTTTGAAAATTCAGAACTTTTCTAGAAATCACAACCAAAAGGCGAGAAAAGTAATTTATTCGTTGTTCATCCCACTTTTTAATTCATTACCTCCAACACCGCATACATATATATATATATATATATATATATATATATATATATATATATATATATATTTATATATATATATATATATATATTTATATATATATATATATATATATATATAATTTCCCTTGGAATACTATTTTTTTTTTTATTGGCACTCCTTTCGTACTAGTTGTATTAGTAGTACATGGAGGTTAACAAGTGGTTAATTTGGTCTGGAAGTCCCTTTACAGTACAAAAACACCGAGTTCAAAGTCATATAATTTAATGTATTTTTTTTCCAGCTCATACTTAGTTATATTAATTTTTCCAGCAATATCTTAAATACACTATATCAGAAAACGAAGATATCAAAAACATTTCAAGGTATTATTTTAATTTGATGTTGACACTTGGTTACATCAATTTGTACTATCTCAACTTTACTACATCAAAACAAGCACTAATCAAAACCACACTATTCAAGGTATTCTGTAAGTAGGAAAAATAGAAAAATTTTTCAAAAGAACTAAAATGGGGGTAGGGGTTGTTTTGAGACCTCCTGACCTCCAGTTTCAGACATTTTTGATTGACAAAAACTGATCAAGTGAATCTTTTTGGTTGCAACAAAGGAATTTTTGTTCGCAAACTAAGATAAAACAGAGTGAAAAACCAAAAAGAAGAAAAGAAAAAAAAGAATAAAAGTGAATGACTAAAACAAAATGAAAATTGATTGAAAAAAAATAAAATAAAGTAATGATAAAAAAAGAAAAAGAGAAAAAAATGGAAATGAAAAATTCAGATGAATGAGGAAGAACTACATGAATATTGAAAAAGGGAAAAAAAGAAGAAAAAGGGAAAAAAAGAAGAAAAAGGAAAAAAAAGAAGAAAAAGGGAAAAAAAAAGAAGAAAAAGGGAAAAAAAAAGAAGGGAAAAAAAAGAAGAAAAAGGGAAAAAAAGAAGAAAAAGGGAAAAAAAAGAAGAAAAAGGGAAAAAAAAAAGAAAAAGGGAAAAAAAAAGAAAAAGGGAAAAAAAAAGAAAAAGGGGAAAAAAAAAGAAAAAGGGAAAAAAAGAAGAAAAAGGAAAAAAAGAAGGAAAAAAGAAGAAAAAGAAGGAAAAGGAAAAAGAAGAAAAAGGGAAAAAGGGAAAAAAAACAAAGAAAAAGAAGAAAAAGGAAAAAAAAGAAGAAAAAAACAGGTGAATGACTAAAAACTGCATTAATATTGAAAGAAGAAAGAAAAGAAAAAAAGTGTAAGTCATTCACCCGTTCTTTAAAGAACAAAAAAATGATTGAAGAAAAAAAAGGTGAGTGACTAAGAACAAAATGAAAATTGAATGAAAAAAAAAAATCTGAGCTCATTTCTCATTTTTTATCCTGAAGCAGTAAGTAATGGAAATCTGGAGATATGGGTCAGCAGACTATTGAAAATCTTTCTCTACCTAAATAACAATTTCCAACAAGTTGGGGTGGGGCAAGTATGAATGGGGGTGGGGCAACAACAATAAATAGCAGGTCTTCTACACTCATCAGCACCACTACTACTAATATAGTCTCTACTCTTTCTTTAAATAAATGATGATAACAATAAGGCTGGTTTAGCTACCAACACAACAGTATAGTCATTGTCCTTTTCTCTCTATACCCTTTCTTATATTAAAAGATATTAATAACAATGACGGTAATACAAGTAATAATATTAATACTACTTATGAGAAATGATCAATAAAGCCTTGCTTGTTAAAATTCTACAAGAAAGAAGAACAAGACTTGAATTTTTTAAAATAAAATATAATAAACAATACTGAAAATGTGATACATTTTACACTGATACTAATGATAAATAAGAATTAAGAGTCAGGTCTAGTTATCAACACATTACAGTCTACCCTTTCTCTCTACTCTTTCTTTTATTAAAAGATGATGATCATGATCATGATCATCATCGTAATAACAACCTGAAAATGCAACTGTAACTACCTACCAACAAGAGTCTCTGGATTTTTAGCTGATCTTAACTGAGAGAAAGAGGCAGATAGAGAAGAAAGAAAGAGATTTTTTCAAGACAGAGGGTAACCTGCTTGAGACTTTCTGCATATTTCTCACCCACCCCCGGAAACCTCCCCACCCTCATCTAAATCTCCCAACAACCCCACCCCCATTTCCATCTTCTTTTCTGTCCGTTTTATCACATTGGATGACATAGCTGCATTTTTCAATAACGGGGAAGTAGTCACTTTAATTAAAACCCATTAATACTGTGAAGGTCTTTTTTTAATGTACATTTGCAAAATGAATTTAGTGGGGGGGGGGAAGAGGGAGGGGCTCTATCTATCCATCACCTGGGAGTAAACACGTGTGTGTGAGTGATTATACGCATAATCCATAGATTTATACATCAACACACGAGGAAAGAAGACCTGCTTAGTGGGTTAGATAGTTGTATATTTCACTCAGGGATACACACACACAAACCCATCCAGGGCACTTGTCCTCGGAAAAAAAAATCCCAATTCAAGTGCCAAGTAGGACAAAACTTTCTAAAACATGACAAAAAATAATCGACGACAATAATGATTCTTTGAAAATTTCCATATAATTCTGAAGAGAAGTGTTTACTAACTGGCCTCCTATTCTAGAAATCACATTTTTAAAACAGGCCTAGTTAGTCACTCAATAGAAACTGCTATGCAACTAACATCTTTCGGCAGCACGCCGTGTTAGGGGTGACCAATTAAAAAAATTGAAAATGAAATGATTAATGAATAAATTATTTCTATGACCTTTTGTAGGGCAGTGATCATAAAAAGTCTGGATCTTGAAAAAAAAAAAAACAAAAAAAAAATGCATGACTGCTAGCACAAACTGTGATCAATTTGGTATAAATTTTGATTCCCCCCTACACACACTAGAATATTGTGGGGGAAGGGATGAAAATATTTTTTGTCGATATGATAAAGGGTTATAAATGCTGATATTTTCAAACCTTTATACATGATACATACATAGCCAGCCAAACCAATTAGAAATCTGAAGAAACCTATTTTGACACGTTTTTTTTTGACATATTCTAATACTAACATGACGAATTGTTGTAAAATCAAATAACAAATGTTTAATCGATCAGGATTTTCTAATGCTGTTCAAACTATTTCCTCCAAATTTTCCTTGCAAAATAAAACTTGTCTATCTAATATAATTTTTTCTTCATTCCTACCTGAGTGCTAAGTGAATTAAACCTTCTTGGATTATTTCTTTTTTTAACCCACATTTCAATTTACAAAATGAGGTCAAGTTGGAGAAGATGGGGGTGAGAAAAAAATCAATATAGGTTTTCTACGTACATTATATAAAATTGAAATATAAAAACCATACAATAACATTGGCATGCTATTCTTGTCGTCTACATGAGTGGGATTATTTATTGCTTAGCCTCATATTGTGAAAACTACGATGACAGTTCTAAAAACAGGAAAAACTTCATGCTAAGACCAGATCTGCATAGGTTATCAGGGTTTATATGACCCGAGGAGACAGTGAAAAAAGAAAGAATGTTGTTATCCTAATAAAGATAGAAAGATACACTATATAAGGGGGTGACCAAAATAAAACTACACGAGATTTTTGTCACATTTTAATTTAAGGGCACTCTGTCATACTTGGCACATTTAGCCAAGGATCTTTTGACCTGTTTGGCACATTCAACCAAGGACCTTTTATCCTACTGGGCACATTTAACCTAGGACCTTTTGTCAAAATTTACACATTCAACCGAGGACCTCTTGTCCAAATTTGCAATTCAACACATTTTTATTTGTCCTCAGTAACAGATAGGGCTCTGTCCTACGCTCATATTCCTCACAGATACAAATGGTTCAAGTTCAAGCCCAGATAAAAAGCCAGGATTTCGAATGTTGATTTTCTAGGCTAACACACCTTCCACACTTGGAAGATTATACTGCACCAATCTTCTTGACCAAAATTTCTCAGCTATTTGAAACTAAATATGAACTCTGAAAAAGTTAGACATTCCTGCATTCAAATTAGGATACATTCATAATTTCAGCTTCATCAGATGAATATTCGTGAGACCTTGCATTTTTTCAACTCTAAATGCTATCAAAAGAATCGAGAAAGCACTGCCTAAAAATGGATTCTATTCCCTTCCCTCTTACCTACATACATCTATACATATATATGATCATCAGCCATAACTACTGCACAAAGGAGTTTCCAAGCTCCTTCCATATCAACCATGACTGTGCTAACCTCAGCCATTTCTCACCAGCAAACCTTTTTAATTCATCTCCTCATCTTATATCTGGTCTTCTCCTACCATGCTATCTTTAGGACACCAATCTGTTTATCTTTTGCACCATTTGTTATCTTTATTTTTTACTCAGTATCCAGCCCATCTCCATATCTTTTACTTGTTCTGACCCATTTTTCTTATTATATATATATATATATATATATATATATATGAAAGTAGATCAATAAGTCCAAAACCTTACATAGAAGTCATCAGCTCAATTTTTGATAAAAAATTTCAACAGCATACTTTTTGATCTATGTGATTAATATTCACCACTGAAATAAGTGCATTGACAAAGAAAGAGCTTGTTGGAAAATAAGTATTTGCCGAGTAAAATACTAGTAATGTTGGTGACTCTCAGACTAAAATTCATTCCCTGAAATAATAAAAATAACCCATCGGCTGAGATAGTATAAACTGGCCAACGAGAATCTCGGTGAAGAACAACAGTGGAATAATTATCCTAATTATGTTACTTTTTTGGGCTTCAGATTTTTTTCCTTTGTACAAGGAACTGTTTTTAGAACTCAGGGAATAGTGGGTAGCTCATCTGGTAGAAAAATTTTTTTTTTTCCTTTCAAATCTTCAACTAGTATTCGAGATGTCATGAAGGAGGTGGAGATGGCAGTCGATATGTTTTGTTTTTTGTTTTTTTGCTTTTTTATTCTCCTTTATTTTTACTCCAGCAATTTATTATAATCCACTTTCAGCTGGTAGGCCTGTCAAGGTTTCACTGGAGCCGTGTACAAATAACTGTTTTTAGAACATGAAGAATAATGGCTGGCTCATCTGGTATAGATGGAAAGATTCAAAAATGTATTATTTATTCATTTCTATTAAAGTATTTTACATTATTACATTAGTATTAATTTTTGTGCTATATTTACCATCATATCAATTTTTGACGCTTTTTATCGCAAGTATACTCAGGCCAGTTTCCCCTTGGCACTAAATGAATCGATAGAACAGACTGGAATAAAGAATGAGTTTCCAGTAAGACTCAAACTCACAGATTTCAATGCCGGAGGGTGGCTTATTCATTGTCCGACTGCTCTTACCACTGAGCTACAGGAACAAGTAGCAAGCACAAGTCCAAATCAAACCATTGAACTCATCCCCTTTTCTGATCTATTCCGCATCATGTTTGTTATTAACGGGTGGCAGTAATCACATTTTTTTTAAAATATTAATTAGGTGAAGGCCTCTGCACACCAACAACATAGGGAGAGTAGCTATATCCATTGGCTTGATGATACTTGTACATGGCCACCTCCTCAACCCCACGGGATATACACATGACCTACTTTTTGAAACATTGACTGCTGTGTACAGGCTGTAGGTAGGATAAATTTCAGATGTAAAATAAAAATAAAAAATCTATAATCCTAAATTTCTCCTGAAATCGACCAAAAAGTGAACAGACTGAGACATGCTGAATCCGATTATAGTTTTATTTTTATCTCAGATCCATGGTTCTCAAGTTATAAGAGTACAAACATATATAACTTTATTAGAAACTGTCGCCCAAACTGTCAACATAGGTTTCTTCAGTTTTCAAGTTGGTCCAGCTGACTGGCTATATATGTATCATGCATACAGGCCGCAGCGATAGAGCAAAAAGGCTGATTATCAAAACGTTCACTCCTTATGTCTAGAAAAAAACGTTTTGTTTTTTGTTTTTCAAAATCCACCTCACATCACAAAAACCAATTGCAAGTTTATGCTAAATTGGTCTTTTAGTCTATGTCTAGTAGCATTCACACTTGTTTTTTTGAAAATTCCAATTTTTCTAGTGATCACTGCCCAACAAAAGATAAGAAAAGTGACTTATTCATTGATTGGTTACGTGACAGTTCCTATTGAATGACTAACCAGACACACACACATTGGTATATATATATATATATATATATATATATATATATATATATATATATATATACACACACATACATACATACACACATGTATATGCAACAAAGTATAAATCAGTAATTCAATATCTGTTGTGTGATGGGTTTATTGCATAAAATGCTCTATACATTCAACATTTAGTTCAAGTAGAGCTTTAAATATGGCCAAATAATGGATTTGCTACACAAACACATTTATGTTTCTGCCCTTTAGGGCTTCTTCAGGTGAATAATTTGATTTATTCAGATCCTTGTTAAGGATGTTATCAGAGAGGGGGTATATAACACAACTATTTCTGTCAGATCATATATCCACTTCCAAATAATATAACGGTCCACAATGAAAGAAACAAATATAGCAGATATAGACCTTGAATTAACAAAATGAGAATTTGGAGTTGAAGTAGTTATCTGGGCCTTAGCATCAACAGTGGCTGTTTGGCCCAGTGGTAAGAGCAACGCTACATCCTAGTGGCTACCCTATCAGTAGCAGGTCTAATTCCTGTCACAGCCCCATTTTGATTGTTATTCTATTTAAGTTGTCTAGGCCAAATGATACGTTTACCAGGCAATAACACGATATCATTCCAAATAGAGTTTCAATATAATAAAACACATTTTATAATCATTCGTCGGATCATACATCTATTTCGTTATATATATATATATATATATATATATATATATATATATATATATATATATATATATGTGTGTGTGTGTGTGTGTGTGTGTAAGTTTTAACCCCTTGTCCTCTTAGTGTCAAAGAGAAGAAGAAAACTGTTTATCACATTCATGAAGTTGGTTGGTCATGAAATTATTTATCAAAAGCCTCCATTATTTTACTTATGGACTCTTCCACACTCATCAATATCACCACCAATACTATTATTATTATTGTACAGTCCATCCTTTCCTTGAATAAAAGTCTTCCCTCTCAACACACCCTACACTGGAGCAAACAAAGCTTATAAAATTCACGCCTACATATAAAACATCTCTGGTTTACTCAGGTGGAAAAATGAAAGGTAAAAAGGTGGCCAAAAACCACCTGCAGGAAGTTGAACTTATGAGTGTGTATATATATATATATATATATATATATATATAAGTCTATATCCTCATGATGAGATAAGGCTTTGGTTTTGTTCTTGTTGTATTTTAATGAAATATAATCAACACTCAATTGAACAGATTTTGAATAGAATGGGACTTTTTCAGGAATATTCTATTTTATTTACTATCTATAAAATATTGTAAATTATCTTTCCTTTTTTTTTTCTCTCCTTATAACCACTAAATTTTTTTTATCATGCCAAAAATAAATCAAATTTATGTGAACATGGGTCTCCATTATGAATTTTTGATAAGATTTTGAGTAATCACCGAAAGAGAACTGCTGAAATATAATGTCAAAAAGGTGATAACTAAATGATCCATTATCTTTATTATAATTTTCAAATCCTTTATTTCCCCAATTAACAGTATTGCACTTACAGGAAGTGGATGGCATGGGTATCCGCTGCCTCTTCTCCAGAGGGGCGATGTGTTATATTCAGGGAGAAAGATATATCCGGAATATATCTGAGCAACAATCTTGTTACCAGCGGATAATAATAGGCTTTTCATACGGGAACATCAAGTTGGAGTTATATAAATCAATTGTACAGCACTATAACTTTATTGACTATAAGATTTCAACTTTCAAAGCTCCTCACCCTAGGTGAGAAGGCCTGATATGGGAGGGGTGCATATTCCCTGTATTGCCCGCCCTCAGTGGACAACCAGGGTAGGGGCTAAGCTTTCGGGAAATGAGGCAAAGAAAGAAAGAGAAAGGATTGAAAGAAGATCAGAGAAAATGAAAAATCTGAGCTAATACAATTAAGTTTGGGAGTTTTCCGACATCTGCCGAAACAGGTGTTACAAGATGTTCGGAGATTTATTGACACCCCCCCCCCATGGCAGTTTGTTACTGTTTTTTCACTGCAATCAAAAATTAGCATTCTGAGAGAAATCATGAATCACTACCACCCATATATGCTGCATTGAGCGGATAAATTAAAAAGTTAGAAAAAGTGGTGATCAATGAATAAGTTACAACTCATCTCTTGTTGGGCTGTGAACACTAAAAAGATTAGAATTTTCAAAATACAAGTGGGCACAAACTAGTGATCGATTTAGCATAAACTTAATTTACATACTGAACCCCCCACTAAAAACCTATTTTGGAGGGAAATTTTTTAAGAACAAAAAAACATTTTATCTACTCATTGAGGAGTGTGTGTGTGTGAAATTTCAATATAGTAAAGGCTGATACATATAAATATCAGAACAAATGAATAACTTAAACCCAGCAACAGTGATTAAACCAGTCTGTTGTGGATTAACAATAATCATATATCTTATGTGACATAAAACATCAAACAAGTCAAGTTTTTTTATATCTTAGTGACTGATTAGTCAAAGCTGGCAAAGGACAGAGCAGCCCCTTTGTTACTATTACCCAGCAGGTCAAGTGATTTATAAGAGAATGGATTGCCCATGTACTCTTCATTGTGACATACTAATAATAAGGAGATCATGATCAAGATAACTCATAATAGGACTGAGCACAGAGAGGGTTGGATGCATGCCTTTCCCAGACAATACAAACAATTTCAACTGAGATTTAAAATGCTCAGAAATTCTAAGGGATTGAAATGCTTAAAGTGAAAGATTTATTTATCTTTTTTGGCAAATCCAATGCAAATAGAGATATAATTCATGATTATTGAAGGTTTTTGAGCCCTTAAATTCAATGTTGTCTATTCAAGAAGTTATGATTTTCTTATTATGAAATAATGCTGCTCAATCTGCTGAAAACATCAACAAAGCATTTAGAGTAAACATTACTTCAGTGTCAACTGTTCAGTTTTGGTTCAATGGTTCGATGGGAAACATGGATAACAATAACAAACCTCAAGGAAGGCCAAAACATGTTCAAAGAATTATTGACAGCAGTGGGCAATGATCCACAAACAGAGCACTTTCTGGAGACTTCAGTAGCGACTATTTTTTGTGATCTCAAGGAAAAACAAAAAGTTGAACAATTGAAATTTCTCCGACAGATTATCATTGTTCCAAGCATTTTGAAATATATATCTACAGTAAAATGTTCAATAATAGGAAAGCCATAATTTGTGCTTTTACTCAATTTGTGACCATTAAACGGAAAAATTTTTATTGAGATGACATATCATAAGAGGATCGTTGGAAAAAAGGTTATTGCTTCAAATGAGTCATATTTTGATTAAATATTTTGTTTCTTGTTTATATTATTCTTCATCTCAAATATATAATGTTTTTAATAGTAGCAACCCAATACAAACATTGAATTCCTGGTAATAAACAAATATCTTTATTTACTTAGAATACATTTTTTAAAAACTGATACAACTGTGATTATTTCAACAACTAAATCTACCAAATACTTATGTAGCACACCAGATGACTATAAATCAACATTGTAACGGTTTTATTTCATCTTGTTTGAATTAAAGTCCATTTTTAGGAACATAACCTGATGTGAAACAAGGTACAACTGTATCTAAGTGTGAACTTCAATCTTGACTAAGAACATTGGATTAAAAAAAGAAATAAAATCTAATATCAACTGAGAACAAATAAAAGTACAACAAGCCTGGCTGCAGTAGGGTTGAACTCTACTCATAATTGTTGAACACAAAAATTTAGGGGAGGCAACTTTTCATTGATTGCATTTCCATTATTAGAAATACGAACAGTGGTGAATGGTCTCCGCTAAATTGGGAGGAGATTATTCTTGCTCTTGTTACGGTGGGAAAATGAAGTCAACTCCAGCCTCCAACTTGGACTGGAGTTGGACAAAAGCATTTAAAACTTCATGCATTTAAGGGGGTGAACAAAACTGTTGAATATAAATAAAGTTTTTACAGATTAGAGTGACATTTATCTGAGGAAAGTTTATTTTTGGTCTCATCAAATTCTGTGCTGAGAAGAAGATAAGGTAAAAAGACATCAAAGGGATTTTGCTTTGGGCCTTCGTGCTAACCCTGTAAAATATGCCCCGGCCCTTGAATCTAGAGACTAAGTAAGGGTTCGTCAGCAGGTAGGGCCACAGATAGGGGTCCCAAACAAAGAAGCAAATGCCATCGAGCAGTCGGCTTAAAGCAGCAGGGAAGGTAGAACAAACAACAGTGTGATAGGGGACAAAGAAATGTCTCTTTCCCCAAAAGGTAGGTCGAGGGTTAGAGGAGGGCTGACTTCAAAGAAAATAACTGAGAAAGGTGGGGGTTCCAGTAATCACACCCGAGACAATCCCATTATAAGTGACTTGAACTTCCTTTTGGCAGGATCAAAATTTAACGCAGGTTTTTCAGGGGTTTTGAGCGCACAAGAAGAATAAAGAAGGAAAAGGGCTTATAATCAAGATCATTAATATTTTCATGTTCAACTACCGTATATAAGTTACCCCTTATTGGCAGGGAAAATATGTTCTCAGACCTTCAGTGGTTGCCGAAACCACGAATAGTACTAATACCTATCTATGCTGTATTCTCCCCATTCATAACATACCTATAATAAAGTTTATTTCCTAAATATACGATAAATGAAATAACTGTCAATGTGTATGAACCGTGATACTCGAGAACTGACCATTGAACGAAATTGACAGTCACCAGATATATTAGTGGGCATACGTGTAGATTTTCCAATTTTTTAGATCAATTGTTTGAGAAATTCAATAAAAATAGATAAAGATAGTAGACCTTTGTTTCCATAAATTATCTCCCTAAACTTCCACTGAAATTATCTAAATTTGAAAAACAGAATATCTAAATTGGCAACACTGAAGAGAAGTAACTGAAATACTCCTAAGCTGTAGATATGTACAACCTCAGGAAATTATTTCACATGATTATTACGGCAGACTGACCCACACACCGGTAAGTCCAGCCCCTTCAAAATATGTACCTTTAGAACCGGCACTGCCTGAGTTTTATAAATCACACATAATAAAAGATTAAAAACAATAACTAATAATCAAGTAGGTGTGCAGTTAAACAAGTGCGTACCCCAAGCAACGTTGAGCTATGAAATATTTTTGACAGAATCTCCAACCCATATAGCATTTGATAACTACCTCATTGAGTACATTGAAGAGAATAGGACTTTTCATCTTTTAACAAGTATTTCATGAGATAGAAAATGACTTTTTCGAACGAAGACTTGAATAGTATTTCTTCATCGTCAATAGAAACCGTCAGCCAAAACGATAGCCTACTGTCAACATAGGTTCCTCTATTTTTTTAGGCTGGTCTGACTGGTTATCTATGTATGTGTGTATAATTCATACAGGTTACATTAAAGGGAGTCAGAAGGCTTGCAATTTGAGAATCAAGAAAAACTATATGGTCAGATTTGATCTTCTTCAACAATGGCTCTCACATTGATAGAGCAGTTATCATGGAAAAAAAAAAAAAAAAGAGAGAGAGAGATGAAAGTTCGAGTCTTGCTTATTCTTTATATCTGATCCATGCAGTTCACTAGCAACTATAGAATAACAGTCTGGATAGTTGCAATGAAAAGCAACTGAAATTAGGGGGGGGGGGAATACTAATCAAAAATTTAAAATGCAAATGTTGTTCAATAAAGTGAACATCAAAAATAAAAACAATAATCTTATTTTTATTTAATAAACTGAATAAACTTTTTGGTCAACCCATAACAAGTTCCCCACTGTTCCGTAAGTAGAACATTCCTTTGAAACCCTTCGTAAGCAGAAATGGTGTAAACTGAAGAAATTACCATTATGGGAAAATAATTTTTTAGCATATCCAGACCCCCAAAATAAGTTTCTTCTACGTCTGTCAGTTTTACACTGAGTGTAAAACCCTTACAAGCTCTCTTGGGCTTTACTGATACCTTAGGACACATCTTGCAAACAGAAGCTCAAAATAAATTGTTAAAGCACAGATGCTCACGGACACAGTTCAAAGCTATGGCGGGTGGCGACCTTTCGTAAAAGTGAAGTGGCGTAAACTGTTCAGCTTCCACACATTATTCAAAAGTGAAGTGTTCAAACAAAAACCCTTCCATAAGACCAAATAGCATAAAACTATTATGTGATTACCATTAATCAATATGGGAAAAATCTTTGAGAGTTCTCAGACCACAAACAAGAGAGCAAGGGAATACACACCATCTCTATAACAGATTACTGCAAAACAAACGCCAATTTCACCGTATGCCATTTTTTTGTAAAAGTGAACAAATGTCGTAAAGAAAATTTTCTCTAAGTGTCAGAGGGTACCTGTATTTGAGTTGGACGGGCGTGGTAACAAAGAATCAACAAAGAGTAGATGAAGGCATTGAGTGCTTTCAGCCTAACTTGTTCAAATCAACACGACAATGCTAATCCCTTTAAATCTCCTCAAACTCTTTTCTTTCTTTTTTTAAATGACCATCACTAAGCCTTTCTTCTGGCAAATAAACCAAGGAGGATTAGATTAGAGCAGATTAAAAAGAAGAAAAAGACCGACACACCAGATAATTCAATGTCAACAGGTTTACTAAAAAGATAAATACTATGCACTAAAAGTCTTAGTAACCAAGACTTTCAAGACATGACAATTAATTGGCAGCCATATCGGCCAGGCAATAAATATCTTTTTGCTTATGTATGTGTGAACAGATTGTTCCAAGTACTCCAACGATTTTCTGCCAACATATAGTCCAGCCCTTTTTTTTAAATCCAAACAAATTGCAGGCAGAGACTTGAAGTTCTCCAACTTTCACACTAGTTCACCGAATAGCCACAGAAGTTATTGCCATCTCTTAATTGTCAATTCAGACCTTTCTGATTAATTGTATAGTGCAGAGTGATCATATAATTTATCACACTAAGAATGGTAGTACTTCAAAATTCTCCAAGTACATTGCTGTATCATAGTGATAAACTGGTGGTTATAGACTCAATGTTTTGCCCATGTATCTCCCAGCATTCTTCGGGTGTCCGGCATGGACTGACAAAAATAAGAACTAAACAGGCAACTGGAGAAGCCCAGAATGTACACAGCCAAAACATGTCTATCATAACCAGGATTCAAACATTAGTCCAAATGAATCAAGGCATAATAGAGATGTGAGATATTCTCTCAAAAATCCTTTTCATTGAACATGTCCAAGATTTTCTCAAAATGTCTCACATGGTAGGGTCATTTACCTTAGAGCTAGGTCGGAAACAGAGAAGTAGCTAAAAAGAGAGAGGTGGCTGAAATAATCATACCAATTTCTTTGTAGAAATGGATTCTTGCACAAGCTGAAACCAAAAATGAATCTATAACACAACTTGACTTCTAAGTCAATAACTGAACAACCATAGCATCAAATTTTAAAATCATGTAAAAATATTCAATTGAAGAATAAATATGATCAGAATAAATTCTACTAATGACATAGGTGACGTTTTCCACTGGAAAACATCCAAAATAGAGTGAAAAAAGTCATTTTAAAAAAATAAAAAACATAACTAAATTCCAGAGAATCTAGATGTCAAAATGAGGCCCAAAAAAGGGAAAAAAAAATTTTTTTCCAAAAAAATTTTTTTCCAAAAAAATTTTTTAGAAATGATCTAGGAGGGTACTGATGCTAATTTTCAAGTCTGTAGACAAAACGTCATGGCCAGGAAACATAGAACACGCAAACATACATACATACTCATGAAAAAGGGTAGAACCTTTCACCATCTTTGATGGCTACTGTTGTTCATTTTCAGAACTACCCACCTGATAATCATAAAAAAATTTTAAAAAAATTAGATTAAATGAGAAAAAAAAGTAAGTAAGAATTGATCTTCAATATTCTAGAAGAGTGGTCCCCTAACTTTTTCTTCTCATTCTTTCTTACTTTGGGGGAAGCCACAGGGTACAATTTTGGAATCACTGTTCTAGAATCCAGAATAGAATCAAAAGCAGGGTCAGGGATTTTACAGATAGGTATGCGTTACCCCTTACCACCACACCTAACTCCCTCATCCCATGAACCTTGTTAACATTGCTGACCAGTAAAGACCCAAGCCTAAGATCTACACATCTATCTGGATGGCTACGATGAAATTCTTTGGGGATCATTTGCTAAATATGGACAACATTAAGGGATCAAGATTGAGGCAGATGATACAAATTGATTCAATTAGAGTTTCTTGGCCCTTTAACCTTTTATCTCTGTCCCTATCTCTTTTATTCCATTATCAATTTTTCATCCTGTAACCCAGTGCAGGGTCATTGGAGCACAACAGAGGATTTCATCAAGGGTGTGTTGAAGGCAAGATAGTCTGACAGTACCTATCTCTTTTTAGGCTGGTTTTGTAATCAATCATCTATCTCCTAGACTGTCTGCCAACCATGGCTACAAAACCCAGTTTGCCCAACTATTCACCCATAGCTCAAAGTAAAAGAGATTAATTCATACCTCTCCAGTGAGCATTGTTGCTAAGTGAACACGAACTGTCTCAGCCAGAGTTTGAACTCAGTCACTCCATACCGCTACAAACCTTAAATTTCTTTGATCTTGGCATTTCAGCAACTTTGCTTTGAGTTTTCCTTCTAGTGTACATTTGACAGGATTTTCATGAAAATATATCAGCAAAATTCCTCATCTCATTACAGATGTCCTCACAATTCTATAAGGACACTTTCCGGTTGGTACCTTATGTGCTAAATATCAATTTTCTTAGCCACATCATGTTTGATTGAGATGAAACTTGATTCAGCTCTTAGCATGAACCATCCTCATCTTCCAGCAACTACTACTGTCACTGATGATGAACACATTGTTGAACTTATGGTTCTTTTCTTTCTTGCCAACACTCCCATTCACAATAAAGATTTATCCACTATTTGTTTTTGGTTTTTCTATAAGAATTACCTTGATATAATTTGGCAACCCATCAAAGAGGACCTTACTATGCAAACATTGACAGACACTAGTCATAGAGGACCTTACTATGCATGTATATGACCCTCTCATGGGTTTATTCAGTCAGAAGTGAGATGTCACTTGTGTGCTGTGTGACCATCACATTCACAATGATCGAGCCAGCCCATTTCTCTCATATCATGCAAGGGGTTGAGATCCCGCCCTCCAGTCCTGGTTTGACTCCCTGCACCATTAGAAGGGAGATTTCAGACTGAACGAGAATAAAGGGAATGGGCCAAGTCCATTCAAAAAGTATAAACTCATCTAGTTCTACAACCATAAAAATATTTTCTGGGCAGAAACTATCCAAAACATTTTTACGAGTCAAATTCCAACCATTTAATTTAGAATCACAGCCAAGAAATGCTACTAAAATGTTCAGAGCATTCTGCAGATTTTGTATTGAGTTAAACATCCCAACCCCCTCCCTGCATCTATCTCAGAAGAAGATGAAGCTTAATTAGAGGTTCATCTAATAATTGTGTATCATGGCACACTAGTGTCAGTGGTAGGGGTAAAAGTGTCAGTGGAAGGGGGTAAAAGCAGGCACCACTTGATGATCAGCTTTTATTCTCCTTAGTATCATTCATCACAGATTTAGAATTCTCCATGGGATGAGGAAGTGGAGAGGGAGTGAGGCATTTGGAGTTTGGTTGGTGCCAAGTATTGAGGGTGAGGTTTTTGCTTTTTTTTTTCCTGAAAAAGTAGGTTGAGGACAGAGCTAATGGTGCGGGAGAAGGGGGTGTGATATTAATTAATGGAAGGTGAGCTATCCAAGAGTCAAAACGAGAGAGAGAGAGAGAGGGTGAAAGCAAAGAGTCAAAACGAGAGAGAGAGAGAGAGGGTGAAAGCAAAGAGTCAAAACGAGAGAGAGAGAGAGAGGGCGAAAGCAAAGAGTCAAAACGAGAGAGAGAGAGAGAGAGAGAGAGGGCGAAAGCAAAGAGTCAAAACGAGAGAGAGAGAGAGAGGGCGAAAGCAAAGAGTCAAAACGAGAGAGAGAGAGAGAGGGCGAAAGCAAAGAGTCAAAACGAGAGAGAGAGAGAGAGGGCGAAAGCAAAGAGTCAAAACGAGACAGAGAGAGAGAGAGAGGGCGAAAGCAAAGAGTCAAAACGAGAGAGAGAGAGAAAAAGAGAGAGCGAAAGCAAAGAGTCAAAACGAGAGAGGGAGAGAGAGCAAAAGCAAGATACAAAACGAGAGAGAAAGAGCAAAAGCAAGATACAAAATGAGAGAGAGAGAGAGAGGGTGAAAGCAAAGAGTCAAAACGAGACAGAGAGAGAGGGTGAAAGCAAGAGTCAAAACGACGGCAAAGACAGAGAGAGAGAGAGAGAAAGCGGACGGCAAAGACAGAGAGAGAGAGAGAGAGAGGGGGTGAAAGCAAAGAGTCAAAATGAGAGAGAGAGAGAGATGGTGAAAGCAAAGAGTCAAAACGAGAGAGAGAGAGAAAAAGAGAGAGCGAAAGCAAAGAGTCAAAACGAGAGAGGGAGAGAGAGCAAAAGCAAGATACAAAATGAGAGAGAGAGAGAGAGGGTGAAAGCAAAGAGTCAAAACGAGTGAGAGAGAGAGGGTGAAAGCAAAGAGTCAAAACGAGAGAGAGAGAGAGAGGGTGAAAGCAAAGAGTCAAAACGAGAGAGAGAGAGAAAAAGAGAGAGCGAAAGCAAAGAGTCAAAACGAGAGAGGGAGAGAGAGCAAAAGCAAGATACAAAATGAGAGAGAGAGAGAGAGAGGGTGAAAGCAAAGAGTCAAAACGAGAGAGAGAGAGAGAGAGAGGGCGAAAGCAAAGAGTCAAAACGAGAGAGAGAGAGAGAAAGGGGGCGAAAGCAAAGAGTCAAAACGAGAGAGAGAGAGAGAGAAAGGGGGCGAAAGCAAAGAGTCAAAACGAGAGAGAGAGAGAGAGAGGGCGAAAGCAAAGAGTCAAAACGAGAGAGAGAGAGAGAGAGGGTGAAAGCAAAGAGTCAAAACGAGAGAGAGAGAGAGAAAGGGGGCGAAAGCAAAGAGTCAAAACGAGAGAGAGAGAGAGAGAGGGTGAAAGCAAAGAGTCAAAACGAGAGAGAGAGAGAGAAAGGGGGCGAAAGCAAAGAGTCAAAACGAGAGAGAGAGAGAGAGAGAGGGCGAAAGCAAGATTCAAAACGACGGCAAAGACACAGAGAGAGAGAGCGGACGGCAAAGACACACAGAGAGAGAGCGGACGGCAAAGACACACAGAGAGAGAGCGGACGGCAAAGACACACAGAGAGAGAGCGGACGGCAAAGACACACAGAGAGAGAGCGGACGGCAAAGACACACAGAGAGAGAGCGGACGGCAAAGACACACAGAGAGAGAGCGGACGGCAAAGACACACAGAGAGAGAGCGGACGGCAAAGACACACAGAGAGAGAGCGGACGGCAAAGACACACAGAGAGAGAGCGGACGGCAAAGACACACAGAGAGAGAGCGGACGGCAAAGACACACAGAGAGAGAGCGGACGGCAAAGACACACAGAGAGAGAGCGGACGGCAAAGACACACAGAGAGAGAGCGGACGGCAAAGACACACAGAGAGAGAGCGGACGGCAAAGACACACAGAGAGAGAGCGGACGGCAAAGACACACAGAGAGAGAGCGGACGGCAAAGACACACAGAGAGAGAGCGGACGGCAAAGACACACAGAGAGAGAGCGGACGGCAAAGACACAGAGAGAGAGAGCGGACGGCAAAGACACACAGAGAGAGAGCGGACGGCAAAGACACACAGAGAGAGAGCGGACGGCAAAGACACACAGAGAGAGAGCGGACGGCAAAGAGAGAGAGAGAGCGGACGGCAAAGAGAGAGAGAGTGCGGACGGCAAAGAGAGAGAGAGTGCGGACGGCAAAGAGAGAGAGAGTGCGGACGGCAAAGAGAGAGAGAGTGCGGACGGCAAAGAGAGAGAGAGTGCGGACGGCAAAGAGAGAGAGAGTGCGGACGGCAAAGAGAGAGAGAGTGCGGACGGCAAAGAGAGAGAGAGAGCGGACGGGAAAGATATCTATGTGAAGTGTACTTATATACACATCCATCATCGCAATCCACTTCCAACCATAACAAAACCATTCAGATCTCATAAAATCTTATGAATACCACTAGATTGACTAATGTGTGGCTGAAGCAGGACAGATATGTATTTGACAAACAAATTCAAAATACTTGTTTGGGTATTCTAAAAAATCTACACAACGCACTCTGGGAAAGTTTCAGCTCACTACTGTGCAATAACACACAGTTTGAGAACAACTCATTTAGATAAAACAATATAGGAATACATATAATGAATGGAAGCAGGCTTCCAATATGCCAATCAACCATCCAGGAAGGCCATCCTCCCTTGCCAATGTACAAAACCCGATGCTTCTCCATCAATTATACAGCTAACATAATGCAGTGTAAATTCCAGATCAAAATTCAAATATCTATTAGGCTACAGACTTTTTGATCCATACTTGTATACATGAATATAGACATACAGTTGATATATAGACTAGTCCATGACCAGTCGCTTGGCTGACAGTTATCATAAAAAACATCAAATTCGGCTGATGGCTGCTACTGATACTGTATATGTGATAGAAACAGCAGGAATGGAGAGGGGGGAAAGACAAGTAATTCAATAAGAATTGAGAGGAAAGATAATTACATGATTAACAAAAAGAGTAGAAAGAAAGATGGTTGCTACTGATACTATATGTGACATTCACAGCTTTTCTTATACATATGATTTCAACACAGATATGCATTTATGTCTTCATACACACAACTCTGCATAATCATTTAGATACACCCTTATACAAAGGCACACAATCACTGGAGAATAAAAAGTAAAGCTTGTTCATGTCATTCTGAAAGTAGGCATACCATCTGCTGGAAAACCATCCAGGTAGACCATCCATCGTTCCTTGGCAATGCATAACCAATGCTTCTCTATTGATCATATAGATCGAACATTATACAGTGGAGATTTCAGATCAAGCCCCAACTAATAACCAAGTCAGGTAATAGACTTATTGTATATATAAAAATAGTCATATAGGTGTTATATATATATATATGTTTTTTCTTATTCATACACACACATTGACACACCTATTTACAAATACATATTAGAGAGAACAAAAGGCAAACCTTGTTTGTTACCGTTCTGAAAGTGGGCATACCATCTGCCAAGCAACCATCCAAAGAGGCCATCCATCAGTCAGCCAGTGAGCCAGCTCCTACTGACTGATGGTTTTACCAGATGGTATTGCAAGGGGGGTGCATTTAGATGTAATGATGGCTTCATCAAGCTCACTGCAGGGCGGACAAAGAATTGTTGATTGAACAAACAAATGAATAGGCCAGCATAATGACTAACAGCCCAATGAGCTGAAACGACAATTACGTAGATTCATCGCACCTACGCGGAAGGAAATGCCGTCCCTTGCCAATAATGGTTTCAGCACCATTTGTTATGCAAGCAGCAGAATGAGGGGAAGGAGCGTTACACGGAAATCCAAGAGGAACTTGCAGATTTTACAGTTGGAGGAAAAATAGATATCAGATCTCGAATGAATAGGGAAGAAAAGATATAATTCACACGTCAGAAACAGGCCAAGTGAGAAATGGTGCGATATGTTGAGCTCAAACAGGTATGGCTGAAGCCATGGCCAGCATACAGGTAATACTTGAAGAATGAACAGTATGAGTTTTTTTTGCTTGTTTCTAGCCTCTACCTTCATTAGTGCTGCCTACACACACGATAGATAAACAGCAGGAGTGATTTAAGAACTGGAGAATTCTATGGTGACAATTTTGATTAATACTTTGTAATTCTTTGCCTCAAAATTATTCCATAGAACTTGATAAAATACTTCTCCATGACCAGTCACTTTGCTAAGTTATTAATGTACAACAGGTTTGGTTGATGGTTGCTACTGATACTGTAAGAGTAACATACTTATCATAGAAATTAAATGAAAAGAAAGACAGGTCTGATACGCAAGAAAATGGCCTAAACAAAAAGAATTTTTTTTTCAAAGATCCAAAAATGAGGAAGGACTCAGCAAGCAGAATTCAAACCTTGGCAGGGACAATTAGTGTTCACTTCATGTTAATGTCAATTGGAAGGGCATGAGTCCATTTCTCCCTCCCAGCTCTGGAAAAAACAGCACAGAGTGAAGTGAGTGACACCACTTCAGACACTTGCTGTTCTTAAGTCTAATCCGCACATCACAAACAGGCCAAGTAAGTTATGGTATGATATGTTGAGCCCAAGCAAGTGTGGTTGTAGCCATAGCCAGCATACAGGCACTACTTATATAATGAACAGTATGACTTTTTCTGTTTGTTTCTGTAACACTGGCTAGAAAACAATATTACTCATAAAAACATCTCCTACCCACCAATTGAAACAATGGACTCTTCTATTTCTTCAGTCACTTTTTCATAAAACTAGATGAAATTGATAAGACCTTAATTTAAACTATTAACAGCTTTGAAGTGAAAAAAAAAAGAAGATTTTTCCAGTATGAAGACAAACTGTGGAAAGTTTATGCCCCTAGATTTGGTGAGGATTGTTGATCTTGTTATAGTAGAAAATAAAAAGTCAACTCCAGACTTGGACAATAAGGTGAGAATTAGCGAATCACTGTAGCCTGACCAACCAGCCAAGTTGGCTACAGATACTTCTCTCCTTGCTCGTCCGTGTCTATGTATACGTGTCTTCAGGCATTCCTGGTCACATTTTACGAGCTACAACTTAGAAAATTTGCAGGCGTACACCACTAAGCAACAATATTTTTTTTTTGTTTTTTAAAAAAATGCTTTTTAGGGACTTGATGGTCATTTTGGAACCAACGATATCGTGCTGATAATTTTAGATTAAAGATTTTTTTTCATGAAAATCTTTTTAGATAATTAATACAGGCACACACATGGGCTACAGTGATTCATTCATTTTTGTTCTTGTTACAGTAGAAAAACAAAGCTAACTCCAGACTTGGACAAGAGTTTAACAAAAATTACAATAAATTTTTAAAATACTTTGAATCTTCCTCTGCCCCACCTTCTGGGGAAAGTTCATTAAAATCCGGCAATAACATGTCCCATTGTCTGCAAACACACAAGCAGAATGACAATCTTTTTCTCCGTCGAAACAATCAATAAATCGAACAATAGAGAAACAGTGATAGACAGGGAAAACTCTCAACATGTTTAATTAATGCCTGAACCACAATCTAAGATGGCAGCCATAACAGTGTTGTTATTGAAACTCTGGAATGATCAGTGTGGGTATCTTCCGCAATTACTCAACAACTGGCCATTGTACCAAGTTGACAATTGCCAGGTATTAGTCAGCATACAAGGCAGTGTATTGTCTAGTTAAAAGTTATTTAGACCAGCAGTTCTCAATAAAAAAATAAAAAGTAATGAAAATACCTACAAAGGTAAAGGGATGGAAAATTATTTGAAATGAAAATAATGGCAGGCTGCTCAACACACCAAGTCCAGCCCCTACCAAACATGCACTTCTGGAATGGGTACTGCCCTGATATTTTTTTTAAAAAGGTATATTTAGATGATTTCAAAATGTAGATTTTTTTCAATGAGACTGGAAAACACGTCTACTTATATAATGATAATGAACAATGATTTTTCTATCTCTCTGTCCATAAAAATGGACTCTCCTACTTTCCAATAAAAGTATCAGTGCATAAATGCTTCTATGGAAACCAGTTCATTGATCAATCAAAAAATTAGAAAAAGGGGTGATCAATGAGAATAAATTAAGGAATCGATTTAGCATAAACCTACATGGCATATTGAATCCCAACTGAAAAAAAACTATTTAGGAATATATTTTCAAAAACATGTTTTTTTTTTTTTAGACATAGGTAATAAGGATTAAATGTTTAAATTTCGACCCTCTAGCTCCAATGGTACACATGAGACACAACTAACCAGATAAACTTGAAACCTTGAAGAAACTTATGTTGACAGCTTTTGTTAAGGGTTTCTAATATTTCCCTATCATTTCAAAAATTTCCATCAAGTTGAAAAAGCTATGTATCCACTCGTGTCTGTCAGTCAACAAAATATCTTCATAAGTTTTCGGGGAATTTCAATGAATCTTATAGAGGGGTGAGCTATGGGCAAAAGAAGTTGGGGGCAGATCCAGGAATCAGTTTTTGATTGAGAGATATTTTTTCATGAATCACGAAGAGGTAAACAATACTCCGAAATATGGAGAAATTGAAAAACAGTTACCTCACCTTCTTCACAGATATATCTGCGCAAATTTTTATTTGGTTCATAGTTAAAGAATGGCATTGGCATTGGCAATTTACATGCACTCTCTGAGTGCTTTCAAGTTTTCTTCTGCATTGAAAGACATGAAATATTTTGTGTTCTATTTCTATTTGCAAAGATCCATGGACAAATGTCCACAAGTTCTGTGAGGGATTATGTTATCAATTTCAAAAATTTACAAGAAGAGAAAAAAAGCTGCTCAATAAATGATACAAAAACATATATTCTCATCTTTTTCTTCATTCTTTAAATGTACTGATTGTCTGGAGAATAGATATATATGTATATATATTTGCAAACAGATAAATATGCAACTTCATCTAACCAATGTAAATGCATATTTTCATTCACAGAGGCATACATATAGATCACACATGTATACATTACTCATGTAACCATACATGTATGTGCTTGTGTACTAATATACATACAACCTATCCCTTTTTAAAATGTGTGTGTGTGTACACAATCAACTAAGCTCTCCTTTACATATACATATATATATATATATATATATACATAAATACGTACACACGTACTGTAGATATGTATACATACACACATACACACAAACGTGCATACACACACGCGCAAAATGTACACACATATATGCATACACGCAAAGTGTACGTATACGCACACATGCAAAGTGTACATATATGTATATGCACACACACAAAGTCTACGTATATGTATATGCACATTTTCTCGATATAATTTATGGACAGGCCTCAACATCCTACCACAACATACACTTCTGTCTCTCGCCACACGCCCTTCTTTCTATTTGATCTTCAAGAGGATCGAAATTATTAGCCATGACTTATTGAAGATAATGTCACCCAGCCAGGGTCAAAACCATCATCTTAATAAATTAGCAAGAAATTCTGTTTAATGTCTAACACACAACATTGAGATTGTCATTAAATTTTCACTGATTTGAAAGAGAAAGAAAAAGAAAAAAAATCTATAAAATATATGAGTACCCTTTGACGATCAAGGAAGAGGATAAAGGGGAGAGAAAATAACATGACGTACATTTGATAAGTTTGTAGATAAAAACTTTAATAAAATTCAACTTCAAAAGTCTATAATCAAACTTTCCAATTTAACACTATCAGTAAATAGGGCAAGTAATTTGTAATTGCGTGAAACTATCTCGACAAAGAATAAATATTAAAACAAATTAAATCGGAAATAGAAAAGCGCTGCTCCAGACCATTTCACCTGTAAATGATCAAAGATCATATAGACGTAGATCAGAGTAAGTAAACATGTGGAATAAATAAACTTCTCAATAACATTAAAAATTCTTTGCCCGATTCCATAGAATTTCATTAAATACTAGTCCATGACTAGTGTTAACAGTTATCTGAAGTGAAACAGATATATATAAACAAATTTCTTTGAAGGGCAGGTCTAGTTAGTCACTTAATAGAAACTGTCATGTGACTAATGTATCTTGGCTACATGCAGTGTTGGGGGTGATCAATTAGAAAATAGGAAAATGGATTGATCAATGAATAAGTTACTTCTCTCGTCTTTTTTGGAGGAGTAATACCAAAGAAAAAGAGTCTGCATTTAAAAAAACAAAAACAAAGAAAAAAATAAATAAATGTGAATATGGCCAGACAAAAACCTAGGGACCAATTTAGCATAAACTTACATGGAACATTGAATCCCCCTCATCGAAAACCTTGGGGGGGGGGGGTCTACAATCAAATAAAATGGAGTAAATGCTTGAATTTTCAGCCTGTAGCTCCATTAGTGCTGTGCTGCCTGTATACATGATACAGCAAGACTGACCTGAAAACTGAAGAAATCTATGGTGACAATTTTGGTTGACCGTTTCTAATTCTTTGTTTCAAAAACCTTCCAAAAGACTTCATAAAATACTACTCCATGACCAGTTGCTTTGTCAAAGTTACAAAGGTACAACAACAGGCTTGGTTGATGGTGGCTACTGAAACTAAGTGTTACATATTCATCATAAAAATGGAATGAAAAAGAAGACAGGTCTGAACACTGACTTCACAGTTTATTTCTGAAAATTCGGGATTTTTTTACTCAAAAACCTTCCCCTAGGTCCATTGAGTATACATGTCATATTTAGTTGTGCTGCGGCCTAGTTTAGTTGATTTCTCTAGACAAACAAATACACAGACTGACACCAGAGAATCACATATGTACAAAGAGGATTTCACAAGATGGTATTTGGCGCCAAAACCTGTTTACCTATCTTGGCATTTGTGCTATAAGAGCAATTCCCTCCCTCAACCAGCATTCAGAGGAAGGACCAAGAGGATTGGGATTTGGGCACAGTATATTATCAAAATAAACAAAGTGAAAGGAGGAAAGGGACCAGGAAGGAAAATTGCCTTCCTTCCCCTAGACCCAACCACCCTCTGGCTTTAGCCACACCTGTGTTTACCACATCACCCTTCTCTCTCCCCTCCACTTTCTTGATGGCATCAACCAATTTACCTCTATGTTAGTCTCAAGCTTGCTAGGGTTCCCTGTTTAGAGGTCTCTTGATAATACTGTGTCAACAAGAAAGAGCGCTTGTGGTAGCCCAGTGGTTAGAGTGCTCATCTTACAAAATCAATGGGAGAGAGCCATGGTTTTCCTAAGCCTAATCTTCAACAACTGCTCTTAAAATTTGATCTCATCAAATAAATTTCTATACTTCCATCAGTTCATTGATATTTTGAGAGGAAGCAATTTCCATTACTCCATGTATTTTTAGACTATTCCCTTTATTTTTCTTAACTCTTTTGAGACTTCTGGAACGTCATCCCTCACTTTCTATGAGTAACAGGGATATATATGTCCCACAGATCTCTTTTATAAGTCTACTGGGACGTATGTGTCACAAAAAATAAAGTAAATACATATCGCAGCAGTCATAGAATTCTTGGGATATATATGCATGGGTGTTAGCAGGAAAAATTGCCAAGACTGAAACTGGGTGATACCTACTCAAAGAATATTTTCACACAAAAGATAAAAACAGAAAAACAAAAAAATGACAAAAATGACCAAAAAACACCAAAAAGATACTTGAAATAGCTGAAAATGTTTGAGCACTTCAGTGCTAATTTAGCAATTTTAGTACTGACAAATTTTTATTCATTAAAGACGTAATTCTGTCAGAAGACGAAGAATTAACATCCATGTATACATCTCAGAAGTCTTGGGAAGGTTGAGCAATCAATTGGAATTCAATTAAATAGTTTCCATACCAAAGCCCAGAAACAGAACTTTTTGAATGACAAATAGAAGATCTTGGACTCAAATACTGTATAAGTTTAGAAGCTTAAAATTTCATTTCTTGGAGGCTTCTATGGACCTGTTGATCATTGATGAAGGTTTTTGTTACTACGAAGTCAATACATTGACCCTAGGGTATCATTGATAATGAATTTGATTGGAATTTAAACCAGTCACAAAGTATAGGAGGATTTACTATACACATCAAGAATCACTTCACATTCATGGAAGCAGATACTTTTGTAATTAACTGTACACAACTTTTCCAACTTGCGGTAAATTCAAAAGTTCTACTCTAGTTAAAATTTAAGACTCTTGACTGTAATAAGATCTGTGAAACGCTACAGCATTTCACAGTAAATGAACGAGAAAATCTTCGAGCAATAAAAAGTAAAATATCCCTGCGTAATTAATACGAAGGTTAATAACCAAATTTAAAGGCCATTCATAAAACATTTATATAAATACAAATCATCTGGAAGAAATCAAAACATCTTTAAGAGTATTTTTCGTATTAGGTTGTTACACTTCAAATGTTTTTTTTACATCATAGAGAATAATGCTAAAAGTGAAAGGTTTACTAATGTATTTGTATTTTTTGCAGATTCAATGTAAATAGAGATGTAATTTGTTGTTATGGGAGGTTTTTGAGCCGTTATTAGCAGTGATGTCTACCCAAGAAGTTAGACCAATTTCTAAGTACAGTTGGAGACATAATTGGAACATAATGCCCTTCAAGCTGATGATAACGTCACAAAAAGTGATGGATCATACTGAATGGAGATGAAAATTTTTGTTTATGCAGGAAAATAATACCAAAATGTTGCACCCAAACATCATCTTAGATAAAAGCCCGTGTCACTTTTCGGTCTGTTTATTTGTTGGGTTTTTATTATGCTAAAGCAAACAGAAAAAGAGGAAGGGGGTAAGCAAGGCTTTACCGTGTATGTTTGTATCAAAATCACTGCTACAGCTATGTCCCAATAATAGCAAACATAGGCATCTGATTTTTCATGAATTAAATTATATTTTTCTCATATAAAAGAAATTTGTTTTTTACCCAATTCTGTTGGCTTATGGTTACAAAATTCTTGAAAAACAGATTATTAATAGTAGAAAATCAACATAAAAATAGATTTTTTTATACCTTCAATAGTGTGGTTGATTCATTCCAAAACTTTTTATACCGTTCAAAATCTCATAATTCAATACATGTTCTGTTTTCAGCTAATACTTAGTTACATTAATTTATACAGTGATACCTTAATCATACTACATGAAAACCATACTATTCAAGGTATTCCTGTATGCATATTTTGTTTGCAATACATTTATACTGAAATACATGTTTTTATGATTTATCCAGAGATACATGATCCCATTATTTTTTTCTATAAGGTTCAATGCTAATTATACTATAAAAGTATTTTTAAAAGATTAGCTTTAAATTATTTCTTTGTGCAGATGGGGTGCTATTTGAAAACCCTCAAGATCCCAATGAAGGGAGACCCATCTTATAAATAGTTCTTCTTCACCAACTGCATTTCTACTGATAAATCTCACTAAATGTTGGGGGGGGGGGGCTCAAGAAGCCACCCAAACTCCAAACCCCAAAACTGAAGTGCTGCCTCAGTGTGCGTGCAGGATGTGAGTGACACCTGAATATTGGACTGTGAAAAGTTAACTTGGAAGGAGAGGAGGTTACTACGCAGTGATAACATCCCCGATGAGGATGACATCACAATGATAATCATCTGTGACAAGCTGAGAGACAAAATCTTGTATAACATTTAACGGATTTTTTTTTTTCACTTACAAGAGCAGGAAGAAGAGAGAAAAAATGACACAGATCTTCAGGATATATATGAAGGCTAAGCAGATATTAAAAGTCAGCCATTAAAAGTAGAATAAAGAGAAAAAAACATTTGATTGAAGTGGAAGGAATATCAAACTATGTGATGGCTGAGTGGTAACAAAACTGCATTTGGATTCCTAGGGCCTATGGTTCAATATCTATTCAAGCATAAACAAGATAAATTTATTATCAGGTTGAGGGGTGTTTTGGGGTGTGGACTCCTTACATATCTGATCAGGGGTGTATAAAGTTGATTATTCCTCCCCTTGTAAGGGGGGGTGGACAAAGGCAAAATTAAAGGGGAAGAAAATCTAACGGGAAGGGAAAGGAAGGAAAGGAAAAAAGGGAAATTTAGGGGTGGGGCATGGTTATGAGTGAACCTCTAGGCTTAAACTAGCTATATTGTCAATTATCTTTTACAGGGTTTCTCAACCTGGGCAATATCACCCACCAGTAGGAGATTTCAATTCTTGGGTGGGCAGTGAGAAACTGCACAGAAAATGGTGAGTGTTTGGAAATTTTGGCAGGCAGTATAGGATTGTGAGTATTAAAGTCTGTAACTGACAAGAAAAAAAATGAGTCAATGGCAACATTTTCTATCATTAATTTACCAAGCGGCACAGTGATATCACTCATTATATAAGCTCACTACGTCTCACCATCTCACATTGATGATATCTATGCCAAACATATGATGTTACTTTCATAAAAGAACACAACAGCAAAAGCCATTCATTTCTATTATACTTTTAAGCAATTACTATAGATGTGGTGGAAAAAATTTCCATGCATAAGTGGCCGGTGATACCAAAAAGGTTGAGAACTCATGTTACAGCAAGAGCATATCCCAACTCTTATCAAGGGTGTCAAATGTATAATTCAACAAGACTTCATGGGGAAGAGAGGAAATATGGCGGCGGAGAAATTTTCTTAAATATGAGGGGAGGGCATAAAAAGGTAGAGGAGGAATCAAAGTTGGGTCAATTATATACACCCCTGAAACTGATTAAGGAATTTTAAGGAACCTTCAACCAGAGCTGTCAACATAGGTTTCCTCAGTTTTTAAGTCATTCTGACTGGTTATCCAGTTATGTATGTCAGGCATACAGGCAGCATCAGAGAAGTTCGAGGGCTGGAAAAATATTTACTTCTTATGTCTCTAGAGAAACCATTCGTTTTTTGAAAATACCTTTCAATAAATTTTTAAAGGAGTACAATTTACAATGTAATTCTATGATAAATTAGTCCCTTAATTTGTGTACAGCAGTGTTCATGCTCGTCTTTTGAAAATTCTGACTTTTTAGAGATTATCATCCAACAAAAAGCAAGAGTAGTAAGCTATTCACTGATCACAATGTTTCCTAATCTTTTAATTCATTACCCCAAACATGGCATGTGCCAAAAGACGTTTGTCATGTGAAGGTTTCTATTGTTGGGCAGTGATCACTGAAAAAATCTGGATTTAAAAATTAAAAAAAAATTTAAAAAAAAAAAAAAAAAAAAGATAAGCATGTATATAGCCGGACACAAACTAAATGACCAATTTAGCATAAACTTGGAAATTGAAAACAAAACAAAAAAAACAATTGGGAGGGCAGTTGGTGAGATTTGAGGAAAAAAACAACAAAAAAAAAAAAAAAAAAAAAGTGATTTTCTAGATATAATAAGGGACAAGCACAGAAATTTTCAGCCTTCTAGTGCCCTTTTCACTGTTATGTGTGTGATAGACACATATTGCTGGCTGGCAGGCCAACTTGAAAACTGAAGAAGCCTATGTTGATAATTTTGGTTGATGGTTTACACACACACACACATCAGCAAAGACACATACACTCACTCACTCGCACGCACAACAGCAAACGCACGCACACACACACTCACACAGCAGCAAACGCGCACACACACACACACACACTCACACAGCAGCAAACGCACACACACAGCAGCAAACGCACACACACAGCAGCAAACGCACACACAGCAGCAAATCCACACACACACTCACACAGCAGCAAACGCACACACACACACACTCACACAGCAGCAAACGCACACACACACACACTCACACAGCAGCAAACGCACACACACACACAGCAGCAAACGCACACACACACACAGCAGCAAACGCACACACACACACACTCACACAGCAGCAAACGCACACAAACACAAACTCACACAGCAGCAAATGCACACAAACACACACTCACACAGCAGCAAATGCACACAAACACACACAGCAGCAAATGCACACAAACACACACTCACACAGCAGCAAATGCACACAAACACACACTCACACAGCAGCAAATGCACACAAACACACACTCACACAGCAGCAAATGCACACAAACACACACTCACACAGCAGCAAATGCACACAAACACACACTCACACAGCAGCAAATGCACACAAACACACACTCACACAGCAGCAAATGCACACACAACAACAATTTGCAATTCTCTCAAAACTAATAGATTACAAAAAACACACAGCAACAAACACACACACACACTCACACAGCAGCAAATGCACACACACACACACTCACACAGCAGCAAATGCACACACACACACACACACACACACACTCACACAGCAGCAAATGCACACACACACACACACACACTCACACAGCAGCAAATGCACACACACACACTCACACAGCAGCAAATGCACACACAACAACAATTTGCAATTCTCTCAAAACTAATAGATTACAAAAAACACACAGCAACAAACACACACACTCGCTCACACACAGAGCAGCAAACACACATACACAACTACAATTTACAATTCTCTCAAAACTAATAGATTACAAATACAAAAAACACTCAGACACACACACATGCATACAACTGCATAAACACACACAACAATCTGCAATGTTCTCAAATAAAAACAAAGTCGAGTAATTCTTCCATGAAAAAATATATAACTAAATGAATAAGTAGAAGTTATGATTGACTTGTGCTTTGTAATTCTGTGAGGCCTTTAGGGAAATCCAATACAGCCTAAGGAGAAAGTACGATAACCTGCCTTACTCGATTACATCTCGGACATTGTTGGATTGCACAGAAAAGGGAGCTGTGGAGGGGGGGGGGAGATAAGTTGGGCTGCTCTATTTTCAGGGTAAACATTCTAAAATAGGTGGAAGAAATAGTGAAATTTGATTTCACTCCAGAAAGTAAAGAAAAAACAACTCTGGACAGCTAATATTTCATACCTATGGATATTTAGCACACCAACATTCATATGGGTCATATAGGGTCACATATTTCTTCAGAAAAGCACTCTGAGAGAACAGACTTTTGCCAATGCCATACGCTAAATAAAAACTGAGTGAAAGTAATATATAGCTATTATGCAGGGGAATTAACTGTGTAAGTTTCAATTTTTCTCAATTTTGGACTATTGTCTAAGTATATGAAAAAATATCTCTCAATAAGAAAAAGGTTCTTGCATTCACTCCAAGATTTAATCTATTTTTCCTTAACCTACAGCCCATCATTCTACAAATTTTCATTTTTGTCTCTCCCAATTTTCTTGACAGAGGCGAACAAAGGAACACGCCTGTTCATGGAGAACACCAGAGATTTTCCACACCCATGGTTCCAGAACTGTGCTGGATTAACTATTTTGCCAAACTAACAGAGGTAACTCACTAATGATTCAATAATACACCTCTGACCCACCAAGTATGCATACCACATTTTTTTAAAGCATTATAACCTACCATGGTCGAGTTTTCTCAACACTTGATGCATCAATAGGGATTTGTGTTTATACTCAAGAGTACAATTTGGTTGATAGCAATGAACATTGCTTTTTCTTTCTTTATGGCTATGAAAACTGATTGGAATTTCCACATTGATAGAATATCAATCTTGACACTATAAATAGCAAAATCATACGGCTAACAATAATCTATCCATAGAGACAAATTAGTATTATAATTGGTTGCATGGTTGTCCTGTCCTATTATAGTTATAACCTAAAACTTATAATCGATCGGTCCATATGAAATAGAATAATACAGCTAATAAAACAAAGTTGTAGAATGATGAGATTGTCTGTTGTACCATAACATTGAAGATTACATCATAGAAACTCTGAGAACATAAAACAGCTCGAGTTGAGTTGAAACATGGAAAAATTTTGAATCAGGATATTAGAGTTATTAGAAATGAATTACCCAATAGAATAGCTATAGGCTCCTCAGTGCCAATTCAGACATAAATAACAATGTTATTTTTTATGGGTAAATGTTAGTCAGTATTATAATAAGCAATGTATCCACATTCTTCCATCTGTCACACTTTCAAAGTAAAACTTTCATGGTGAAGGGTAGGAGTAAAGAAGAGGTTCTGAGATTAGAATTGCAACATAAAGACCACAAATTGGGTGGGGAGAGGGTTAGAGAAGCAGGGTTAGGTACGCAAAGGAGTTGAGTTTGGAACAGATATTCACCAAAGTGAGACAATAAAATGAGGTGGAATTGAACACAGATTCAAATGTTTGTGAGCAGAAGATTTGGTCAATTGGTAACACTCATGAGTTTTCAAATACAACGGGGCTTTATATTTCTACGAAGTAGTAATGGGTATTTTGCTAGAAAGAATAGCTTGTCATATTGATAAGATTAAGTGTCTTCAACCACTAGACATGTCATGTTATATTTCAGCACAAAAACATGTCAACAATCTTTTTGGACACACTCTTGAATTGTGAGATTTGAGTTTCCTTATTCCTTCGTAAAGTTCACTTGAGATATGATTAGAAAGATCTCACACACACACACATACAAAAGCAACAGATTCCATATTCATTTCTAGACATACAAAGGGATTACTAGAACTAGTTTTACTATTTTTTTTTCTCAACTTCAAAAGGAGAAAGTAAAAATCTTGTGCCTGATATTTAAGACGAAATATTCAAATATAAATTATCATTTATTTTTACATTTTATTTTCAAAGCATTTATTTCTATTTATTTTTCTTTGAAAATGGTAAAAACTGGTTTGCCAATGCAAAGCTCTTTGTTCCAAAGACTTGTGTGGACAGACAGCCGCCACTTACCATTATTATGTTAAAGAAAAAAAATTCTTGCTTTTGATGAATAAAATTGGCCACTTTGAAAAAAATCTCTCCTACATAGAGAAATATTACCTCTAAAAGGTGGGAAAATATTTTTTATATCTTTTGAAGACTCAAGAGATTAAAATACTTTTTTTTTTTCTTTGAGTATATACTATTAGGTTATTATACATGGAATGTCAGGGTTTTTTCCTATCATAGAGAATAAAGCTAAAAGTGAAAGATTTACTAATGTGATTGCATTTTTTTTCCTCAGATTCAATGTAAATAGAGATATGATTTGTTATCATTGAAGGTTATGAGCCCTTACCAGCTTTGGCATTTACCTTAGTTCGAACCAACTGGTAGAAATATTGGAATCAAAATAGTAAAGATTAGAATACTAGTTAGAATAATTTGAAGGATGATAATAATACATCATTCTTTCATAAGTTCAGACAAAACTAGACAGATCAAAAAATGCACGGTGGACAAAAAATAAAGATGAAGATAGTAGTTTTGAAAAATAGATGAAATATTTTTCTTTTTTCACATCATAGAGAATTATGTTAAAATTGAAAGATCTAATGCAATTGAATCAGGGAAAAAAAAAAAATGCAAAGTAAATTGGAATACAGTTGATTGCTCAAGCTGCTGATAACGTCAACAAAGCATTGGGAGTCAACACTACTACATTCAACATTGGTTCAGGTCTGAAAAATTGACATGACAAGTTACCTCACCTATAATACGTAACTGACGACTTGTTAAGTCATCTCTTCCATGGTAGTGAACAGGTTAAACTACAAGACAGGACATTGGAAATATTGGTTTTTTGCCTTTTAAAAATCTCAGCTCAAAATGACAAGGAACAAGCAAATCAAATCAAAAAATGCTCCTTCTATTTTCAGAAAAGCCACTCCTTTTGGCTCCATAAGACTAAACATTGATATATCTGTATATATTTACACACACTGAAAAAAAATGGTCCAGAGATTGACTAGCTTCTACTAGTTAATTATGTCATAATTAATTCTAATTAATCAGCATGTTACACTCAATTGCAGCACAATCAACAACAAGGACATAATTGCCTGCTTTTGTCTCAAATGTAGACAAGATCGTCATTAACTATTCTGTGTCAGTTTTCTATACAAATTATACAAGCAGTCGAATAACAAGTCCCCTGACACAATATTGACACGTGGGGGCGGATAGTGCCAAAGACCAAGGCACCAATACGATTTATCAATAAATTATGAGGTTATTATTTCATATTACGACTATAAAGACTAATGTTTACAGCACAAGAACACACAGACACCTACAAACCTCTAACCCAGAGGTTTCCTAAATGAGGTACATGTAGTTTCAGAGATACATTTGCACTTCTCAAAGTGTACGCACAGGTCCGAGAGTATAACTATGGTGTAGAGTGCTGTACCATGTGACAAACTAGTTAGGGGTGCAAAACTCATACAAATGATTTGCTGAACCTGCTGTTCAAGCACCATTGTTTATTCCCATCAACATGACTTTGTGAGTCAACATTTTCAGTGTTGTTGGGGATTAGATCAAATCTCAGAACACCTGAACATGATTTTTGGAGTGCAGTAACTAAAGTTTCTCCTCATATTAATGAACTAGTAGCCAAAATACAGGCTCAACTATCTCACAATCTAAGACTAACATATTCAAAGAAATAATCACTGAGTATTTTACGCAGCTGGAAACCCTAAATAAGGTGTTTGAAAGTACCAAAAATATCTTGTGAGAAGTTTTTCCTATTTATTCTCAAATATTCAACTAACTCAACCACTTTTGCAAAGGAGAAAAAAAATTTGTTGTAGTTATCTTTGTTTTGAATGAATTCAATTTATATATATATATATATATAAATATATATAAATAAAATAATGGTTATGGGACACCAGACTTTTCTGCAGCAATTGTGAATCAAGTCATAGCATTATGAGTATTAAACATAACAATCTGCATTATTATTATTAAAAATACCAATCAACAATACTATACAAAAACCAATCCATATTCAACTTACGGTTCAATTAGCGATGATTTTATCGGATCATAGCTTTACAATGGTGTTGCATGTACCCCTGAGACAAAACTTGAAGATTTTAGCATGAAAGATTTCTAGAAATATTGGCAAAATAAAAATCAGGCTTATATGATTCAGAATTATTTAGATTTGATGGTTACTTGGATAATTACTCGTAAAATCCAAATTAGCCATAGAATTATTAGGAAGATATGAAGTCTCTTACTTAAGGAATCCAATTATTCATTTACTGCCTGAATTTCAACTCATTTTGAGCACATAATAAAAAGGAAAGAAAAGAGAAAGTCAGCCCTCCTGCTCTCAATAAATAAATAATAAGCCTTAAAAGTCAGACCACGGATGCTATTTATACAAGAGTTCTCAAGAGTCATTAAAATCACATTTTATTTTTATAAACAAACTTACAAACTGAAATAAACCTATGAATGAAATTGGCTGTGAGCCAGTTAAAATACAAGATTTTGAAATGAATCTCAAGCAACATCAGATACATAGGATTGGGAGGGAATGCCTTCATGGAGATGGGGCGTTTGCTTTTGCTATGATGATTTGTCAGATAGTACTGAAATAGTTGTGTGATTCGAAAAAATTTGGGAAAAAAAAGAAAAAAAAAATGCATGATATTCTTCAGTAACACCTTTGGGGCAAACTTGAACTCAGTTCAGCATTTCCATTTTGTCTGTTGGTAACCACTGCACTACTCGCAACTCAAAAATCACTTAAGTGAAAAATGTTAGGGACATTTTCAGGTTGAAGCTGTCTGTCATAGTTGGATTTATTGCCAGCAGATAAATATCTCAAACGACAAGACCCTCTCCCTAAACGCGCTTCTGGCAGATTTCAATTTGACTGGCTCAAATCTGCGCTCTGGAAACTTTCTAGGAAGTGAACAAATCTGTCAAATCTTTCCCCAGATGTCATTCATCATGTTTTATAGGAAACAGATTTGTGACTATTATTAATTTTTGATGATTACGTTCTTTCAGCTTTTTTTTTTTCAGCTGTTTTTTATTGCAACTTCCTCAGGCCGTCAATCAATCTACGGCAGTGTGTAAACAGCGCAGATTGGAGAATAAAAGAATAAGCTCTTGGTGAGACTTGATCTCACAACCCTTTTTGTGATTGATGAGCACAATCTTTACAAGCAAGGTCACCAAGCATTGCCAGGAGTTGAAATAGCTTTTTGGATCATTATGGAAGCTAATTCTTTTCTGATAGATCCACTTTTGGTAAAGCAATGAAAAAAAAAAAAAATTTTTTTTAATCACCTCTTGAATATTTAATGCTAAGAGGTGCAGAGTGGCTGAACAGAGTACAGAATCAGCAAGCCAAGTTCAAACTCTGGCTGAGGCAATCGATGTTCACTTCAAACTAAGTGGAAAAGCATGAAATCATCTCTTCTCTTTCAAGCAATGAGTAAATAGAAGGGCAGACTGGGCTCTCTAGTTACTAATGGCAACCAATCTTAAATTCTGTACCAGCATTAAAAGAGTTAGGATCTATATTGTGCTTGACATACCCATGATGAATCATCCATGGTGCTCCAACAACCCTGAAGCAGGCTACAGGATTTTTTTTTTATAAATGAAAAATATAACACCAGACCATAAAAATGCTAATTCTAAATTCATCCATGGATGGAGCCAAATCATGTTAACTCTGATTGACATGATTAGCAGTTAGCTTTTGAGGGGACGGGGTATTTGTTTTTTTTTTGGGGGGGGGGGGTCTTGATCCAGATAATGGGAAAGGAAGAAAAGAAAAAAGTGCTAACAAAACATTCAAATGCATTTATGCCTTTCCAAAGGGCATTAGCATGAAATGAACACAAATTCTATTCTCTCTGCTTTTAACAGTTCAGCCCAACCGCACCTTGAATATTCAATGACAGACCCAAAAATTCCAAGTTGCAGGCAAATCATGTTAACTCTGATTGACATGATCTGCTGTTAGCTTTGAAATGTGTCGGGGGGGGGGGCTCCCCCATTCAGAGAATTGGGTGAAAAAAAAAAAAAAAGAGAGAGAGAGAGAGAAAAAAAAGCAAACAAAACATTTAAATGTATTTATCAAGAAGGAAGGAAAAGAAAAGAAGGTTTGTGGGGGTGGGCGGAGCCATTCTTTGGGGAGAATCAGATTAGAAAATGAGGCAAAGACAGCTGATGGCGCCATGAATACAAGACCAAATTGTGTTTCAGCTTAGACCATTGAAGTTTGGACTTGGAATATTTTACATTGATTAGAATTCTTCATTTTCTAAAGACACAAGAATCAGCAATGATTTATTTGACGAGATTATAGACAACTAATAGATGACAAAAGATACATTCATGTGCATGTATTGGAAACTGCCCACTAGAACTGTCAACATGGGTTTCCTCAGTTTTTAAGCTGATCTGGTGGACTATGTATGTATGTATTGAATGTACAAGCCACACCAATGGGGCTAAATGGCTGAAAATTTGAACTGTTATTCCTTATTATGTATGGAAGAAGCATTCTTTTAAAATCACCCCCAGATAGGTTATTAAGAGGGGGTCAGTCACTTAGTATCCAACAGTGTTCATGCTCGCTTTGCGGAAATATATTCTTTTTTGGAGATCAATGTCAGGTATGCTGCTAAAATACAGAGGTCATGTGACAGTTCCTATTGAGTGACTGACCAGACCTGTGTATATAAATATATACATGTGTGTACAAGCAAGCACAATGAATGCGTGTATATGTACATATGCATGCAAACTTGTGCACAACATATATGTACAAACACAATGTGTATGTATACATGTACGCAATGTGCATGTATACACGTTTATACACACGCAGACATACCTGTTTGTTCACATGCAGGCATATATTCATAAGTGAATGCATTTATTTTACACAACATGTCTTTCAACATGATCTCCTTCTTTGACTCAACACTTCCCCATAAATCAAACATAATACACAGTGGAAAATTTTGGATTAAAATTCAGCTAATAACTGTGTCAGGCTACAGACTCATTTCATCAACAACATACCAGCCACTGGGAAGAGTCATTTCTGCAAGTGTTAAAAGCAAAAAAAATAGACAGTGTTTGAATACAGATTTAGCAGCAACCCTGACCTGATGAATACTTTACTTTTGGGGGATTTTCATGGTGGTAAGCGGGGGGGGGGGGTTAAAAGGAGGGTAATGAAAAGAAAGGTACCCCAGATGGACATCAAGAGGGCTAGATCAACAGGTTTTGCACTCAGATAGCTTGGCAGATGATGTAAAAATAAATTCAGAAGGTTTAAGTTAGTTGCGGAATTTGAACTTTAAACTTGTCATTCCTAAATAATGTCTTCCTAGGTAAAGGTTGAGCTCAGAGTTCAAATAAATTGGTTGAGCTCAAAGTTTAAATAAATTGAACGACCTTATGGCAAATAGTTTTGCTCCAAGATCAACAAAATGTCTGTTCTGACAACTGACAAAATTTTTTTTAGCTGTGATGACAAATATAAAAGTTTTCAGACAATTTCATCGTACAGGTCTGGTTAGTAACTCAATAAAAACAGTCGTATAACATCTTTTGGTAGCATGCCACATTTAGGTTGACCAATGGAAATAAGGTTGATCAAGTTACCTCTCTCACCTTTTGTTGGATCGGAAAAAAGTCAGAATTTTCTTGAAAAGTTAGTCTTCCAATAGAAACTGTTACCTGATCAATATCTTTTAGCAACATTCTCTGTTGGAAGCAAATAATTGAAAACTTTTTTTCTAAGCATAAGGATCCTTTGGCGGGCTTTAAGCATACAAAGCCAACTTTAAAAGTGAAGGAACTAATGGTGACAGTTTTGGTTGACAGTTTCTGATAAAAGCTGTTGTCACTTTATGTTTGTTGGTTTTTTGTCATGTTGAAGCAACTAGAAAGTATGTAAGAGGTACTGCAAACACACAGACAAACAAAAGGCTGCCTCTGCATCTGTGCAGGCTGAAGTATGCAGGCAACTGCTGTTGATAATATCACTGCTACTACTGATGATGCTAGAGTTTCATTTTTAGCTAATTCTGTTACTTCATGGTTTTAAAATTGTTAGAGGAAAAAAAACAGAAAATATGAAGACATCTAGAAAATAGATATAAAAATAAATTTTGTTCGGTGTATGCATTTTATGTTTGCAATTAATACATTTATACTAAAATATACATGTTCATCTGATTTATCAATATTCCATAGACAAATAATCCTATCATTTTTCAAGGGTAACATGCTAGTTCTTATGAAGTTAACAAGATTATCTTATCCCTGCCTCTTATAACTACAGACAAAATAAATAAATGCTACTTTTTTCTGTCTGACTATCAGAGCCAAAATCACAAATCACTAGATTGTCCCACTTTTGCCACAGATTCGCTGGGCATAATACTCACAATAGATACACTGACGGCTTGAAATACATGCATATGCATTTAGAAAAATTTACACAGCACATCTGGGAGATGATAGCGGCATATTATTATGTCACTGCACACAGTTTGAGAGCTGATTTAGGGTGTTGTTAATAGAATTATGGACCAGTTGTAGATCCAAGTTTCACTTAGTGTAGAAACTGATGTGAATATTTCTGGCAGTAACAAAGATTAACTCTCAAATTCATAAAAAGACAACATCTCCCTTGGATCATTTGAAGAATTTTTATGATCTTTTTCAATCAATTCATAGAAGAGTTCCACTATCTTTTATGCTATTTATTGAAGAGTTCCACTTTCAATTACAAGCAGTTTGAAATAGTTTATGAATCTTGGAGAGAAAAAAAAGGCTGCACTAACTAACCCTTCTCCCAAACTGACCTTGCTGTCTGCAGACCATTATCCCTGTAGTTCCAAAGATTCACTTAGTGGCTGTGTCTCTGGGAATAGAGGGGCCAGATCTTCTGGGTCAGCAAATAGCAAACAACATTAACAGGAAATTAAGATCCCCACCTCTGCAATAATTGACCAGAAGAATTTAATTTCAACATCAACAAGAATTAATAAAAATTTCTCTATTGACTTGGATTTTTAAATTGTTACATTAATTACACGTTGATTATTTCAGTCCGAAACGGATCTTCAATCCATGTAATTTCCTTGCATTGGATTCAGAGATTAGCTGGATTCAGCAGAAATCACAAAAAAATAAATGAATTATCTCAAGAGAAGATTCAGTTTTCAGTATCATAGAATTATACAAAACTGTCACAAAATGTCGTATTGTTTCAATGTATACATTGGCTCTAACAACAAATTTTGAGGAAATTTGGATATCAATTTGACCCAAGTCATGTGTTCATTTTTCATTTATTTCTGTAGACTCCTTGTGGAGCATAAGGCTACAACCATACTGCAGCAATTTCAGTAGCAAGTAGGTTTTTCTGGAGTAGACTTGCTAGCTCCACAACTATCCCTCTTCTCTAAACTGGGCTTGGGACCAGCTATGACAGCTAAACTGTAGATTTTTCTGTCTTACCTGGCTAAAGGATTCCTACTGCTCTGTCAATTACCCATAACTAGTGGGAGAAGCAGATTCGTGCCTCTTCCAAGGGTATGGGTGTGAAGTGAATGTAAAAAGCCACAGTCAAACCTAAAAAAGTTTGCCAATTCCATTTTCCGTGCTGGTAACCATAATGTCATACCATACCTACATTTGTATACTTACCTGGTAGTTTTTATTACTTTTTCATTTTCTAAAATGAGACAAATGTTTCCAAAGAAATTTAATTAAATTTCTAATCTGATTTCAGGCAACTTTACATCTTAACAAAAACATGATACATTTTAGCGTAACGATCATAACGCAAACACGCACATTTTACTGAGTAAAGAAAAAAGGCCAAGACAGAGATGGGAGACAGATGAGGGGGGCCGAGACAGAGATGGGAGACAGATGAGGGGGGCCGAGACAGAGATGGGAGACAGATGAGGGGGGCCGAGACAGAGATGGGAGACAGATGAGGGGGGCCGAGACAGAGATGGGAGACAGATGAGGGGGGCCGAGACAGAGATGGGAGACAGATGAGGGGGGCCGAGACAGAGATGGGAGACAGATGAGGGGGGCCGAGACAGAGATGGGAGACAGATGAGGGGGGCCGAGACAGAGATGGGAGACAGATGAGGGGGGCCGAGACAGAGATGGGAGACAGATGAGGGGGGCCGAGACAGAGATGGGAGACAGATGAGGGGGGCCGAGACAGAGATGGGAGACAGATGAGGGGGGCCGAGACAGAGATGGGAGACAGATGAGGGGGGCCGAGACAGAGATGGGAGACAGATGAGGGGGGCCGAGACAGAGATGGGAGACAGATGAGGGGGGCCGAGACAGAGATGGGAGACAGATGAGGGGGGTCGAGATAGAGATGGGAGACAGATGAGGGGGGTCGAGACAGAGATGGGAGACAGATGAGGGGGTCGAGAAGGATTGAAGAGACGGAGGGGGACACAGAAACAGAAAGAGGGGCAAGACAGCTGAGACATGACACAGGGGTGAGAAACATGAGGTGGGGGACAGATGAGAGTGAGAGTGCAAGTACAATCAGGGTGACAAGGGAGGGAGGGAGAGAGAGAAAGACTAGGAGAGGAGTAGAACAGATATGGGTGAGAGAAAAATGAGAGCGAGGAAGAGGATGAGCTGGAGAAAGAGACAATGTGGATTCACCAGGAAGAGAGGGAGGGAGCGAGGGGTGATCAGAATAGGCAGTAAAAGAGATCGCTTCTCGTTTGCCGTTCTTCGTGAAAGCAAGAAAGCTAATAAAGATAGGATAACATCATAGGATCATTATCGTAGAGGCACTTGGGTTTGGTTTGGCCTGCAGCTAACCGAACATGTCGGCATCTGATGAAAGATCAATAAATCTGACTTTGTTGAGATACAAGCAGAATGACAGGGTGGATGTTCATGCAATCTATACCACCATGGAGCTAAGAGTAATGTGGGTGTGTACACATTACATACACGCAGTAATGATTTGTGCAATTCACTAGCGGACGTAGACCGACTCTCAAAGTAGGTGCGATGGAAACAACTATAATTAAGATGGAAGAAATATTAGTCAAGAATAAATAATGGTTAATTATATTAAAAAACCCTCAACCAAAACTGTCAACATAGGTTTCTTTAGTTTTCAAATTGGTCCAGCTGGCTGTCTATGTATCATGCGTACAGGACATGCCAATGGACCTAGAGGGCTGAAAATTTGAAAAGCTTCTCTTTAGGTCTAGAAAGAATGCTTTTTTCACTTTTTCAAAATAACCCTCCATCCTAGGTTTTTAGTGAGTGATTACTGCCCTACAAAAGCAAAAGTAACTCATTGATCACCCCCATCATGAAATACTGCCAAAAGTCGTTCATCAGGTGACACTTTCTACAG